>WBMV01007700.1:167973-385432 GCA_013396655.1 Campylorhamphus procurvoides | reverse complement strand
GGGCCGGGGAAGGGAAGAGAAGGGAAGGGAAGGGAGGGGAGGGTGGGCAGTGGCCGGGGGAGGGAGGGCTGGGATTGATCTCCGGGAGGGAGCCGCGGCGGGACGGCCGGGAAAGCACCATGCGGGCTCCGGGGCTGCTGCCGCTGCTGCTGCCGCTGCTGCTTCTCCTCGGTAAGTGCCGCCTCCCTCCCCGCTTTCTGCCCTGGCCGCGCTCTCTTCCCCACCTTCAAGCATCCCTCGCCCTCCCTGCGTTTTTCTCTTGGCGAGTTTGGCAGAGCGGGGGGAAAACGAGGGGATGCGGAGCGGCCACCCGCGTTATCACCGCGCGTATCTAAAACCCGAGCGCATCCAGCGCAACTTGGGGCGCAGGAGCCGCAGTGCTGGCTCGTTCCGCAGCGGGCTGAGCCAAACCCTCCCGCATCCCGCTTCCAAAGCCCCTGCCCGGGCGTTTGGGATCTGGGGAAAGCGAGGTTTTGGGGTCCTGACGAAAAAGGGGGGTCTTGGGGTTCGGCTCGGTGCGGCTGTTCTTGCAGTGGTCCAGCGCTCCAGGTGAGCCATCACCCCTAATCGTGGAGATGGCGTGGGAAAAGAGTGGTGGTGAGGGGGGTGGGAGGGAGTAATTCCCTGCTGGAAGTTGATGCAGGAGTTGGAAAAAAGGTTAAACTGGAGACCCTTCGCTGTGGGGCAGCTACGGAGCCTCTCAGGATGTCGTGCAAGGGTGGTTTGGGAGTGGAAACAGTGTCCGCGATGGTGCGGTGGGTGATGGAGTGGGAGGTTGGGGTCTTTGGTGGGGTATTTTGTTGGAGAGGTGGCCAAAAAACCACATGGCAAAGTAGCAGGGAAAGGAAATGCACCGATCCTTTGGAAAGTGAATTGAGCTAGGGAGGAGCAGGGTATTTTTTCCCTGTAATCAGGGAAGACAAGGGAGGTGGAAAATGCCATAAAATAAAATGAAATAAAATAAAATAAAATAAAATATAAAATAAAATAGGAGAAGGTGAAATCTTGCTCTGATCCCTGTCTCCCAAAAGAGCCTCTGCTGAGCTGAATGTGCTTTTATTCAAGGTAACAAAAGCTGGAGGAGGCTCCGGAGGTGAAAGCACAAGTGGAGGCAGGGCCCTGGGGATTTAACTGGGGGGTGAATTCCCAGGGCTCTGGTTGAAATCTCCGCCTGCCTGCCTGGGTTTTTTCCTGTTTCTCTCCTGGAACTCGTGGTGGGGTTTGGTGGGTGAGCAGGTGTGAACCCCCATCTCTCCCTGCTGCCAACGTGGGCTTTAAAAGAGATTTGTCTTCCCATTAAAACTCAGGAAGCCTGAGTGTCATTAATATTGGCATAAAGGAGGAGCTGTTAATGCGCTTTTTCTTGTGCTGGCCAGAATTTAGCAGAGTTTAGCTGACTTTGACTTCTCAGAAGGTTTTGTTTTGTTTCTCAGAAAGGGGCAATAAATACACTGGGATCAGGACAAAATGGGGGTTTAGTGGGAGGATGGTGGGGGAACCTGTTTCTATAACTCTCAAGTGATCCTATTACATCTTTCTCAGAAATTAATTGATTAAATCCTTCAAAACAGTGTTTTCTGTCATTCGTGACGCCCCTTAAGTTTTGAAATAAGCTCCTTAGAGATGCTTTTATGTTGCTCCCTGGGTATTTGCACCAGATTTTCTTCCTCTGGGGCCAAAATAGGCATCCCTGTTTGTTGAGTGTTTGGGCTTGGAGTTCCAGTGTTGCTTAACTCCAAGGCTTCTATCTCTGCAATCATCTGAGTTATTCAAAACTTAAAATTAATCTTTTTTTCTCTCTCCTTAAATGGGAAGAAATTGGATTAGTAAGAGTAAGATTTTGGGTATCTTAAGAAATAGTAACTGGAGTTGAGCCTGCATGATCTGTCCTCTTTAAATTGGATGTGAAATGGGTGGGTAAGAGGGAAGTTGGGATTTCTGGAACATGTTTTTGGAAGGTGAAAACCTCTGTGTGTGGGGCACAGCAGAATCAGCCCAAGGTTGCTTAAGTTTTTAAAAGCAGCTCTTTGCGTAGACCTTTTTAGCTAGAAATACTGACTTTTGGGCATGCATCATCCCAAACCCCATGATTCTGTAGAGATTTGCCCTTATTTCCCTGCTTAAATCAGAATGAAATCAGCCCTGGATGAGGCACAGCCAGGGTGCACAAGAGGTGCAGCAAACATGGCATTAAGCAAATGACATCTTTAAATTCAGCCATCCAGCAAGTGGCTCGGTCACCCATTACATCAGTGTCTTCATGGGATATTTGATTTTATTTACTCTTTCCTCATATTTCAGCTCGTATTCCCACAGGGGGTCTGATAACAACATTGCATCAGGAAGAGAAAACCAATTCTTTTTATTCACACAGGATTCAAAAGAGCCACAGCTTAAACCTGTCCTGGGGGCAGAAAAGGGCAGCAAGGGGTTTTACCAGAGATCAACCCTTTGCCCGGCTCAAAGTAAATCACAGATGGATGGGTTTTAAATCCTTGTTGCCAAAACACCGCTTTCCATTCCCAAAGCTGAGCCTGGGAGCTCCCTGGTACTGGGAGCTCGTGTTTGTTGAAGCCAAACTGTCAAAGATGTGCATTTTTAAAGAAAAACCCAAAACATTTCATCCACTGAATACTAATCCTGGAGAGGCAGGAGGAGGCAATTTGGGGCCAAGTCTCCAGGAGGAGAAAAAAATGCTTCACCTGAGGGTTTGAGAATCAGGATTGAAGCAGAGTGTCTTCTTAATATCTTTGCTGTTGGAGGAAGTTTGGTAAGATTTTTGCGACCTTTTTTACAGGCTGTTTTAGTAGCGCAATGGCTTCGGTTCCCCCTTGGCAGAGCAGATACAGTAACAGTGCCCCCCGGGGTCTGTTTGGGAAGCTTAATTAAGGAATTGTTTGTAAATCACTTGAAGATCCTTGGGTGAAAGGACCTGGCACCATGCAATATACTGATTTAATTCCAGAGAGTTGCTCTAAAGGCTTATGATAAGGAGGTTGGTGATCATTCACATTGGTGGTGACGGGAGCCTGGCTGGAAATATCCACTCTCAGCATTTACAGGGAGGCTGGGGTTGCACTTTATTATTATTTACCTTCTAAATCATGTATTTTCGCTCCCCATCTGCACTCTCTAAGCCTGTCAACATGAGTTCTGGGGTGTTTGGGGGCTCAGGCCACGGGGAGTGATGGAGGTTAGTTATAGGATCCCTCCAGCTGTGTTGTGCCCCTGTGAGAGGAGAGGGGAGCTGTTGGGGTTTAGGCACCCTAAATTTTGCCCCCTTTTCCGTGATGCTGTTCTGGGTGACCCCTTTGCCCTGTCCCCAGGGACCCACTGCATCACCTAGAGCTCCCTGATGCTCTGCAGGGCTGGGGAGGATGCGGCGAGCGGGGTCTCATCCTCATTTACAGGCTGATGCTCTGTGGAGGTGAGATCCTGCTGTAACATCCAGCTGAGCTGCTCTGTGCTGTGGGGGTTCAAGCCTCAAGCCCAGGTGCCTTCAGCTTCATGTCCAGGTGGTCCAGGCAGTGACAGGACCAAGCACGTAGCAAATCCCCCTGTGGATGCACAGAAATTCCTCCCTCCCCACTGCTGAGCTGGTGGGGAGTGGCACTCACAGAAACATGCAGGTTGTGAGCCTGTGTATTCACCTCACCCTCAGTCCTGCTCCCAACAGCACTCCTGTCTGACCAACCAGCACCCTCAGCTCTCAGGGCTGAACCCCACGAGAGGGTTTGAACTCTGCAGGAATCCGGGTGGCCCGGTTTGGTCCATTCCCCATGTGCAGGCACGTGAAGTCTCACCAAACCTCTGAAGAGATTTCACACGCTCCTGGCAACTTCCTTGTCCAAAAACCTGTTTACATGCTCAGCTTCTTCCATAACTGGCCCATCTCCACCTAAGGATGTTGTTTCTGAATTCTTGCAATGCCTGCCCTTTCCTTCACAGGGATCAAACCTTGCTTTTTTTTTTTCTCCACTCTGCAATGCACAGTCATCTGGCATTTGTTGTCCTCCAGCTACCTGTGCTCTGTCCACCACCACCCCCAGGGCTTTGCTGAAGACTCCACGCTGCAGAGAGTTGGAATTGCCAAACAAATCCTCCAAGTCTTCCTCTTGCAGTTCGTGAGACAGCCAGATTCTTCATAGGGGTCTTGCAAGTCCTGCTGCATGGTGGGGTTTAGGGGTGTGCTCCCCACCTCCCCCCAAACCCTCTCTATCTGTTGTTGGGGTTTAACCAAAAAGAAATCCCACTTTTTTCCCTTGAATTGCCTGGTGTGATGGTGTCCACAACCCAGAGTGAAGGTGCTTTCTCCTGTTGTGTTATTTTGGAGGCTTGGGGATAGTTTGAGTTTCATGAGGTTTTATGGCTCTAATTGTGTATTTGTTGTAGAGCTGGGCTGAAGTCTTGTGGTATTCTGCTCTGGAGACCCTTGAGGAATGCATAGATCCACTTAAAACTGGGTGGAGGCAGGAGGGATGTGCTCTGCCCATATCACAGCTCCAGTTTAGAGGTGCCTAAGTATTGTGACTACCCAAAAACATTTTGATGCTAAACAGCCCTCTCTGGGAAGAAAAATCCTATTTTCCTTGTTACTGCACAAAAATCCCGTGTGATATGGTATGAACTGAAGAGCTGAAATGCTATTTAAAGGACTGATGTGATGAAGAGAAGTTTCTGTCTCTATTTTTCATGTGTTTGCTTAAATTATGTGCTGTTTGGTGGAGAGTGGTCAGGGATGGGGAGATTCAGCTGGGGCTGCTGCAGCACAAATACCATTGAGACGTCTTCAGAAAACATGTAGATGTCGTGCTTAAGGACCTGGTTTAGTGGTGGACCTGGCAGTGTTAGGTTAATGGTTGGACTCAATGATTTTAGACCTCTTTTCCAGCCTTCATGATTCCATGAAGTCCTGGTGACCAGGGGGCTGCAGTGCAACAACAGTTTTCCGTGGCCAGAAGCAACTTCACAATGCTGGAAGGGCAGAAGGCACGAGCCACAATTAGAGGGAGTTTCTCATGACACCCAGGGAATTTGGAGCTGGGCCTGGGCTGGGATTCAGGAGGAGCTGGTGCCTTTGCACTGCTTGTTTCTACCCCTTTTCAATGTGACCATCTTGGGCCACCTGATGTGGTGGTGTTTTCTTCAGGGAGGACTTTCAGGTGATGAATATCAGTGTCCTCACCTCCTTCCACAGCCAAGAGAGAGGGGTGGGTTCATCATAGAATCATAGAGCGGTTTGGGTTAGAAGAGTCATTAAATATCCAGTTCCACCCCCTGCCATGGCCAGGAACACTTTCCACTCTCCCAGGTTGCTCTAAACCCCTTCCAACCTCGCCTTGAGCACTTGCAGAGATGGGGCATCTGCTGCTTCTCTGGGTAGCCTGTGCCAGGGCCTCACCACCCTCTGAGGAAAGCTGAGGTTACTTCAAGGATGATTTAGCCTCCTTCAAGTTACCTGCTGGCTTTGAATTGCAAGTAGTGCTAGAAATGGTGAGTGTCTGGGGGAGTCTTGGAAAATGCCAATAGTAACGTTACTGCCTTCTGGGAGTGCAAAGCTCTATGGTGGGTTATTTGGGATGACCTTTTGGGGGGTTACATGTGCATATTCACTTGATTTGAGCCCTAGTGTCTCTCAGAGTCAGCCTCTGGTACCAAGTGTTGCTCCCCAGGGAAGTGGTCTGGGCACCAAACCTGTCAGAGTCCAAGAAGCGTTTGGACATCACTCCTGGGCACGTGGTGGGATTCTTGAGCTTGTCCTGTGCAGAGCCAGGGGCTGGATTGGGTGATCCTTTTGGGTCCCTTCCAAATCAGGACCTGCTGTGATTCTGTGAAATCCATTTGGAACCAGAAAATGCCAGGATGCCCCACCAACTCCAAAGAGAAAATAAACCCTCTCTCCTTCAAGACTGGGAGTGAAGTTGCTCCAAACTCCAAAGGCTCAGACATCCTCCATTTGCTCATTTGTGTCCCAGGTCTTGCTGATGAAGTTTTTCTCATCACTAAACGTGTCTGTTTTGCAGATCTTTGCATCTCTGCTGCTCTGCATGTTGCAGGCACCTTTTCTGTCCCGTAAATAGCATGTGTCTCACAGCTTGCTTGGCCACAGGCCAGGGGCGCTCAGCAGGCACCGGTGACACTTCGGTGACAAAGTACTGCAAGGAGACAGGGAGAATGCAAACAACTTGTTAAAATGAACTCTGCATGATGCCTCAATGTCCAGCTAAGAGCAGAAGGGGGTGAGGAAGGGGAATGAGCCTTTATTTTGGGCTGAAGCACCTGCTTTTAGATGTGCATCCACAACAAAGCAGCTGAGGGAAGGCAACATGCCAGGCTGAGGTTTGACTTTCAGAATGGCTTGACTTGGGTGTAAAGTCCAAGGTTCTGTGTCTTGGTGTGGTGCTGGGGCTGGGTGGGAGCAGAAAGGGAATGGGCTCTGGTTTGGGCAAGCTGGGATGAGCTGACTTGTGGATGAAGGGAAAACTGGGAGTCCCAGTATTGCCAGCTCTTCTGTACTTGTGGATAAGTTGCGTTTTCCTCCTACAGAGGGTAATGCCATGTGGGTACAGATACTTATCCAAGGTATTTAAGGTTGTCCTTTAATTCAGCTGCATCTTCTGAAGGCAATTTAGGTGTGTCTTGGGATGATTTGTCCACTAGAAATGTTTGTTTCCATATATGCTCCTCAACGTGATCTGATGTTGCACCAAAAATATCCAGGATCTGCTCCTGGAAACACCTACCATAAATAAAGAATATACTGAGTTGTAAGGGACCCATCAGGGTCATCAAGTCCAACTCGTGGCCCTGCACAGGACACCCCAAGGATCACACCAGGTCCCTGATGTTGTATAACAGTGTCTGTATGTGCTTAAAAATATTAGAAAAAAAAAGTGGGTTTCAGGATTTGGAAGAACACATTAATGGTGGGTCAGGAGTACACCCTAAAGGCTGCAAAATGAAAAGGCAAATAAGAATAAGAACCCTGGGTTTAAAACTCAAATCTGTATTTGATGAGAGGTACAGGACAGACCCTTCGAAATGGGCAGGTAGGATCTGTGTTAAAACCTCCTCCAAAATGGAAAAGGGAATTTTTTATTTCCGAGTCAGTCCCATTTTAGATGTTGCTTTGAGGTCCAGTTCATATTCTTAGCATCCTTAATAAAAATTGGATTAATCCAGAGCCTTTTTCTCTGTCCTACAAACTCTGTGTGCAGGGACCTTTGGTCTGAAGCCACATGGCTCGTGAGAGTGGTGGAAGGGAGAAGGAAGGTCATTTTGCAGTGGAAGAATAAGGCCTTAGTTATTAATGGCAAAGGCTGAAATTTTCTTTTGCAGCCTTAATTGATTTTAGCAAGTTTAACTGCAGGAGGAGGTAGAAATTGGCTTAGAGTTATTGAGCTGTAGTACTTAAATATATATTAAATCCACTGTGGAGAAATGAGGAGACAACCTTGTCAGACATTTATTCCAAGTGGCTTCTGGTAGTTACAGGCAAAGAGAAAAATGCCAGATTTCTAACTTTGACGAAGGGAACTTGAAAGGCTCTTCAGAAAGATTTGGAGAAACTGTTTGAGAAAGTCCTTCTTTGAAACCTCATAGCAAAGACCACATTTTTTTCCCTCTCCTCCCTGGACTCTAAAAGCAGGAGGGCGAGATAAGACATTCCACCACGTAGGCAAATGTGGGGAAAAAAAGGAAAAGCTTAAATGATACTGCTGCAGGCTGAGGGAAGTGGAGAGCTCTCAGGGTGACTATTTAATGCTGCTTATCAAGATACTGTGAGCCCTGACTGTGAGAAAGAGCAGAGGGGAGCTAAAGAGATGCTCTGTGCCAGCATGGATCTGGTTAGCAGTGGTTGGACTGGAATAACATCAAGTAACCAAGGTCTTGCGGAGATATTTTTTATATATTTATACTAAATAAGCAATTAAGTTGTCCTGGTTGGACATTTCTAATTTATTAAGCAAGAGAAAAAGTGTTTAAAGCACAGGTAAGGGGAGCCAGGTACGAGGCCAGCTAATAAAGAGCATCCTCAAACCAGGCTGTGATTGCACTGCTCCAAACCAGCCTTCTCATTAATGCATTTTTTCAGTCATCACTCTCTGCTGGCGACCTCATTTGGTTTTGGAGCCTCAATGAACAAAACCAACAAATAAATAAATACAAGTTTGCTCCCATGGGCTTCTCTTGGCAAAGTGGAGAAAGTAGCAATGTGCAGTAAAAGCCCAAAACGGCCCCCTCGTGTTTTTGTTTTCCTATTTGTAATTTCTTTTTCTTCTAATGTGGGCTTTATCTGTAGATGGGTCAGGCCCCTGATCCGGTGTGACACAGTGCTATGAAGTGCTTGTGCCCTTCACTGCCTCCTCCTAAGGGCACTTGAGTTTATACCAAAATCAGTGCTGTAAACACCCCAAAATCCCACGTGGCAATGAAAAGCTGGGATGCGTGTGTTGCAGACGGGATGAACCAGCAGTTCTGGGGCTCCCAGAAAAGCCTCATCCTACTGAGAGACAACCAAGGCAGATTAGAAGCAAAATGGGACAGGGCATCACGTCAGCTGTGGAGTCAGAAAGCAAAACTGACTCCCTTGAGCCCATTTTCCAGGTGTGCAGGAGTTGATCCCAGCTCACCCCATCACCTGGGGTTATTCCCATGCCAGAAAAGGCAATGAGAGGTGCCAACCTCTGGGGCATAAGGAATAAATTTTCCTGAAGAGTCATGCAGAATATTGCAGAAAAAGAAAGTTGAAAGATTAATACAACACCCTATTACAGAAAATTATTGTGTTTCCTTAAAATATTCCCAGATGGCTAAAAAAAACCCCTCAAGGCTCTCAGTCTGTGTGATTTTTTTTTAGGCTTCTGAGATAGTTTCTGCTCGTGAATGGCACCAATAAATCCCCATTAACTGCATTCAACAGGAGAAAGATCTTTTTTTTCTCATTAAAGCCTCACAAAGAGTTCAAAACTTCATTTTCTGGCAGGGTGCTTTGATTTAAATTGATGTGGCTTAAATTATGAATTTTAATCACGACTTAAAATACGGCAGGAGAAAGTTGGAATTTGAATGATTCGATTTTAATCATGTTTTTCATTTACAATTCATAGCTATACCCCTTAAGCAGGGCTGATTCTCCTCATTGTAAAACTTGGAGATTTACAGCCCACTCTTGCCTTTCAACTGTGTTTTCCAACCAGGCTGACACTCTCTGAATGTATTTGTTTAAGCAATTTTATAGCCTGATGCCTCTCCATCTTGATTAATTTATGCATCTCTGAAGTCTTCCTTGGTAATGATGAATAAAACTAATTTTGGGGGGTTTTTTGGTGGAAATCACTCTTTGCTTGTAGAGAAAATTGCTGCTAAACTGACAGATGCAAACCAGCATTTAATATTCCTTTAAGTTACATCAAATAACCCAGGGACTGGTTACCTAAAGCATAAACTTTTTGACGTACTTTGGAGTTTAACTGAATAAATCTTGAGTGTCGATCTGCGATGGGGTTTAGTGACCGAAATGAATTGTTTCGTGTCCCTCGAGGGTTTTGAATAAACAGGACTCCTTCTCTTAAAATCCATTTCTACTGTTTAAAATGGGAGAGGAAACGATTTTATTTTTCAGCTGCCAGTTTCCAGTTTCTCCACAGCGTGGGCAGAAGGCAACTAAAGGGAAGAGAAGCAAGAATTAACAAGGCTTCCTTTAATTGACCTCCCAGTTTTTGTCTCACATCCAAATCCAATCCCATTCGGTGTTAGAAAATCCAAGTTCCCCAAGTGTCATGGGTGTCTTGGTTGGGTTTAGTCTTGCTGCAATATGTTTAATATTCTTTTTTATTTGGAACAATCATTCTTGTATCCAGGAGAGCAGTGTAGCCAAGCAGATCCTGGTGGACCTCCATCCATCCTCAGTGTGTGCCTCTCATGGCACCATCCTGGTGAGGATGGCAGTGATAACCTGAGTTCCCCCTTTTCTTTCCCAAGTAAAACACTATTCATAGTTAACCCCACAAAGCCTGGTAAAGCCTGGATCTCCTCATCCAGCCTATTTTGATGCATCTCCTTGCTGATCCAACATGAGAGCATTTTCTCCAGCAAGTCTGACAAATAAAACTTTGCCATTTAAGGCAACAATCACGGGGGAAAAAAAGAAGGAAAACAAAATAATCTTGAGGCTATTGTGATTGTGATTGCCATCACTGCTCTGCATGTTGCCATTACCAGTGACATGGATCTTGTGTTTCTGCTACAACACAATCAGTTTAGGCTGATAAAGTTCTCTGATGAGCTGCAGTTAAACTCAGCTTAAGGTGGAGGATGCACTAACAGATGCTGCAGCTCTCACTCTGCATTTCATTAACCCAAATCCCTCTCAGGATGTCGGGAAGAGCAACATCCCATAATGGCCATGGCTCTTCCCTGGTGAGTGGCTCTCAAAACCTGGCCTATAATTTATCATCTCACCCCTAACCTTATTTTCTGTGGATTTTTCCAGCCAGGAGAAGGTCAGTGGTGGATGGGGTGGAGTTAAGCAATTCCTGAGGAGGGAAAGGATGGCCAAAACAACCACCACTGTGGGCTGCATGAGGCACAAAGCCTGTCAGCCACCACTGTCCACATTCCCCATTCCAGGTTTCTCCAAATCATGGCTTCAGTTTCTGGACGTGATTTAGGGAAGCTGATCTGGGGTGGGGAGAAGCTTTTATTTTGGCAAAGCAAATGGTACAAGAAGAAGAAAGGTGGACTGGTGGGAGAAGGGTAAAAAATAGACATGTGAGGTGGGTTGGTGGCAGGAGAAATAGGGGACCTCATGGTCAAAATGTATTTATGGACACCCTTTAAAGAGGGTTAAGGAGGGAAACACGGGAATCCAAACTGATGGGCTGATAAAGAAAAGAGATTGTTTTCTGCTTCAAAAAAATCTCTTTTTTTTGTGTCATCTGTTATGACTCTGGCCATGGGTCGCTGACAGGGTAAAATTTTGGGGGTTTTAAAGGATTTTTGGTGGCACAGGAAACCCTAAGGGCGCGGGGCTCTCCTTCCCCTGGTCACATCAGAAATGGAGATTGCAGCATCTCAGCAGCATCTCTACCCCACCAGCAGATCCTGCAGAACCCTTCTTGCTCTCCCTGGCCAGTGTAGAAGCTTCCAGCATTTCAGGACGTGGCATGGACAACTGGAGAGGCCTCAGGATGGGTAGAGAGCCCCAGTATGGTGATGATTACTGGTGAGAAAGTTGGGGGTGATCCTGTGGAGAGTTGGGTGTATTTTGGACTGGACCCAAAGCCAAGCTCTGGGGTGGTGCCTGCTGAGATCCCACTGAGTGCGACTTTCCGTGTGCTCTCGCGCAGAAAAATCCCACTAACAGCCCCGATAAAAATCCCACAATGCAAGAATCCCCCAATGAAAAAAAATAAAATAATAAAAATTTTAAAAAATCTGGAAAGCACCAAAAGAAGTTGCATGTGCCTCGTGGGTTTGCCAAGTAACCCTCGGGGTGGCCCGGCCATCCTGAAGGAATTCTGGCTATTTGGGGGCTGTGTTTGTGTTTGAGGGTGGCAGCTCCACTCTTTGTCTCCCGTGAGAGCGTTCCGTGTGTCTGGCAGGACCGCTGCGATCTCATTAGGAGGGGGCTGGAGATGCCAGGATGGATGCAAAGCTGCTTTCCCTGGGAGCAGGGGCTGTCCCTGAGCCTGCAAACAGCAGCCCAGCTGGCCTTTTAGTGAGGGGTTCCTTATAATCCAGCTCAGAAGCAGTTTTGGGGGTTTTGGGGAAGGTTTATCTCTGTCTGGGCTGGGAAGATTGGTACCCTGAGATGCTGGAGGAAGAGGGTTGATAAAGTGGATTGGGTGAGTAGGACTAGCACAAGGAAACCTCTGTAGGAGAATTGGCTTTTGAGATGGGTTTTGGAGAGCACTTTTAGGATTGCACTTTATTTATTTACTCTCATCCTGAAGGCTGAGGCTCATCACACTGGGGGTCTCAGGGAAGGGAAGGGTAAGAAAAGTGCAGCCCATGAGCTGTTTCTGCAAGGATTTCAGCTCAGTCTGCCCCATGGAGGGGCAGGAGAGGGAAGGGGTAACAAGATTTTGCCTCTGCCCAAATCTGACAAGGCCGGGTGCTCACAGCCTGTGTCTGAAATAATCAGTATTCCTGATGTAGGAATTTGTTTCATAAAGACCCTCAGATCTCTCAGCTCCTGTTTTAAGCATCTCTTTGCTGAGATGGATGGATGTGTGTGAGGTGCCTGTAGGCAGATTTCCCACATTTCTCCTCACAAAAAGCAGGGAATGGCTTGTTACAGGAACTTGGTGAACCATTCAGGACTTCCCAAAGCCAACAAGTTGCAAATTTTCCCCAGTTTCTTCAAGCTGTAGCTGTTGCCATGAAACTACCCAGAGTGGCTAAAGGAGGAGCTCTTTCCTTGATAATATAATTTAGGAATAATGCATTTGTGTTGTAGTAATAAAGATCAATTTTTGGAGCTGCTTGGATTTAGATTTGAGCCATCTTCAGAAGGGTGAGGGTCTAGCATACAAATGTCCTTCTGCTGTAACTCACCTCCATCACATTTACATGCTGCCCTCCATGCACTGGGATGTTTGCAAGGTGAGCATTTGCTCCACTTCTTGGTTTTCTCCAACACTGTTTTCTGCTCTCATTTGGGAGATCTGATCCAAATCCTGCAGCAACACAGAACTTGTCCTCCTGCTGCAGCACCCACAGTCCCAAAATGCAGTGCCTGGCTTCCAGCACGTGCGGTCTTTTTATTTCACTACTGTGCAGAAGTTTGCTGGACAAAGGACTTGATGGTCTTGTCTTGCATCATTGCAGCTTTTCAGCCTCTCACCAGCAACACTGTGGCCCACAAAGAGAAATCTGTGTGCTGGAAGGAACTGGTGATGGACAAGCAGAGCAATCTAAGGCCAAGTTGGAAGGGGCTTGGAGAAATCTGGTCTAGTGGAAGGTGTCCCTGACCATGGCAGGAGCGTTGGAGCTGGATGATCTTTAAAGTTCCTTTCGACCCAAACCATTCTGTGATTCTATGCTAGCAAACAGGGAAACAGGGGCCAGGACCATGCCTGCACCAGAGAGCAGTGTCTGTAGTAGGTAGGCTTCCCAGTTATTAATTATTTAAAGCAATAAATTGCTGAGAATTTCAAGTAATCGACAGTCAGTTACCGAGAATTACCAATAAGCATTGCTAAAAGTCCTCATTTACTTTTGATGGCTCAACTCTTTCTTGTTTCCATGGTCAGCATGCTCAGGGCTTGGTTTCTGAGTGGTGTCCAGAAGCATTTTGCCCAGAAAACAATTTCCAGAGATGTCAGGATGACAGGGCAACAGGCAATCAGAGCACAGCTGATTTTGCTTCTCCAAATGCGCATTTGAAACCTGCTTGTGCATTTTTCAGCTGCCTCTACTGCCTTTCCATAATCAGGGGAGCTGTTTCCTTGTGTCTCATAAAATCAGGTGGTTTTGGCATCAAATCCATGCTTTGACTTGGCAAGGAGTCACTTGCAGACATGACATGTAGCTGCTGCCTTCACCCATGTAGGACATCCCCCAAGAGGGGCTGCATTTGCTCTCCCTCCGAACTCCCCCCTCCACGATTACAGCCAGCAGCACCCACTGAATCCCAGGTCAGTGCTCTCTCCCTCCTCTGCTCTGCTGATGCCCTTCTGTGGGTCCCATCACAGGCCTGACCTGCAGTCCCTGCCCTCTCTTCCCATCCCCAACCCCACCATGAATCCAGCTCAGTTTTCTAAAGGAGATGTCCAAGCTGACACGTCAGAGTTTCACTGCTGAGCCAAAAGCGGGATCTGGTCTCCACTGTCTCAGGAGCAGAGGAATTTGGATATTATCACCAAGCCCACCCCCACATCCCCCTCCTGCACCCAGAGCTGCTGGTCACCTCCGTGGATCCCCTCCAAGGTGGGAACTCAACTTGGTGTTTGCAGACCTTATGGCTTTCTCCTGGGAGAAAGAGGAGGATGATTAACAGCAGGGAGGGGACCCAGCTCCTTCGTCCTTCTTGCTTCCTTCGCTCCCTTCCCTGGCCCTGCCATGGCCTGCCCTGGAGAGAAGGGTTTTGGTGGCACAGAGATATTTTGGTGGCAGGGAGATGTCAGCAGAACCCTAAGCTTAAAAGGTGACATGGACAGGGGTCTTTTCCAACCAGACCACCCTGGGTGTAGCTGTTGCAAGCTTTCCTTTCCACTAGATATCATTTAGGATTTTCCTCCTTAACCAGTGAGTCTCTTCATGCTCCAACTCTCTACCTGTCCAGGGAGTTTTTGGGCAGCTGGGTATGACCACTGTTACCTGCTGTATTTATATTATATATTCTATTTTTTTGGCTCACGCAGCCATGCCATTGAAATCCACCGAGTGCAAAAGGTTGGATCCCCATCCCGGTGACATCCCACAACTTCCCATGCTCTTCTGCTCAGCTGTAGCCACGCAGGAATCTCACTCCTTGCTGGGCTGCTGGGTGGACAACATTGTTCCCCTATTGAGTCATAACAATGAGGTCATTGGGCTGGAAAGACAATGTCATTCAGCAGCCAAGAACCCAGCTGGCTGATCCCGGTTGTGTCTCATCTCCTATGACAAAGCCACATTTAATTGACTAATTAAAGCCTTTGCAGGCTCCATCTTGGAAGGGCTGAGCAAAAATGGGCATTGTTCTTTGTCAGCATTAAGCCAGGCCAGTTGGTCGATTAATAAGCAAGACCTTTCTCCCTTCTCCACTTTGCTATTTGCTGTGTAGTCCTGGCAATGGGAAAACCTCCTCAGAGACATCCCACCATGTGTTTCATAGCAAGCTGTCTGAATGAGGACCCAAGGACCTCAAGGGAGCCCAACCAAAGCCCACTCTGCCATAAGGTGACCCAGCTCAAACCACTTTGGGATGCCGTCTCTGTGTTACCATCCCATCTTTTGCTGGACACTTGATATTTTGGGTTCCCATCTCCCTTGAGGAGTTTGTTATTGTACCTAAACCTATGGCATTGGGGTGCTCCCATACTCTATACACCCTACGAGGACAATGTGTTCCACTGGCTGTGGCCCAGGGGCATTTTCCTTCCCATTTTAGGGTCATCTTTCCCTTTATGCACCTTTTGGGTGGTGCAGGCTGGGTGCCCACAGGGTAGACAGAAAGCATGGACATGTCCAAGCACTGACAGTGTCCACAGTCAATCTCTGCTTCCCTCAGCTGAGCAATCCTGCAGTGCCAGGGCCTTCACCACTCTCTGAATGAAGATGTTTTGAGCCCTGAGCCCAAAGTGGGCACTCCTGCTCTCGACATTTCTTGCTCCTATTGCCGCTCTGAGCAAGATCATCCAAAAAATAATGAATAAATGCACCCTAAGGGACCTTTCAGGATAAACACCATTTCGTGCTGCTACGTTGTCATTTCCATTAAACCCTTAATTTTATTTTTTATTTTTCCCTCAATGTGATTGTCTTACATCAGATTTATCTCCCTTTTGCTGCCAGGCCCAGCTGAGCAGGAACGCTGGGTGTATGTTTACCACGGCCGGTGTCCCAGCCCTAAAGCACAGCAGCCGCTTCTTTTGAAGAACATACAAAGCAAGGAAGAGGAGCAATTGTTTGGGAGGAAGTTGAACCATAATGTAATAGACTCCCATGGGATTTACTATTAGTAATTATTTGTATTGCTCTGGCACCTAACCAAGGTTGGGGCCCCCGTTAGAAAGGTGCTGGACCAGCCTGCAAGTGAAGACAGCTCCTCTATCCAAAAACTGCCCACGTTTGCATTTAGAGATGGGGAAACTGAGGCAGGGAGAGGTTAAGAAATGTAAAGAGGTTTGTTTTTGAGAGTTGTGGTTGAGCAAGGGTGTGAGCCAGCACATCCAGGAGCATCCTTCCTCTCTGGGGGTAAATCCTAGAACGTGGAATCATGGAATTGTTTGGATTGGAAGGGACTTCAAATATCACCTTGTTCCATTCCCTCACCATAAGCAAAGAAACCTTCCACTAGACCAGGCTGCTCAAACCCCATCCAGCCTGGCTTTGAACACTTCCTCTGCCTGTGCTGCTCTCAGGAAAAGGCCACTGAGTAATAAATATGCCGTGCTGGAGAACCTTTCATTGGGACAGCACTGGAAAAGGTCATCACTCACTCTTTCTGCCTTTAATCAGTGATTCCTGTGATCATGTGTATTATTTCAAGGAGTGGAACAGCAGGGGCTGTTGAAGGACACAAGTTCTTCAAATAGAAACTGAGTCCCAGTGCTCCTGAAAAGCAAAATAAAACAAACCAACAACAACAAGTACCTAAAGTGGATATTCTTTTTTTTCCATAAAACCGACTGTTTCGGGGGAGTTAAGTAATGAGGCAATTACGAATTTGCCAACAATAGAAGTTGATCAGATTACACAGCCCGTAAAGCCAGATCGTCACTGGAGCCTTTTGGTGGGAAAGAAACTCAGTGCCAGACAGTCTTTAAATAGTTTTGAATAGGAGGGAGGGTTAGCTGTGTCCTTCCCTTCCTAGGCTCTCCCCACCTAAAGAATAGCACTGAACCTCCTGCCAAGTCCTCTGTGTCCACTCAATGCCCAAAGGCTCAGCTTGCAGGCACAGCTATATAAATATATGTCGGTGTAGATGTACACACATGTGTATATATAGAGCTCCCAGTTATCCAGGAAGACCCCACCCTGAGGGAGGTGAGGGTGTGGAACTGAAGGGAAAAAAAAAGGTGGGACCCAAAATAGCACCGACACACAAAGGATCCCAAGGAAATGTGGAGCTCTCCTCACGGCATTAACAGGAAATCTCTGGGACGCTGGCTTGGTAACCCCGGCTGGTCAAGGTCATGGGGGACTGATGTGGTGCAGGGATGGATCCTGACATCCATCTTCTGCAAAACCATGGAGTGAGGGGTGTGCACTGGCAGCTGTTGTGTTGGTGAAGGCTTGCAGGTGTCTCACATGTGCCTGCAGAGGAACCTGTGCCTGCACAGCCTGAATAACCAGAAAATTCTGAGTATTTAACTAGGAATCACCCAAAGGTTTACTCAGAGAGGCTGGGATGCTTGAGGAGGTCACCAGTGCCTGTTGGATATGGCTCCAATGTCACTTGGCATCAGTCGTGTCTTTGACCCTGTCACATCACATCACCTCTGAGCCTGGATGGACCAAAGATCACAGAATCATGGAGTGTCTGAGGCTGGAAGGGACCCATAAGGATCATCCTGGTTAAGACATTTCAGCTTGTCATTTTTGGGTCCATCCTGGCTTGGTGGTGGGTGATGTGTGAGATGAGCTGGGAGAAGCAACGTGACTCACGACCCCTGAAAGGTCAAAAATAAAGTCACTGCCTGGAGGGCGTAAATTTGGGCTGACCTGTGACTCACCAAAGGTTCTGGGTGCACAAAGGAGGGTGAGGCTTTGGGCCTTATCATGTCCCCACCATCTCTTTTCCGCTGACCCTTTCTGCCCTCGAGGTGGGAGAGCAGGCTCTGAGTCCTGCCCAAGCATGGCCCTGGGGGGCTGGCAAGCTCCCCACCGAAAACCTTGGTGGCAGGAGCGGGCAGAGGCTGCTGAGTGAGGGCGATTCCTGCTGTAAATCTTCAGGAATGGTGGAGAGGAAAGGGAGGTGCAAAAAGCAGGGGACAGCGTGTTGCAACACCACGGTGGTGCTGTGCCAGCACAAACTGACCTTCCACTCACCCGTCTCCACTCTTTTTTTTTCCTCCTTGTACTGAAGCTGCCTGTGACCACGCCGAGGTCTCCTTATTCCTTTGAGTTTCAAGTATCTCCTCTTGATTTGTGACCTTTAGGGCAGCAGGTTGGACCTGCTCCATGCTGAGCCTGCAGCAAGTGTGAGCCTCCAGCTGAGGATGACATCCTCGGTTTTGATGGCAAAAGTCTGGGCATTAAATCCCTGCCGCTAATGCCAGCTTTAATGCCCCTCTGTGGTCTGGCTTTATTGGGCTGTGATATCCCAGAGAAACCAATAGTCACTATTTGGGATTGGGGTTGATCCTATTCCTTTAGAAAGAGCCCCCACCACAAGACAGGGTGTATTCCCTCAGCTCCTCTTCCTCATTGCAAGATTAGTGTGATGCTCATGAGAAGTGGGGGGCTTTTTGGCTGCAGAACCTCCCCACAGGAGCTCCTGGCTTCATCTCCCATGGATAAGGTCTAGACACAGCACCCAGCTTGAGTGACATTAGATGTGACAACTCTTCCCTGGTGCCCGCCAGCTGGCAGGGGTTCAGCTGGCAGGATGAGTAGCTCAGGGCCAGCTCCATCCCTGCGTGGCTCAATATGAACCCAAATATGAGCCCAGGCAGCTGGAGAGGAGAGCACACCATTCTGTGCCACTCAGGCTGTGCTGCTGAGCCCACCTTGCCCATCCTATCCCAGAAGACAGTGGAGGGACCCCACTGCCTGCTGCCCACTCCCCAGCTGTGGTGTGGTCTGTCCACTGCCTTCTTAATGTCCTGCCTTTCTCCATGGCAAAAACTGAGCAAAACTGAGTTCCTGGGAGACTTTATTGTGGCCTTTCTCTACTTAAAGTGGCATGTAAGAAAGATGGCGACAAACTTTAACAGGGCTTGTTGCCACAGGATGAGGGCTGAGGGTTTTAAGGTGAACAAGGGTCAATTAAGATTAGATCTAAGGGAGATATTTTTTATGATAAGAGTGGTGAGATGCTGGCACAGTGTGCCCAGAGAGTTCATGGATGCCCCTTCTCTGGAACCATTCAAGGCCATTCTGAGCAACCTGATCTGGTTGAAGATTTCCCTGCTCACTGCAGGAGGAGTTGGATGAGATGGCGCTTAAACATCCCTTCCAACCCAAGCGATTCTATGATGTAACATCAAATCTGGCATCAATCAGAGCTTTCCATGCCCAGGAATCAGAAAAGGCTAACCTCAGCCAGGAGGGCAAGTGTGCCCCATCCCTGATATTTGGTCAGTGTGACATTTGGGAGCTTGTTTTCACAGGGTCCATCACCAGATTTCTCCTGAATTAACCTTCTCAAACTTCATAAGCTCCCTCTTGTCAGCTTTCAGAGCTGAGAAGACTTTAATTTGATGTAACCTACTTCATTCTGGCTAAATTAAATAAAGACTGATTCAAAGCTGAACAAGAGTGGCCACCTGGTGGGTTGTGTGCACTTTAACTAATCCACTCTGAAATCATACCTCCTTTTCATTTGAGATTAATTTCTCTGAGTACCTCGGTGTAGACAAGCCATCAGGCTGAATAAAGATCAGTTCCTGTCTTGCGGGCTCATGTCCTCACTCCTCCTCAAGTTGTCTGGAGTGAAGTCCTCCAGGAAAAGCCAGTCAGGGATGATTCATCTTTCTGGGGTGGAAAGCGTGGCGAGGAACTTTTGCTCTGTCCTGATGAATAAATCTGTCCCCAGACATCCTCACTGGTGAGCAGCAGCTCCGTGGCAGGGCTGGACAAAGGAGGTCAGGTCCCCAGGAAGGGCTGCTGCAATGTGACAGTTCAGCCCTCAAGAAGAAAGCAGATGCTTTGGCCGAGCAGCTCTTAGTGTTGGCTTCCCCAAAGGTCTCCTTCACACCACCTTGCCAAGAGCTTCACAGCTGGAGTCAAGTCATGGCTCAGCCTTTAATCCTGGAGAGATGGTGAAGCTCTTTCAGCCATGGAGGGAGGTGGTGAAGGTCCTTCAAACCTGGAGAAAGGTGGTGAAGGTCCTGCAACCCTCCTTCAAACCTGCAGAAAGGTGGTGAAGCTCCCCCAAACCTGGAGAAAGGTGGTGAAGCTTCTTCAACCCTCTGAACCTCTCTGGGGTTCAGAGAGAGGTGGTGAAGCTGAGTGATCTCCTTGTGGAGTCAAGGTGGAGCTGTCAATCTGGTAGCTTTAATCTGTCTGTCCTTTTAATGGACCTGAGATTCCTCTCTAAATTCAGACAAATCTAGGCTTCTGATCTATTTACTTTTTGTTTAAAAAAAGGCTTTTTTAGCCCTCATGGTCACTTGACAAAAGCCTGAAAGAGCATCTTAAAGACTTACAGCATTGAAGTTATGCAAGAAAGCCCTCAGATGTTGAGTGTATAACAAAGCTGTGTGGTCTTACAGAATTCCTGTGGTTTTCAGTCTTGTGTTCACTCACAGCTACTGTTTTGGGGCAGAGGGACCTGGACTTTACCTCGCTGCAGAGAGCCTTTCCTGGCCCATTATTCAGTGTAAACCTTGAGTTTCTTCCAAAGTCCTGGGTGACTTTTATAGAAAAAGAGTGGTCTCGGGGCTAAATGCACCAGGCACAGTGTCCTTCAGCCCACAGGTGATTGATGCTCAGTCACTGCCACAGATCCTGCTTCAAAGCAGCAAGGTCATCACGGGATAACTCCACTCTGGTGGTGTAAAGGATTCAGGAGAAGGACAGGAGCATGGCCACACTCTGTGCTTTGGAGGGTCTGGTCAGGCTGGGACATGAGGCTTTTTTTGGCTCGTGCTCCCCCCGTTTCCGCCCCAGCAGCTCTGCTACCATTTCCTCCACGATGAGGTGTTTCTGCTCAGCATGCAGAGTCCCCGGTTCATTTTGCAGCCTGGGCAAGGTGCAGGGCTGGAGCCAGGTCCCCTAAAAATCCCGCCGGCTCCCGATGGAAAGAGGATGTTTCCATTCTCAGTGATCAAAAATATCTGGAGGTGGCGTGGATAGAGGTGTGCACATGTGTTTGTGTTTGTTTGCCTCCCTGACAACCTCTTGCGAGGGATTTCAGAGCTTTCATTTTCCACACTGGTCTTCCTGTCTCCTTTTGATTATTTTTTTTTGTCTTTCCCTTCACTTCTTAGATAACTGCAGATTTTCCATGAGAAGAATCATGGAGACGCAATCCTAAATAGGATGTTCTATGTTTATCCTTAAAAGAGGTTGGACTGGGGCTTCCTCCCACTGCTGGCATTCCTCACCTCTGACTGGGGCTGGCCATGGGATGGAGTACTGCCTGGGATTAGACTTGATCATCCTTGTGGGTCCTTCCAACTCAGCATATTCTGTGACTTGGGTGAAAGATGCCTCTGATCCCAAATTTCTGGCAAAAACAGTCTTTGAGGGGAAATTCAGGAGAGGTCCAAGAGAAGTTTTTTAGATAATGGGACTGAGGAACACTGAGATGCTCCTGCTCCTTCAGATCCACTGTCTGGTCATTAATTAGTGGAGCAAATGAACCTATTTCTGCCTCCCCAGATGTGTTTAGAGGGACCAAGGGAGTGAGGAGGAGACGTTTCAGGGCTGCAGGGAAAGAGGAACATGGGGAGATGTGCCTTGGGATGATTATTTTGAATATTTGTCATCAAGAGCTGAGCTGGCTCAAACACAGCAAGAGCCGATGGGGAATTTGTTAATGAAGCAGGTTTCTTGTCAGAAAATGCCAGTTCATCAGAACCTGGATTTTGGGGACATGTGCTGCAGTCCTGGCAGGGAAAGGATATCAGGCTAGGGATGGGTTTCTTGGCTGAAACCAAAGAGGTTTAAAGGCTGCTGTGTGAGTAAAGTCAAGTCAGGCAGACCTAACAGGAGGGACAGAGCGGCCAAAGGTCGTGTGAGGTTTGGTTCAAGTCCTGCTTTCTGGGCTTCAGGGTTACTTCTACTTGGTAAAAATAGGGACAACTTAAATTTCTCCTAGTTCTGGAAGCAGAGTGGCTTTTGGCTACTGTAGGGATGTGACTGACTGCAAAATCCTGCAGACCACTAAGAGTCCTCAGGATGATGCTAAAATTCTGCAGGAACATGCCTCAAATCTCCAGCCAAGGGTTATCTCCAGGCTGGCAATGGAGTAGGAAGCCCTGGATGCTCCTCTCCATCTGGAGATGAAGCAAAACTGCTTGGGGCTTGAAGCACATCCATTTCCCTCACTTCCATGTCCAGCCTGGGAAAGTCTGCCAGAAGAGAGGCTGTGGCTGCAGGTTTTGACATTTGACAGCAGAGAAGAGGGCACTTGTCAGCATTATTGCCTTGAGCTCACTGTCACTTGCCTGCAAGATCTAACCAGCAGCAATTTGAAGAGTCTTTTCAATAGTCTTTTCACAGAGTGGTAAAGAAATCAAACCCAATGGCTTTAAATCAGAGTCCAGGCACACTTTTTTCATAGAACCACAGAATGGTTTGAGTTGGAAGGGACCTACAGATCATCCCATGGGCAGGGACACCTTCCACTATCCCAGGCTGCTCCAAGACCCATCCAACTTGGCCTTGAACATTTCCAGGGATGGGGCAGCCACAGCTTCTCTGGGCAACCTGTTCCAGGGCCTCACCACACTCACAGCCAAGAATCTTTTCCCAATACCCCATCTAACCCTGCCCTCTGGCAGTTTGAAGCCATTCCCTTGTCCTGTCCTTCCATCCCTTGGCCCCAGTCCCTCTCCAGCTCTCCTGGAGCCCCTTCAGGCCCTGCCAGGGGCTCTCAGGTGTCCCTGGAGCCTTCTCTTCTCCAGGTGAACCCCCCCAGCTCTCCCAGCCTGGCTCCAGAGCAGAGGGGTCAAGCCCTTGGAGCATCTCTGTGACCTCCTCTGGACTTGCTCCAGGAGCTCCATGTCCTTCTGCTGTTGGACCCCAGGGCTTGGGCAGCTCTGCAGGGAGGTCTCACCAGGGCAGAGAAGAGGGGCAGAATCCCCTCCCTTAACCTGCTGCCCATGCTGCTTTCAGTGCAGCCCCTTCCCAAGTGTTAAAGTTGCACTAATTAGGTCCAGCCATTAGGTCTCATCTTTAATATTTTGCAGAGCAATTCTATCTAAGACGTTCTGCAGCAGTTCTTATTCTGGCAGGGTTTTGGAGAGGACGGACATCCCTGCACTGGGTAATTGGATTAGACTCTAATGCTCTGGCAGCTGCTGTTGGACCTTACCCCATTTCCCATTCCCTGACCCAGGAAGCCAAGTTGGTCTTTGGCCTGGGTGAAACCATTTCATAATGCTGATGGTGAGCCTGGCAGCA
Source organism: Campylorhamphus procurvoides (assembly GCA_013396655.1). Taxonomy (NCBI): domain Eukaryota; kingdom Metazoa; phylum Chordata; class Aves; order Passeriformes; family Dendrocolaptidae; genus Campylorhamphus; species Campylorhamphus procurvoides. The sequence continues at coordinate 362,485 of WBMV01007700.1, read as the reverse complement.
AAGGGGTTAGGTGATGCCAGTTTGGAAGTGCATCTTATGAGGTGGAGAGTGCCATTTTTCAAGGGCAAAGTGTGCTGGGTACACCAACAGCATCCTCCTACAACATCCCTCACCGAAATCTGAGCGGGGAGCTCGGGATCTGTTTGGATCCCATCTATCCCGAAGCTGATGGAAGGGAGACAGCCTCTGCACAGGCAAAATTAAAAGCCCTGTGAGGCATTTGCTCTGGTAGCCCAGCTTAATTCCAGGATAAATAACGCTGCTCTGTGATATTCTGCCAATCTGATCGCTCTCACCGTTCCAAAAGGAGGTGACAAATTTCCTGTCCTCTGCAGCGACTGGTCCCTGCTCCACCTCAGACAGGGCTGCATTGCAGCGGGGGGATAACACACTCCTTTTGCCCAGGAGCTTCTTGGGATGCAAAGACAACTCTGGGAGCCTCCTCACTGGATTTGTCATATGCTTTTCCCTAGGAAAGGCCACCCCACTTTCCCTTTGATGAACTCAACCCATTGCCCCTGTTCAATCAGGAAAGGCTGCAAAAGAAGGGGAGGGAAATAGGAACTTCCTCGGGCCTGGCTCACATCCCTTCCCCTTCCCTGGGTTGCTCAGGCTCCTTAGTTTTCTCATCCCGCCTTGGGAGGAGCAGGAGCCGGCTGGCGTAAGGCTCTGAGCGGGGCTCAGCCCGCCGGCCTGGGGTGTGTCACCCACCATTTCCTAAGTTATTCTTTTGAGTTTCCTTTTCTCACTATTAATAGAATTTCAGCCAATATCTGAGCTGTTTCAACAAGATGGATGTGGGGGGGTGGGGAGCAGCATTACCACAATAGGAAGCGGGAAGCTGTTGGGCAGGGAATTAATCAGGGGAGCTGGTGGAGAGGGAGGCGATGAGTGGCCTCGGGTGGTCTGATGGGAGGATGGACAGGACGTGTCCTTTCACTTTGCCTTCTGCACTGGTTTGATTCCCTGCTTGTGCTCCAAGCCGTGACCTTTGCAAAAAGCTGCCCCCCTGAGCACCTTGCCCAGCCTGCAAAACACCAGGTACCCACTGCACTGGGGTTACAACTGGAGCATCATCCTGTGGTATGGTTGAATTGTAGGAGAGGAGCTTTGGATTAAATATTAGGAAGAAATTCCTTACTGTGAGGGTGGGAATGCCCTGGCACAGGTTGCCCAGAGAAGCTGTGGCTGCCGCATCCCTGGAAGTGTCCAAGGCCAGGTTGGATGGGGCTCTGATCAGCCTGGGATAATGGAAGGTGTCCCTGCCCACGGCAGGAGATTGGAACTGGGTAATCTTTAAGAGGTGCCTTCCAACCCAAGCCATTCTATGATTGTATGATTAGTGGTGGTGCAGAGCTCAAAATTGTGTCTGTAACTGCTATTGCAAGGAGCTGGGGTGGCACAGACCAGCACACCTTTCCTTTTACCTTTTGGGTGGCTTTTCATGTCCCAGCAGCTCCTGAGCAGAGAACTCCCACACCAGCCCCATCCAGGAGAACCCAGAGTGGCACTTCCAGCCTCCCACACTCTGCTCACTTAGGGCCAAACGAGCCCATCTGGATAATTAGCAATGAGGGAAAGTTCTCTCCCCTCCGGGGCTGTCCCCATCACAGACACACCATATCACAGGCACAGTCATGGGATACACATATCCGGACATGAAATCATGTTTTTGCAGTGCACTCATTTCCTCCGGGCTGTTTGGCCACTGCACTCACGGATGCGCCTGTGGAAGGCTCGCTCTGTCCCCCTGTGGGTCCACCCCACTCCCACTACCAAAGGTTTGGGTTCTCCGAGTAAGAGAGGAAGTGCAGACCAAACCTTTACACTCACTGCAGCCAGTTCTCCCAAAATGCCCTGGTAGCTGCTGTATCGCTGTCATTTTCCCTAAAATGACCAGTTGGTGACGGTCCAAAAAGCGAAATCAAAGAAGTGACCTTCTTGTGCCAAAATGCAGCCCAGGAAGGTCAGGGACAGGTAGTTTATTTTCTGCCTTTTGGAAAACAGGGTGAGGGACTCTGGCTGAAGTTCAAGTGAACTCTGTTTTGGGAAGGATCTCCTGCGTGTAAGGGGAGCGATAACTTGGCAGAATCTCCTCTCTCATGGCATATGTTAAATCCTTTTATCGCCATGAAGGGGTCACTTTATTTCCTGCAAAAGGACTTACTGTATCTTTTGTGAGTGATTTTCATGCTGAAGGGGCACCGAACATAATCCTGTCCTGTCTGGTTGTTCTTACCACCAATCCATGGTTACAGGGCTTTTCTCCTCCTTCAGCTAAATCCTTTTTGGTTCTGCTGTCGAGGGCAGTCGTCAGGCAATACTGGCCACCAGCCCAGGCAAACAGGGGCTTGTTACCAATTCTTACCCCTGGGTCCAGTGGCAGAACTTGGCACAGGTGGCCAGTGAAGGAGGAAGAGATAAAATCCCCATTCTCTGGCATACGAAGGAGATACGGTACGTGTAGAAGGAAACTCCTGGGATTGTTGTGATCTCACTGCTTGTTCTGTATCTGCTTCTGCTTTGGAATTTGGTTTGCAGTGAGTTTGCCTAAGCCAGATCTTCTGTGGGTGGTGAACCTGCAAGGCAGCAAAAAAAATGCAATTTTTCAAAATAAAATACATTTTTCTCCCTGTGCTGCAGTGAGACAGAGTCCCTGGGCAAACAATTAATGCTAAGCACAGAGCAGTGAAACTGCGGAAGGGCACTGAGCCCTGGGACTGCTGCAGCACTTGGCTCCCTGTGCAGCAGCAGTGAGAAAACAGATGAATTTAATGCAGGTGGAGAGAAAAGGTAAATTTTGCTGACAGAAGGGATCCCAAAAACCTGCAGCACAGGTGTGGGGATGGATACAGGTAGGAGGAGGATTTCACCCACTCATATCTCTTGTTGGCATGTCGTGGGTCCAGCCCACAGCACTGCACATTTTCTTGGTGTGTTAAGTTTGCAATCTGCCTGGGTTTCCCCTTCCTGTGGCCTTTTCCATGGCTGCTGCTCTCCACAGCTGCTGCATTCCAGCCAGCTACAATCCTTCTTTAATAGCCTGCTTGGAGGCAAGCAAGCTGTGGAGGTAAAAAGGGGGAAAGGGGAAATTCGGAAGCAGCCCAGCTGAGCCAGGGTGGAGGTCAGTAAAGAAACATCACCTTTAGATCGAGTTTGGGATGGGAGATATTTTGCAAAAGGCTTTCAAGTGGTCCCATCCAGCTTGATAGAGCAAGAGCAGGTTTGTGTGACCACTTGCCAAAGAGATACAGGTCATTACCCACCAGAGGAGAGTGATTTCTACCTCTGTCACACTAAGCTCTGCCTGAGTTCAGCCAGGCCCAGGTAGTAGGATGCAGTGTCCTACTTGCCCATGTGGTTGGCACCCACTGAATCCATCCATCCATCCGTCCATCCATCCATCCATCTATCCATCCATCCGACCATCCATCCATCCACCCACCCATCCATGCATCCATCCCCTCTGTGGTGGCTCACCACTTCCAAGCAGGAGTGTGCTGACTCCTCAAGTTGCTTAAAGTCCACTTAAATCACTGGGCTGGCTTAATGAAGAAGAATAAATTGATCTTTTAACATCTCTTGACCTTAGCAAAGAGGAACACTAGGAGTGGACGCGGAGACACAGAAGGATAAAACACTACCATGTTTTGTGGGCATCAACTTGAGTCTTGGTTCTTCTCCCAGTTATTTTTTTGGGCTGTGTCACCCTGTGTGCCTCAAAAGAGGTCCTGCCACCACCCAAGCCAGGGAAAACCTGAAGAATCCCACCAGATTTCTCCATCAGCAGAACAACACCTTGCTTTGGGCTTTTGCTTTCATTTTTTTATTGTTTAAAGTGGTAAAAAACTACCTGTAACTTCTCAGAGAAGTGGTAGGGCAGGGATCTTGGTTTTTTGGATCACAGGGTACAGGCTGGCCACCGGGACTGGCCCAGGACCAAAGCATGATCCTTTCTCTTGTGAACAGTGTTGAATGGAATTGTCCTTCTGACCTCCCTTTGGTGCTTGGTCTTTCTACCTCTCTGGGATGGGGCCGTAGGATGAAGAGGAAGCAAGAGCAGTGGGTGATTTCCTCCTTCCTTCCAACCCTTTCTTTATTTGCATCTCTTTTGTATTGTTTCTACCTGTGGGGGATTTTTACCTCTTTTGTTGCCAAACCCCTTGTGAAGTTTTACACCCTGTTTTCGGGACAGACCCATTTTGTGGCTCACTGGATGCCTGGTGTCCCTCTAGCTTGGTGCAGCCATCACTGAGGGTTCAGATTCAAGCCACACAAGTTGATAATACAACCAAGGAGGTGGGTAGGTCAAAACTCCCTCCTATCTCTGGCACTTGGGGTTTGTCTGTCAGGTCCCTGTGCCCATGTTTTGCTTCCTTACCTTTCCTTCTCCTGCAGACAGTGGTTGACCTATAGGAAATATGACTTATCTCCACAAAAGCTCTTTTCCTGCAGATATAATGGAAATGTTTTCTCGCAAGCCAAGTGTTTCCTAAAATAATTCGTGCTGCTAGTTTGAGTTGAATTCACATCTTAATAGTGTTTCCAGGAATGGGAATGGCTGCTCCCGGTGTCTGGTGGGGAAATGGGAGTAGGAGCGTTGTTTCAGAAGGAGGTCTGCACTTTTACATGGGCATGGAGTGACAGGACAAGGGGGAATGTCTTTAAATTGAGAGAGGATTAGATGAGGTATTAGGAAGAAATTCTCCCCTATGAGGGTGGGCAGGCCGTAGCACAGGTTGCCCAGAGAAGCTGTGGCTGCCCCTGAATCGCTGGAAGTGTTGAAGACCAGGCTGGACAGGGTTTGGAGCAACCTGGTCTAGTGGAGGGTGTCCCTGGCCATGGCAGGGAGATTGGAACTGTATAATCTTTAAGGTCCCTCTCAACCCAAACCATTCTGTTATTCTATGATTCCCCTGAAATCATTGTAGATCCCTTCCAACTGAAGCATCTCCTCTCCTCTCCTCTCCTCTCCTCTCCTCTGTTCTATTCTATTCCATTCCATTCCATTCCCTGTTTGCATGCCTATGCAAAGCCCAGTCTCTGCCTCCTCCAAACCCACCCTGTCCTCATGTAGCACTCATGGCACCTCAAACCTGCTTAGCCTCCCCATCCTAAATGCCACTCCACCAGTCCTGACATGGTGGGGCTAAATGTTAAACTTGGGCTTCCATCAGATCTTTGACACACAACCAGTGCTAATAGGTAGGTTCTGTGAGAGCAAATACTTTGCACAGAGGAACACAGCAGATCTCTGGAGAGCAGCATTAGGCTAAAAATCAAACCTGGGAAGTGTGACTCGTGTTTGGGAGGGCTGGAAATAATATACAAGTGCTTCATGGAGAAAAAATAATGACACTTTTGCACAGTCACCAAATGGAAGAACCACCCCCATCCCCCTCCCCTGTCAGGTTGTTGCCTTGACTCCAGACAGATCCATGGATAAAGTGGCTCAGTGCAGCCTGAGGTTCCTGAAAGGTGAAAAATTGGTCAGACCTTTCCTGGGGTGAATTTGAACAAGAGCCCAGAGCTGGTGGTTACCACATGGAGAAATTATCTCTGTGGCAGTTGGTGGAGCTCCTGCAGTGGCTACAAACACAAAAATAGACCCAAGTTTTTATACCGGTCTGGTAGTGAAAGTACCATATTTTAGAGCTGTGGGATGTCACAGAGCTCTCTGCTGTCACAGAGTTCTCTCTTGTCAGGCAGGCTGTCCTTCAGCTGGATCCCTCGCTGAGAAACAGCTTCATCATTTCATAATTTAAAGTATTCTTCAGAAACCAAGCACTGATCTCCTTATGTATGGTAATGTGACATAATTGGTTGATGATCTTGGAGATCTTTCCCAACCTTAATGGGTCTTTGGTTCTCTAAGTGTCTACCTTACTTACTGGAGGCTACTCACCCCTTCAGGGATGTGTTGGACAAACACACTCAGCACATCCCTTGCTGGCCCCTTATAAAGCCTGGATCTACTTTATTTTGGGAATCACTTGCAGGGCTTTGCATAGAAGCTGGTGGACCTCCCATGTCCTGCCTTCTGGGAACCAGCAGGTCTTGTCCTGCTCACACTGTGAAATCCTGTGAGTCTGACTACATTTGTCATGGGGGTTCCTCAGGTTTCCTCCTCACACTGATACCAGAATGTGGAATTTGATATGAGTTTAGAGAGCACAAGGCAAGCCCTGAGTGAATGACTCATGGTTTATGGTCAGCATTTATTTCTGCAAATACTTGTTCTAGGTGGAAACCAAGGGTAGTTTCCTCAGTTCACAGTTTATTTTGGCGTTTTCACTTTTCCCCAGGTGTCAGCTCTCAGGATGATACAGCTTCTGATAGCCCAGAAAAAATTTCCAGGACCACTGTGACTGCCACGACCATCAAAACCACAGAGACTACCAAGACACAAAAGACCAGTCCTGCAAGCAGTCCAGAAGACAAGTCACCCACCACGAAGTCACCTACCATAGGTCAAATGACCACCCCAGCAACAACATCAGGAATCTCTCCACCCTCTGTCAAATCAACCCCTCCTGCTCAAAGCCCCACTCCTACAAACAGTCCAGGAGCCATCCCATCCACCCATGCATCGCCAACCATCACAGGGCAAAGGGCCACCACCAAAGACAACCCGGGAAACACATCACCTGCCCCCACCGCATCGCTCCATGCGTCTCAGCAGGTCAGCTCTGCAGCATCCACAGCCAAAGCTTCTACCACCTCCCCTGCTGCCCAGGACCAGGCTAAGACTCCAGGCAGTTTGGGAAGCTTGGAGACCACCACTAGTGCAAACCCTGTCCACACTAATGAGAGCAGCTTGCCAGCAGCCCCAGGAGGTTTAGGGTCTTCTACCACACCTGCTCAGGGGTTGGAACCTCAGGGAAGCCAACCTCTGGATCATTTGACCAATACCACTGTGAGCTCTGGAGTTCTGAGCAGCAGCCCTGCCCCTGGCGCCAAGGACTTGGGTGTCCCTTCTTCCACACCTGCTGCCAAGCAGCCTCCTTCTTCTTCCAGTTCTCCAGTCCAGGATCTGGCCTCTTCCACCGGTCATGGAAGCACCAACACTACTGTTACCCCTTTAAATGGATCTCTGCCCCTCCCCACCAGTAAAACATCTCAGACTTCACCACCTGGCATCCACAAGACCCCAGATGTGTCCATCACAACAACTGCTGCAGCAGGTACCAGAAGATGAGAACCTTGATTTCTTGTGCTGGTTTTTCCCTTTTCTGTGTTTTTTCCCTTTGTCTGTCCTGAACACCTTCTGTGATTATGGGGTGTCATCACCTTGTCTCATTTTAGGGCTTTCCAGCACAGTTGTCTCTGTGACATCCATGTGTTTAGGTCCCTGTTGTTATCAGCAGGGATCAAGTCAACGCAGTTGGTGAAATTAAAGGCAAGGATCAAGTGTTGACATTGGTGTTTGGATGGACTAAACAGTGCCCAGGGCACCATCAGCTGCAGTGACTCGATCTGCAGTGACAGCAAACAGGGGCCAGCAGTGATGAGTTTGGGTTGGGGACTGACACTGGTGGACCAGTGTGACAGCACCCGGAATGTTGGCTGTGGGAGATCCCTAGTACAGCTGACAGCTTAGGGAGGGCTGTCTGGGCATGCACAGCAAATGAGCTTTAGATGACTAAGGAGATTTTGTGGCTAAACTCTGAGTCTACAGCCTCTAAAAGAGTCTGAGCGCTCGGGTAGGACGTTCATCGCTGCTGCGGGAGGGGTTTGGCTGCTGACTTCTGTCTCAGCAGCTTTAGGAGTGTCCAGGTGGTGTTCAGGATCTTGCTGAACACCATCATTAGGTTTTCTCTAGACTTCTGGAGCTTTACAGGGCCATGTTAGTTCCAAGCATCCACTGAGGCACAGTTTAGTGTCCCCCTTGGCATTTCGTCTGGTGGCACTTGCAGAGATGTCATCACCCTGTGGAACTGTGAGGGCTCCATGGAGCCTTCCAGACTTGGCTGGGATTGTGGGCTCAGCTCACATCTGGCTCTGAATAAAAGCTGTGATGACTCTGAAGCCCTTCATTATCTTCCCCTGGAAAATGCTGATCTTGACCCAATTTCCAGTTACCTGGAATAGAGAAGCTACTCAAAAACCATCTCCATCCCCCTCAGCCTTCCAGCTGTTGGCATCACTGAATGGGATAAGGTCTTAATGCAAGACCATCTTCACTGGCTTCACCCAGGTCGTGTTTTGAGCATTTTGGCAGGCATGAGGATGTGAAATGGGTATTATCGTGAAGGATAATTATTTCCCCTTCCTGCTCCAGAGGACTGCTCTCCATTAAAGGATGATATATCTAAATATGTTAATTCAAATTTGGCCTCAAGCATTAAGCCTGAAGAAGAGGTCTAAAAAACCCCTTATATTTAATAACTAGGTGAGGGAATGCAAGAGAAACAGATGGCTTTGGAATTAATTCTCTCTGGGAACCTTCAGAATGTGTCTGGGAGAGAAATACCCCTCATCTTTTCTCTGGAAGAGCCAGGAGTCCCAAAAGCAAGCAGGCTACGAACATCCTGTGGCATTTTATTTCCCTTTGTCACCATTTAAGGATCAATTAGGAACCCAGGGATGAAGATGCACGTCTTCAAAGGGAAATGGGAAGGCAGGAGGCTGCCACGCTCCTTGCACTGCTCCCACTGCACAAATCACTTTAAGATGCTACAGACCTTTGCAAAATCACCTGAGGTGATCTCAGGTATCTGAGACACCTGCATGGGGCTGGTAGACGTGGGGTTTGTGCCCTTCTGGAGCAGCAGGCCAGGCAGGACACCCCAGGCTGTCTCACACAGCACCAGGCACTCCTTCTGAGCGTGTCACCCTGGACTTCTTCCATGGAGGTGCAGTCAGCAGAGGTTGTGGCACTTCATGCCCTCCCAATGGAGGTGCTTGGGAGATCCTGGGTATCCAGGTCTACCTCTGTTGAGGAAACCTTCGTGGAAATCGTGCCAAATAAAATTAAATGAGGCTCATTCCATACTTCTTTTTTAAGTGATTGCCCAGCTGCCCACTCACAGCCAGCATAGCCTTTGGGTTCAGCTCTCCAGAACACTCTGATGGGTTTCAGCAGCAGAAAATAAAATCAGTCATGACATTCTTACTGCATCAAAGTTAATCTAAAAAAGAAATAAATTAAAAGAAGCAACCCGAAGCCTCTCCAAGCTTTGACACAATGAGCTTCGAGGCAGGGCTAGAGCTGAAAACTTATTTTCAGCTGAGCACTAACAGAGCTGTGTCATTTGTGTCCTCTGTACTGTGACAGTGTCTCTCTGCTTGTTTTTTGGTGCATGTAGAGGACCCAGACCAGAGAAGCCACGATGCTGGACCTACATCAGCCAAACCCAGCAGTGCCTCCCAGAGCCCTGCCAGTGCCAAGCCACCCCCTCCAGCCCCAGGGGACCAGGCAGTGCCCAGCAGTCCTGGCCACCAGCACCCGAACACTTCTTTCCACAATGAGGTAATGACACCTGTGGCAAGGTGGCCACTCCACAGTGGTGGGAAGTGAACGTGTGGGTGAAGTCTGCAGCCCTTCTGGCTGTGTTTACCTCAGGAAGATCTGCCTTGGGAAAACAGAAGGCAGCAAAGTAATTCCAGCTTATAGAATTATAAAACTTTGGGGGTCGGGAGAGACCTTTAAAGTTTGTTTAGTTCCATCCTTTTCTCCTGTAACTTTCCAGTAAAGAGACAAGGAGGATGGAGGTGAAGGAGAACAGAGGTGGGGAAGGGTCTGGAGCACAAGTCTGATGAGGAGCAGCTTAGGGAAGTGGGGGAGCTCAGCCTGGAGAAAAGAAGGCTCAGGGGGGACCTACTTGCTCTCTACAATGCCCTGACAGGAGGTTTTACTGATGTGGGGGTTGGCCTCTTCTCCCAGGTAATAAGTGACAGCCTCAAGTTGTATCAGGGGCGGTTTAGATTGGATATTAGGGCAAAAAATCATCACTGAAAGGCTTTGGAACACCCAGTCCAGGGCAATGGTGAAGTCTCCATCCCTGCAGGGATTTAAAAGCAGTGTGGATGTGGCACTTGGGGACATGGATTAGTGGTGGCTTTGGCAGTGCTGGGGGAATGCTTGGACTCGATAATCTGGGAGGTCTTTCCCAGCCTAAATGATGCAATGATTCTGAGGTTACGGCCTGGGTGTTGAACAGGAAAGAAGTGAAATTTGGGAAGGAGGGAAGCATTATGAAGAGCAGAAACTGCCTTGGTATGGACTTGGACTTGCTGAGAGGACAAAGATCACAGCTCAGCATAAACAGCACGTGCATGGTGGTTTGGGAGCATAGGGGGGTCTCAAAACATGGATCAGGATAACTAAAGTGCTGGGAAGGTGGGAAGAGGATCCTGTTCCTAGATGACCATTTTTTGCAGGGCTGGACTGCATCACAGCCTGCTGGCCTGGATCTTCCTACTCCCCATGCCAATTCCTGCTTTATTCCATGCTGCAAATCCTAAGCCTGGTTTGGGAAGGGCTTTAGCAAACATTCCACAGACAGCCATGTCAGCTATCTGTGAAAACCTTTTCCACACATAAAGGGCTGAGTGAAAGGCTCCCGGGCATGTTTCATGTCCATAAAACAGACCAGAGCTTTTGTTGGGATGTCTCCTGGCTTGGGGCAGCTAAATCAGTGACCAGCTGTCCTTCCAACCTTGCTCAACCATTGAGAGTTGCTTTTCTTCTGTCTTTCCAGGTCATCTGTAAAGATGCAAAAGATGTACCTGCAGAGGAGCAAACTAACTGGCGCACCATGTACCTGAAAGAAGCCAAAACCTGTGTAAGTACTACCTTTTTTGGGACTTCCATGGAGGATTAGCAGCTGGGTTGTGGTTGAAGATCAGCTGCTGCTCTGAGCATGTGAGAAAATGCTCAGAAATGAGGGTAATTTCATCAAAGTGATGAATGCAAACCCACCCCCAGCAGTGTCACCCAGTGGGGGATATGGCAGGAGGAGAAGAGGTCCGTGTGGTCTTCCTCAAGTTCAAGGACCAGCTGAGCCCACACAGGTCTTACAAAAAAGTGAAATGGGAAATTTTAAAGGGGATATTTTTTCCAGTGCAAATGCAAACAGGAGGACTTTTTGCCTTGCTTGAGGGACTGAAGTTTTGTTGCAAAACCCAAGAAAGAAATGTGTCCCTCGAGTCTTGGTGAGATCTTGCAACCCCACACTGGGGTAGGGTGGCATCCGACTGCAGTGCAACTGGGAGGCATAGAGCTGGAGTTTGGGACTCACTGTGCTCCTTGGTGCTCTATCGGCTCTCACAGAGCCCTGAAGTGAGAGCAAAAAACTCCATTTCATTTGTTTTGGACCCTGGACAAGATCAGGGAGTGGCAAAATGTAGCGCCAAGGCTGGGGATGGGCGAGCCCAACACACGACTACATAGCAAGACCCCTTTGGTGGGTGGGCACTGTGTGCTGGTGTTCCTGAGGGATATCCCTCTTCCAAATGTGGAAACTCTGAGTTTCCTGTAATAGGGAAGATGCGATATATTGGTTATTGGTTTTAAGTTGATGATAAAGGGAAAGAGACACCATCATATGGTTGATGAGGTCTTGAAAGAGGGATAGTATCAATCTGAGGGTGGGTAAGGTTCGAAGGTGGGTTTTGGCATTATAATGCCCTCGTTTCTGGCAGTGTAAGCACCAGGAAATTGGCACTTCCGGGACCTTCTCACAGCCTGTGCCATGGGCAGGCTACCCCAGGTTGCTCCAAGCCCTGTCTAATGTGGCCTTGGACACTTCCAGGGATGGGGCAGCCACAGCTTTTCTGGGCAATCTGTGCCAAGGCCTCACCACCCTCATAATCAAGAATTTTTTCCTAATATCTACCTAAATCTCTCCTCTTACTTTAAAACCATTCCCCCTAGTCCTGTCACTCTCTGTCCTAAGTCTTCACCAAGTGAAGTCACGCTGTTCATAAAACCCCTTGAGACACAGGCTGAGACGAGCATAGTCATTCCTGCAGACCACAGCAGCTCTTGAAATTCCCTATGCCTTGGTGGTGGCCCTGCCTGGCAGCCCTGGAGAGGGCTTGGACCTGCTGATAGTGCTCCTGAAGGAGAGGAAGCATCTTTCTGCTGCCATCTCATGGTCATCACCTTCCTGCTTCGGCTGCTGCTGGCTCTAAGTGCTCCTTGCCCACACACCTGCAGAAGTGAAGATGTTCTCAGCTGAGGATGACTCCCAGGACAGTCTCTCCTGAGATGACCCCTTTCTCCATGCAGTGTCTGGACATGGCTGCAGCTTCATGCTGGGAAAACTTCTCATCAAACTTTATACTGAATATAGAAAAATATTTAAACAGATTAACAAAACTAATTTTGGAGTCTAAAAGGACTGAAGACCATGATGGTGTTTAATGTTTCCCTCTTCCTCGTGGACACAGCTGTGGAGCCACTGTCCTTCCCACGGCTTTGCTGGAGGTTTTTGGGTGAGTTAGGGAGTGGTCAGATATCCCAGCTTGGCCTCATGCATCACTCCTCTGTGTCCACCCCACTGGGCAGAGGAGTGTTGGAGCTGGTGAGCAGCAATTCTACAGCCCCATTTCCCTTTGATTCCTCTGGGTGTAATAATGAGCCCAATCACTGTTAGTACAAAACACCAATTATGCCTCCAGACAGGCACAGAAAGGCTCCAAGGGTGCATCCTCCCATGGCATCGCCCTCCTTGGCTGCCAAACCACCTCTCACCCCGCTCCCCCTTAACTTTCCACTCATATTCCTGAAAACTGTGACCACTTTTCTGTCTCCCAAGCGGAGCAGATAACAGAGAAATGGCACTATCTGGCTTCCCTGCTTTGTAGGCCTGGTAAACACATCTCCAGCCAAATCCTGACAGCAAAGTGAAAAAATCCTTTGCGTTTCACGGCCCGTGGGAAAACAGGAAAGTGTGTGCTATAAGGAGAAGTGTTCCAGAAGCGGCTCCAATGCTGGTCTGCAAGAACGAGGAAGAGTTGGGACAGCATTGTGCTAAAAATTCAGATCCAGCAGGAATCCAGGGGACCGTCAAGGGCAGTGTGTGGGGGGACAGTGGTGGGGGGACATGTCCAGATCACACATGGCAAGGGAGAGGGCACTGTGAAGCCACCCACCCCATGGCTGGGCTTGTGGAGCAGCACCATTGGTGCAGAGATCCCAGCAAGGAGTTGGGGTCAAACCCAAGGATTGCAGACATCTCACCCCATCACACCTCGGTTTCTCCAGTAAATTTCAAAATTAAAAAGAAAAAAAAAGAAGGAACTCAAACTGTAAATCCTAGGAAAAAAAGGCAAATGTACAGTTGGTATGACTTTGTGGACTGAAGATACTTTATGGGCTCGTTGGTTCCCTGCATCCTTCATCTTCAAGTGATGCTTTGAACCAGTGATGAACAGTTTTGCCCATGTTCTCCCACCCTCTCCTCCTCCCTCCTTTGATTACAGCAGGTACCTAATGAGTTTTTAATAAGACTTACTAGCTTGATGCCTCACATTCTATAGCATGATTTTTACTAAGGTCTGTCTCATAAGTTTTTCTTGGCTGCCTGGGCTGTTCCTTCCTTGGAAAGGATGGATGTATGGATGAGGGATCATGGATGTATGGATGAGGGATCATGGATGTATGGGTGAGGGATGGATGAATATATGACTGGATGGCTGCTCTGCTCCTCGATCCCAACCCCAGAATGAGTCAAGTGAAGCAAGAGAGGATGATGTCAGAGGTGGCTGGTGTAGCCTGAGCTGTGGTTGAGCCACACGACCTGTGGCCATCTCCCAGTGAGTCCCTGTTACTCCTCCACTGTGCCCCCCATGGGGCTGTGAAGTCGATGGATGCTGAGGGGGCACCAGAAACTGCTGCAGTGGGGGATGCAAAAGCAACAGCAGGAGCACCTGCCCTGCACTGTGGGAATCTCTGCATGACACCCACCAGTCTGGGGACAGCAGGACATTCCCTGGAGCAGGTGGAGGGACCCCCTTGCCGAGCAGGGCCGTGGTCCCCTCGTCCTGTCCAGCTGGCGGGGGTGGTTTGTTGACTCAAGTGCTGTTACCTCATTCAGGGATGTTGGTTTTAGGTCCCCGCCAGTGTGGGAACCGGATTTGAGCTGCCCGGCAGCGCCTCTCAACTCCGGCCAAGGAATGTGAGCGGCTCTGGCCATGGAGCAGAGAGGCTTCCAGGGCATCCCTGCCGGCTCAGCAGCCTCTCCCTGCACCTCTCCAACCCTGGAAAGGGTCAGACCCTCCAGTTCAGCCTCAGAAAGGGTTTAGGCACTGCTCACCAGCTGGTAGTGGAGTGGTTTCCGTGCTCAGCTGGTTTTCAGCCTCGCATCCCATCTCACTTCCTTACCCAAGAAAAAAGCATTTTAAAAGCCTTTTTGCCCCCCACAGGGTGGTAGGGAGAGAACTGGGTTATTTGAGGGCTGGGGGATGGCAGAGCTGCAGGAAAACGTGGGGAAGGAGGATGCAAAGAGGCAGCAGAGGCTTTCCCTGCCTCTGCCCAGCAGAAAGTGCTGCACAGCCAGGGATTGATAAACCACAGGACATTCCAAGCGCTGGAGCACAACCCAGCGTCCAGACCTGATAAAACCACCGCCACGACCAAGACACAGCCCCCTCCTGCCTGTCCTGCTGGGAACCAGCTTTTTAGGGGATGCCGCCTCTCCTGAGCCTTGCCTTGCTGCCTTGGGGGCAGATTTCCCCGGGAATACACCTGGGATGGTACAGTTCCCAGGAGGTGCAAAATGAAAGGACTCCTGGGGGCCAGCAGAGCCTCACGGTGCTGAGCTTACCCTTGCACTGTATCCCGGACCAGCCTTCCGCCCCAGCAAGTGCATCCTGTCTCCACGCTGCTTCCCAAATATTTAGATAAGATGGAGTGAGATTAGGTGCCTTCCTTGGCCGGGCAGCTCCCATCCTTGTGATGCAGGAAGTGGGATACTGCCAGCCACTGGCGTGAGCAGAACCTGACACAGGAAGGTTTGGGGTGATGGAGCTGGCAGGAACAGAGCCTTTCCCAATCAGGCACCTCCTTTCAGCATGGATTGAGGACTTCTACACACAGGCAAGACCTTGTGCATGAGCATCTGTGCACGAAGGAGCTGTACATGCAGCATTTTTCATGTGGCACCTGTGAAGATCAAGCCTGTCTATGGAATCATAGGATCATTAAGGTTGGAAAAGCCCTCTGAGATCACTGAATCCAACCATTAACCCAACACTGTCAAACCCACCACTAAATCTTGTCCTTCAGTGCCACATCCACACTTTGTGATCTGTGCATGCAGGAGGGTGATCGTCTCTACCTTAGTGAACTCCCAGCTGCTACGAAGCACTGAGCAGACACAAGAAGCCTCAGGAATATCTCAGAGGGCACATGGGCTCCAGCCACCCCTCTACCACCCCGCCAGTGCTGATCAGGGATGCTCCAGTTTGCCCAGAGAAGCTGTGGGTACCCCATTCCTGGAAGTGTTCAAGGCCAGGTTGGATGGGACTTGCAGCAACTTGGTCTAATGGAAAGTGTCCCTGCCCATGGGAGGGGGGTGGAATAAAATGATTTTTTAAGGTCCCTTCCAACCCAAACCATTCTGTGATCCATTCCATGATTCTATCCCACAGCAAAACACTGTCTCTTGCTCTTCCCAACAGTGCAGTCAGGAGGCTCTAGGGAGGACACCCCGTGTTGACAGGGACATAGGGTACAAATGCAGGGTGTAGAAAGGCTGAAGATGCCTGTGGGAGAACAGTGGGGCTGCACAGCCCTGCCCTGCTCCCACTGTGGCCCCTCAGCCCCCCCGCCCTGCTTCCCTCAGGGACCTGCTATTCCTGTAATACCGAAAGCTGCAGCTCACAGATAAGGCTGGTGCAGGGCCCTGGTGAGGAACGGCAGCCAAGAGCTCGGCGTCTTGTAAAGAAACTCCTTCTAAACTTTTCCTGTTCCCTGGGAGGGCCGGCAGCAGCCGAGCAGTGCAGAGGGATGAGGGAAGATCACACAATCCCAGGGTGAATTGGGTTGGAAAAGACCTTTGAGACAACTAAATGCAACCTGTGACCCAACACTACCAAGTCCACTGGACCGTGGCACCGAGTGCCACGTCCAGCCTTCCCTTGAAGGGGTCATTCTTAAAAGACGGGACATCTCCCATCCCTGGCCATGGGGTGAGGTGTCCCTGGGCAGAGCCCGGGTGGGGGGACAGTGCTGACCTTTGCTGTCACCACAGGCTGAGTGGAGGACGGCGAGTGCCAACATCTCCTTCTTCGAGAGCTTGTGCTCGACAGGCTGGCGCACGTTCAACGCCTCCAGGGAGACATGCACGGTGACACTGGTGTCCCATGAACCCCAGCACTGGGGCGTGCAGGTGGTCCTGCACGGTGAGTATCATCCCATCCTCCTGCCCAGACTGGGACAGGGTGGGACTGGCACTGGTGACCCTGGCATGGGGATATAGATGGAGGCTTGGCAGAACCCTCAGGTTTACTGGAGCTTTTTCCAAGGGGCTCTGTTCCTTGGGCTGTCCCATCTCGTTGGCTTGGAAGAGGCACAATGACCCCAGAAATGAGCTTTTCTCTCCAAGGAATGCACAAGATCCCTCCCCAGTCCATGATGACAAAAGGTGGCGACAGTCTCCGGGATGAAAAATTCCTCCCAAGTGGTTAAAATCCAGTGCCCAGTTCCAATCATTCCCTAAGGGACCACAGAAAGGAGTTCCTTGCCCATGTCACATCCCTTTGGGGAAATCCAGCTCAGCCCTGGGATGCCTAAACATTGCTTTAGGACCAGAGTGCTGGGCAGATGGAGACATCCTGCTGCTGTGCCATGAAGGGGAGGAACGCCTGAGCTCCATCCTCCTCTTCCTTGTCATCAGGGCAGGAGTTAGGTGGGGAGTCTGGCCTTCAGCACCTGACCTCAGGCAAGGCAGCTGGGCTCTGGGGACTAATCCTGTTCTGCTCTGGCATGGCCTGAAGGAGCTGCTCACAGCCTCTGGTCTCACTCATAAAGCACCCCTGGGACTGGAGGGTGGTGGGGACTGGGGGCTGTCTGCCTTCCAGAAGATCCTGGCTCCTTGTCTGGCTGTGAAGCACCTAGAAGGGTTGGCTTCGTGCCTACAAGGTTGGCTTCATCCACCTCCTCCAGAAAGGGTTGTGCTCCTCAGGGTAGCTGAGGGGATCACCTCACTGACCAGGGGATGGTGCCCCTGTCCCCCCACACCTTGTGCTCATTGCAGCCTCTTTCTTCCCCCAGTTCCTCTGCACCCTGAACACATCCTGGAGGAGCAGGAGAGGAGGGACAAGTTGGAGGAGGTGAGTGGGTTTGTCATGGGTGGGAGTGGAAGACTTAAGCAAAATGTATTAAAGAAGCCCTGCCCTTGAGTCACGAGGTGCAGAAAGGACTCCCTGGCTTTCCAAAGCCCTTCTCAGAGAGGAGTCCCAGTGTGGCTGAATCCAATCTTAGCCTTGGATTACATCAACAGTTCAAATTTAAGGGATTACAGAGGTATGACTGAACCACTTTGGGTTTTAATGTTTGGCAAAATGAGGATATTTATTATTACAAATGATCAGGCAAATGTCTTAATCAGAATTATTTACTACACAATATAAAAAGCTAAAAATCTCCTAGTAGAGTATGATATAGCATAAAGCAATATAGTATAAGATAGGACAGTGCACTACATTGGAGCAAGTATTAAAGCAATTATATCAAAACTGGCAGAAAGGAAATAATTATTAAGTGGAGATTTGATGTAACTCACTCATGGGAACATGAGAACAGCACTCATGGGGAGAGTTCTTTCCCTCAACCTTGAGGAGTGTCCTTGGAGGGCATCCCCAGCCAAGGGAGGAATCTCCACACACCCCAAGAAAAGTTATTGTCAGAAGAACCTTCCTACATGAAAAGGGTCTGGACTTTCATAGTATAAAGTGATTGAGTGGCAGTCACAGATTTGCAGGCCAGCAGACCAGCTTATCTGCCAAATCCTGTTTCAAAAGCAGGGGGTGTATTCCAAGTCTGGTGAATCAGGATGGTTTTAGCATATTTTAGCACCAAGACAGCACCCTGGCACCAGCACTTGAGCTTGTCCAATATCCTGCACGATGGCTTGCAGAGGATGCATTCTCTGGCTGGATTTTAGATCTTCCCAGAGTGAGCCCATCCTGCCACAGGGTCCCTGCTCACCTCACAGCTCCCCTGAAGTGCCCCTGAGGGGGGTGGCTCAGTAGCCTGACCTGTCCCTTCTGTGGCAGCTCGGCATCGGCATCGCCAACATCACCAGTGACAAAGCAGACAAGGACATGATAATCAATGATGAGTTCAGCACCCCCCTGATCATCACCATCGTCACCCTGGCCGGCTCCCTGCTGCTCATCGCTGCCATCTACGGCTGCTGCCACCAGCGCTTCTCCCAAAAGAAGGACCAGGTGAGGTGGCAGGGGGGTGGGACAGCTACCCTGAGAGCTGGGCATCGCCTTCAGGAAATTGAGGATCATCAGTGTTACCATCTCTGCTGGTGGAGACATCCTGGCTTGCCCAGCAGGCATCACCCTCACGTGTTGCTCGAGGGTTGTTTGTCCAAGCGCTGCGGGTGCTCCAGAGGGGCAGGAGCTTCTCCTTGGGGGTGAGAGCAGGAATATGAGAGGCTGGTGATGGGGTACAGTGACAGGCAGCACCCATCCCTGCTGCCACACCCAGGGTACAGGGTAGCTGAACAGCACCCTTGGGTTGTAATTTTGACAAGAAAGGCTTTCTTCACCCAAAACCCCATGCCAAAACCATCTATACACCCCCAGAAATCTCCTGAAATACTTTTATGAGCAGTGAGCAGGGTTTGGTGCCCAAAATCACCCTGATGCCTTCCCAGGGGTGCCAGGGAGCCCGAGGCTGTGTGCAGGGTGGTGGGGAGCAAGGAGAACATCCACAGGAGGGCATCGACACTGCACAGCTCAGCCTTTGCAAGAGCTGGGCCAGGGCCAGATTTCAGAGCAGCAGCAGCAGGATTTAAGGAAGAACAGGCATGGAAAAAGAAAATAATGTAATTTTTATCTCAGGAAGCAATTCTGGGTGATTGTAGTGCATCATCCACCTGCAAGGACTGGCCGTTCCCACACCCTGTGGCACCAGCACAGAGGTTTTCATTGGTCCCAGCTGCTCTCGCTGAGGATTCAGCTCCAGAACTGACAGAAACAGAAAGAGGAAAAAATGAAATCAAATTATGCAATCCTGCATCCTACCTCAGGTCATTTCCCCCCAGACCAGCTCAAACCTTCCCCAGGGATCCCAAAACCTTTGCCCCACAGGGACAAGGCAGCCTTTGCTTTAGATATTTGCAGAGTAAGGTAGACAAACACAGGAAGCAGAGAAGAGCAAACCAACACCAGCATTGGAATTGTTTCTACTTAAAAGGCTTGATTTTTTTGGGCAGAAATGGGGGAGGATGCAAGACCTCCATGATGTTTGACCTGTGCTGTGGTCCCCTTGGGGGTTTCATCATCCCTTGGATGAAAACTCATCTGGGGTGAAAAACATCCCAGCAGGGACAGGGAGCAGCATAACACTCTTGCCACATATTGCTCAGAGAAGAGATAGAAACAGGGCATTTTTAGGGATGGGAATGCATGTCCCTCAAATAACCTGGTGCAGAGGAACAGGTACCAATCTCAGCTGGATGTTCCAGAGGTAAATTCCCACCACACACAGGCTAAAGTAGCACAACCAAAGCAAGGCATGTGAGTTCTGAAAATCAAAACACGTTTCTCCTTCCTGGCTTTGTTTTTGGGTGGTTTATTTTATTTTCCTCCTGCTTCTTTTCCAAAAAATGACTTGAAAGTTTTTTTTTTTATTTTATTTTTTCTCCAACCCTCCCCTCCCTCCCTTCCCCCTCTGTTGTTTTACCTTGGAAATACCCAGCACATCCACCCTGATCTCCCCGGGTTTGATGATGGACATGTGGCCCTGATCTTTAATGTGAGTTCCAACACAGGGGTTGGAGGGGCGGGCGCCGCGTCCGTAACACCCCCAGCTCTCACCTCCGGCGCTTGGTAGGGCCCAGTAGCTTTTAACAGGACTAAAGCCTACTAAAGCCCAGCTTAAAGCCCCTTCCCCTTCCTGCACGGCCCGGGGGTGCCTTGCCGTGGTGGGAGAAAGCGCTGCCTGAGCATCCATCCATCCAGCTAGGGGTTGCACCAGCAATCCCACAGGGAAACAGCCCCTGGGAGAGCCCAGGTGTGTCCTCTGCTTTCCATCCCACCATCCCTGCCCATATTTCCCCTGCCAGGAGCAGCCTAGGGGATCCCCCAGCAGTGCCTTTGCAGCCCCTCTCCTAGCACCCTGCGGTTTTCCTTCTCCATCCCTTTCCTTCTCCATGCATTCCCTCCCACGCCTCTCTCCTGACATTTACTAGGAGCACTGTAATAGATCAAGCTGTAAATCGAGGCACATTTTAACAGGGGTGCTTTACACACCCCAAAAAGGGCTCACCAAGGATTGCAGTTCCCCACTGAATCCCTCTAGGGGAGGACAGGAATGAAGGAGTCCAGGTGGATGCAAAATTAGGATGGGCTGGGGGTCTGGCAGGAGATGAAGGGCTGAGTCAGAGCCTGAAGCACATCACAACAAAGGGCCAGGGTGATAAAGTGGCTGATTCCATCCTTCCCTGCTTGGTTTCCACGGAGAGCTCCAGGATGAGGAGGGATGATGCTTAGGGAGGGGCAAGAGCCAGCAGCTTCTGCAGAGTGGGAGCTGCCCCTGGGTCAAGGAGAAGAATAATAAAAAGGGACAGGGTGGGAGAAAGGAAGAAGGAAAGAGCAGAGTGGAGTTAGGGAAGCAGGAGTTGGGATGCAGGGTTGGGGTGAGGCAGCAATACTCAAGCTCTTCCCAAGGTCCTGGGTGAAACTGAAGCTGGCAGCTGCTCCTGGAGGTTTTCCTCATGTTTCTGGCTGCTCTTTCTTCCCTCCCATCATTAGCAGAGTCTCTCTCTTGCCAGCTCCATGCTACCCCCTCGCTGCCCCCAGCCTCAACCTCACTGTGAAAGGCTCTATATGTAGTTATATAAATCTCCCTGGGGCAGCTGTCATGGCTGGCTGGGAGGTGACAGCCCCGAGGTGACATGCACAGCATGGCCAAGTTGTTTTCTAGTGGGGTTTATGGGTTTTCTTTCCTCGTAGCAGCGCCTGACCGAGGAGCTGCAGACCATGGAGAACGGCTACCACGATAACCCCACGCTGGAGGTGATGGAGACCTCCTCCGAAATGCAGGAGAAGAAGGTGAACCTCAACGGTGAGCTGGGGGACAGCTGGATCGTTCCTCTCGACACTCTCATGAAGGAGGACCTGGAGGAGGAGGAGGACACGCATTTATAGGATGCAGAACACGATCAAGCAAAAAATGACCACCACTCCCCGCAAAAGAAACCCCCTTAAATCCCTACACACACACACACAGAGCTCCAAAATAAAGCAAAATTCCCCCCCCAAAACCAGAAAATTCCTTAATGAACTAATCATGGCCCCTTGTGCCACCACGTGGGTTGCAGGATGGAAGAGGAAAGGACATGAGAAGCCACCTGTGGGGCACATGGACAGAAGCCACTTTGGTGGCCACACAAAGAGAAGCATCTTCCATCCCTCACCCACCTACCACACCAGGCCTGGCCAGCCATGGGCAAACAGGGTGGCTTAGCTCCTGAGGAGCTGCTGGTGTCTCCTCCAAGCATGTCCTCTCCCATCCCATGTCCGATCACACCAACCGCAGCCTTCAGCTACCGAGCGACTCAAAACAGAAGAGAAACAAAGCAAATAGGATGGGAGAGGGAGCACATCTGACAGCAAACCAGCACCTGGCGATTACAGCTCGAGAAACACTCTGGCCCAGGCTGTTTAGTCATCACCCTGCCCTCCTGACACCCAGGTATCAAGTGGAAAAAGCTGGAACAGCCTGTTGTTTTTTAATCCAGTTTCCATCCTCTTCCCCAGAAACCGCTGGCTAAAACGCACAAGAGCCCCTCGCTGTGCCCTGGGCAAGTGGGTGCATCCAGGGCCAGTGGGATGGGAGGGATGCAGCAGTGCCAAGTGATGCTCAGCCCTGCCACCCAGGGCTGTGGAGCAGGTCCTGCACCCACGTGGAGACCAAGAGAGGAGCAGCAGCTTCTTGTATGGATGGGCTGAGACGGGGAAGGAGAGAGAAAGGAGTCATTCCTTGAGTTCATCCCTCTTAGGAAGGGTGTAGAGACCAAGAGCAATGCCCAGCATGATGTTGGGGGGTTTGTGGTGCAGGAGCCCAGCTTTGGTGCTGCATTTCCTTACAGAAAGGTCAGTTGCCTTCCAGGAATTATGGCCTTCATCCATCCTCCATGAGACCGTGGGTTATGAGCACCACCAGAGTCTGTGATTTCCATGCTTGTGTTTTCCCATGTGAGCAGCAGAAGAGGTGGAGGAGCAGCAGAAACATGAACCAGGCAGCTTAGTGGTATCCAGGGCTTTCAAGGGTACAGCCCTTGGTGTTTCCTGCCCTTGAGGTGTGTAAGCTCAGCCCACACTCTGAAGCTCTTCTTCACAAGGCAGTAAAACAACAGAGACCTGCAAAGCAACTTCCAGCATGGCAGCGAGGCTGGGACTGGGCTTTGTCCTGCAGCCCTTGGTTTGTCATCCAGGTCTCCCTTTGCTGAAGTCTGTAGAGGGGGAAGGAAAAACATGGCTCGAATGAGGGTGCTTCTGGTTTTGTGCTCCCTGTCACAGGAGTGATACCAATAAGTGGCTCTAAAAGGGTGGGGAGAGTTTCACATCTTTGCTCTGGCAGAGTCAGGGATCCATCCTCCAGCACACGGGGAAGAGAGGAGAGGACCAGAAGGTCACCTGGGTGAGCACATCTCCCAGCAGGAGGATGGTGGTTGTCCCAAGCCCCTTGCAAACCAGAAGAGCTGCAGATGAGAGCAGTGCCCAAGCATAGCCCTCCCTCTCCCCTGCTTGCCATGAACTCTGCACTCTTCTCATGCACAACAGGGAGATTTCCTTCGGGAAAAGCAGAGCCAGGCAATGGGAAGCTTGGAGGAATCCAGGTGGAGTCGGTGCTCGGGAGCACTCAGGAAGGAGAGGGTCGGGGTGGTTCTCTCAGCCCCAGGACAGGCGTTGGCAGAAGATACAAGTGGCTCTTCCCCCTTCTGTCCTGCACCGAAGGGCAGAGTCTGAAGTGTTCAAACCTTTCTATTTTTGTATGTAAATATTCCTGCTATTCATTAGCAATGTATTCTGCACACTTCACTTACCTGTGCACTGCACTATGGGGAAGTCATTTTGGAGGGGAGGGGAAGTAAAACAAAAGAAAAAAGAAGAAAAAAGAAATAAAAAATAAAGAAAGCAAAAGCTAAAGGCCAGCCTGGTAGGGGATCAGAATTTGACACAAAGCAGGAAAACACCTCTCACCCAGGTAACCCTGCACCACAGCTTTGTCCCTGCTCTGGCAGCATCAAGTTCAGCTCTTTCACGGGGCCACAAGGCTCAGAGAACCGGTCTTGGCATCCAGAATTCCTCCCATGGGTGTCCTGGCTTCCCAGTTGCCCTGACAGGAGAGCAGCAGGTCGGTGACCTCACGGTTCTGTCCTTCCCAGAAAACAAATGCAGCAGCAGCAGCAGCGATGCCGTGGCTGCAGGGCTGGTGTTCCACGAGGACACTCCTGGCAGAGCATCTCCAGGCAGTCTAAAGATGTGCCTAAAGATTCCCCCTTCCCAGCAAAGAGATGCCAAAGTGCTTTAATGAATCAGGTCCAAAGACTTTGCAAGAGAACCCTACAAAGGCTTGAGATGAAGTAACCCTAAATCTTCCCGAGCAGAGACCAGTGAAGATATTAACTGCTCAGCAAGTGCTTATAGTGATTTATATTTGAATAGGAATTGTACATTTATTTATTTTTCCAGACACCATATTTTTAAACCACTAATATTTTATAGTAGATTTTCCTTCCCCTATTTAAAGAACTATTTCCACAGGAAAAGAAAACAGTACTTTGGGGTTTTTTTCTTTTATGTTGAGGACATTCTTTTTGGGGAAAAAAAAAAAGCAGGTAGGAAATGCAGCAATGAGCATTTTTGGCCTTAACCCTTCCCTCTGTAGGCTGTAGCCATAATTGTTAGACCAAAAATAATAAATAAAAATAAATTTACCCAGGCATTTCCTCCCCCCCTGCCCCTCCTCCCTTCCCTACGCTCCTCTTCTCTCCCCCAAAACAGCTTTAACATCCAACATGTTGTACAAAGAGATTATTGCTCTTACCTTTGGGAGAGAGTTTTACAAGCAGCTCAGAGGTCCTTGCGAGAGACTTTTCTGTTCTCAGAATCCCGAGGAATGTGTAAATACTTTAGGACCATTTTATCTCCCGCTCTCAGTGCCGTGACCCAACTGATGAGGTTGGAACTGTGACTTGCCTACAGAAGACACACAGAAGTCAAAATCCATGAGGGACTGGAGAAGGAAAACCTAATTCCCCAGGTGGCTGCCTGTTGAACCTTGCACATATACTAGAGCTCTTACGTACTGTGTAGCAGCATCTCTCACAGGGACAGGAGTCTGATTTACACTGGAATTTACTGAGGAACTGGATTGTAGAGATTATTCTTGCATTTTCCTACAAATATATTTTGAAAGCATCATGTATTTCTGTCAATAAACATTCTTATGTAAAAGATTCGTTTCCTGGCTGAGTGAGAAGGGGGTGGATGGGGCAGAGCTTGTGCTCCAGAGCCAGAGCTTTCTGCTCTGTAGATGTTACATGGGAAAATATTGGACCAACAGGAACAAAGTCAACCCAGACCTTCAGGGTAGCCAGGCATGGAAGAACTGGTGGTTTTCCCATACAGAAGGAAGAATTACAGTGCTGGAAAACTTAATCTATAAACCAGACAGCTCAGAGGGGTGGGACACTGGGTTGATGTGGGTGAGGGCAGCCCCACCATGGCCAGAGCACTTGTTTGAGCTGTTGGTGCCTTCAGGCTCATGGAGGGAAGGGAGAGGGAGCTCATCTTTGTTTCTGCATTTCATCCCATCTCACTGCTGGGTCTGCAGCCTCTCCTCACTCCTGGGTCAGGCTGTGGAGGAGGGAATCAAACCTCACACCCGTAAGGCAGGAATGGCATCACTCGAGGGCAGCAGCGGCAGTGTGGGCAGTTCAGCACCTCAGTTTGCCTTCCAGTGCTCAAAATAAAACATTTTATTCCAGGTTAAGTTTCTGCTGATTTAAGAGGGAAAAGAAAGGAATTTAAGTCAAATATTAAAAATCAGTGTTTTGCAGCAGCTTATGTTCTAACTCCATGTTCCCTCTCAATAAAATCTGTTGTAAATGTTAGGAACACGCTGGATTTATGGGACACTGACTCTGCTCATCAGTGAGGTCAGGGAACAAGGCCAGACATAATGCACCACTGGTTTCACAATTTCTCCACCACTGCAAGACCTTCACAGACATTTTTCCGTTCTCAGAAGTGATATGTGAACAAACAGATCTTAAATAAACAGCCTTGCTGGCATATACATTTTTATTAAGAAAAAAAAATGAACAAAATACATTCTCTCCTTATGTACATTACATACAACATAACTACATTTGTAGATATTCCTTGTATCACTCATTCATTTATGTACAGCATGGGGCTCACACACCAACCCAGAAATCATCAAAGATGATTTATGCCAAGGAAGAAAATTAACACTCCGGGCTGAACAAAGACCATCCATGTAGAAAAGGGTGGGCTGGGGAATCACCAGAGTCCAGGACTGATTCCTGTAACCACCCTGGGCTCAATGCAGGACTAGTCAATATTTAACTTGCCTATTAAAACACATGAGCAGTTCACAGTGTTCCTCACCCCACGGATGCTCCTTTCCAGCCCAGGGCTGTCCACACCTCTCAGCTCAGCCCTCCTGTGCTCAGGTGCCCGAGACAACAACTGCAGGACAGACACCCACGGGAACTCAGACGGACACCAGAGCCTGCAGAATTGCTGTAGAGAAGCAAACACTTCAAGCTGGTTGCCAGAACAGAACAAAAAAGGCTAAATAGTGGACAAGGGGTGGACACTCAACACTTCCAGCACTATACAGGGATAACCAGCTTTTGGGGACCACACAAGGCTGTAGAGGACGAGATAATGAACACTGAAGATCCAGACAAACAAACCATCACACAGTACAGTGCTACCATCAGAGCAAAGGCAACAGCTCAACAAACAGCCAAAAAAACCCACTCCAGCCAGGTGATGGTGCCCAGCCAGCTCACTGGTGTTTGACCCCAAGCTATCCAGATCCTGCCTGTGCTATCAACTCACTGAAGAGGGATAATGGCACCAATTCCAAAGGGAAAACGTTTAACGAGGCTCAGTGCTCCCAAAATGAGACACGCTGCATCTCGGCATCTCAATGCACAAGATGCACAGCACCCCCAGCCCACAAGGATGGGAATGTCATCTCCAATTAACAAGGAATGAGCCCACAGACTTTCATTTTCTGCCCCTCAGCAAAGTGGTCTGTGC
Organism: Campylorhamphus procurvoides; assembly: GCA_013396655.1. Classification (NCBI taxonomy): domain Eukaryota; kingdom Metazoa; phylum Chordata; class Aves; order Passeriformes; family Dendrocolaptidae; genus Campylorhamphus; species Campylorhamphus procurvoides. The sequence continues at coordinate 335,989 of WBMV01007700.1, read as the reverse complement.
AGTTCGAGGCCTCCAAGGCTCAAGACTCCCATAAACACATTTGTTTGTGTAATTAAGCTCATTTCTCTGGCTTATGGTCTCTCCACCGTCCCCTCATTTCCTGCTATGGAGGAGGGTGTGCTGGAAGACAGCAGAAAATACAGCTTTAGCAAATACGAACAGCTACGAATAACAAGGGGCTTGTTTTCTTTTCCACTACCCAGCACAGCAGCTTCAGAAGTGGAAAGTGTTTCACGCATTCAAATATCAAGGGGAGGGAGGGGAGGAGGGACAGGAATGATGAGGGAGAGATGAAGACAATATTCACTCTCTCCTGCAAGTTTGCATTCCCAAGGACCAGATGAGAGGGCAAACCAAGTCAGCAACATAATAGCTCTCCATTTGCCCCTTTTAAGAGCTGATTTTTTTTGGTCAAAACCTCAAAAAAATCACTTTTCAGCCTCAAAGCGGTTTCTTTGAGGAACAGACCCTGTTGTTCACGCTTCTCTATTTAGTGAAACACTAATTGATTGAATCCCTTGGTTACTAAGGCAGGATATTTAAAATGTATTTTCCCATTACTAGGGAGAAAAACCTATCCATTGGTGTTTGGGATGCGGGGATGGCTGCAACCACCGCAGCCACTGTTGTGGTTTAGCCTCCCCACCATCAAATTAATTAAAAAGCACTTAATATCTCCCTTAATCTCACTGGCATCTTTCATCAGCTCAGAACAGTTTCAGGTTTTAACTATCCCTTAAGGCAGCCAGACCTGACCCAAAAGCTGATGGTGCTGCAGCACCTCTGGTGTGTTGGAGAAGGGCTAAGCCCATCTGCCCTCCTTGCAATCACTGTAGAGGGAATAGGGAGAGAATAAAATCTGTATTTGTCTCCCTGGTGTCTTTGGGGTGGAGGGGGCCAAGCTCAAGGTGAAGCTCCAGGACTCCAAGATCCTGGTATTGCATCACTTCCATTTGAAAAAGGGACAGAGAATCCAGCTCACATGAATCAGCTCTAAATGGCAGAACTACTTGTTAAAAGAGTCTTCAAAGTCCTTTCACAAAGACAGATCACGTCTGACACACCTTGCTGTATTATCCCTAAGCCTCTTTCTCTTCCCGTTCCCTCTGCTCTGCTACACTGCAGAAATAAACCAAACACCCACCCCAGTACCAGCTGTTTGCCTCCACCAGTGGAAGATTTGGGGGGATGAAAGCAGCTGCAGGAACCTTGGACAGCTTGAGGGTTGGTATCATCACCCTTTTTCTACTGCTGAACAACTACCACACTCTTGGGGCCAGGCAAAATAAACCCTGGGACAGGAGGGAAAGCTCATCACAGCACAGAACGTGGGGTCAGGGAGGGACACAAGTAAATCACATTGCAGGGGGAAATCAGCTCCCACGCTTCCCTGTCCTTACCCAGGATGGAAAACAGCCCTGGAAAGAACAATGTAAATCACAAGGATCCTCCCTATTTCAGAGGCAGCAGGAAGGAGTTTTGCAAAGGAAGCAACTAGAGGATGATGTGCCATGGAGAAACTGATGCCTCAATAACCACCACACAGCTCTAACCTCTAATTCTCCAGTTGGTACCCATTAAACTCAGGGAAGTCTGACAGCATTTTAACAGCAGTGAATGGCCACATAGGGAAAGAAAAGTAAGAATAAATGCGAGAATAACCAAGAAACCATGCTTCGACCATCATATCTGCTAGTGGTAAGATTTTCCTTTCCAATTAACAGCAAACCCAAAAATCCAAGCTGATAGAGCCAGTTTTGAGCCATTCACTCACATTCCTGTTTTCAGGAATGAACTGTGATGCCACGCCAGAGCTGAACAGTCAACTGATTTCTGACAGCACTCACAGTCTCCAGGTCATCAGTAAAAGCTGTGCTGACTTAGAGCAAGCAGCTGGAAGTCAAGACAACATATAGTTCTGTCTGCAGCAAGTACAAATTAAGATTTCACAGTACTGAGGTGATCCACTGACAGCAGCTCCAGCCAGTGGCTGTAGGTGTTTGGGAGCAGAGCACTGAATTTGGGTCACAGCAAGTGCCTGCAGTTCATCCCTATCAAATGGTGCCCATGAAAGTAAAGGAGACAGCAGCAATGTGTTACCTTCAGGATCTGTGCTTGGGGGAGATGCTGCCTTGCAGGTCTCCACACCTAAGCCATGCAGCTGGAATTGCATCCAACCCACGCAAACACCTCTCAGGAGGTTTACATGTGTAACCAAAGCACACGTGGATAATCCCAAACTCCAGCCAGTTCTTTGACCTCTGCCAGGAATGCCAAAAGGATACCTGCTGGCATTCCCTGTGAGGTTCTCCTGGGGGACTCTCTAACAGCAATAAGCAGGTCATTAACTGGCTTCCACTCCAAAACCACATTTGGATCCATTGCCTGTAGACAAAAGCATCTGGAGTCAATTTATCCAAGTGCTGAGCCATGGGCTGTTATCATGGTTCCAGTACAGTAAACCTACTTTTTCCACTCCAACTTTTCATTATAATAGAGGCTTTCAGTAAAACAGGGATTTTGCCTATAAGCCATTACCACAGCTTGACTCTTTTCCAGTATAACCTTTTCCATGAGAGGATATGATCAGGTCTCCCATTCCCACAGGAGTTTAGATACACTAACAAGCTTCTGACAGCACATTTACATTTCAACAGTATTTACAGCTTACATATTACTACAATCTATACCAAGAGCAAGTCATATAGTTCTTAAACTGTCCTTACACAAAATAAGACCAGTCTCCAAATTATCACATGTACATATTAAAATAGGCCACGCTCAGAGGTTCTATAAACTTCTCCCTAAATCAAAACACCAATAATTCTCATTTTTAACTGGGCCCACCTCTGTTTCTGTAATAAATACAGCTATAAAACAACACAAGCACTTCCAGAGACATAGCATGAACTGCTTTTACTGTCAGGACTGCACTTGACAATAGCCAAACATTCCTTAACTCTGAGCCAACTAATAAGCTAAAATTCAAAGCATACACGGGGACTCAAGGTTTCACAAGACGTTTTTCCACTTTTAAAAACAAAGGGACCGAATGGGATCATATTTAACAATTTCTGCCATTTTCCCCAGAAGTGGCACAGTGTCACATGCACAGAATCACTGCCTGCACAGAGATGTAGGTTGTACAGAAGTAATTCAAACTCAAAGTTTCACTCGACAAGCTCTACAAAAGTATTTTTCTTAATTCTGGAATATGGGAGGCAGCAAGAAAACTATTTAGCATTTGTGTTACCCTCCTGCATTTGAAACAAGCAGCACTAATGCTCATCTGTCTCACAGTAAGAGCAGCAAAACAAGCTCCAAGTGTTCCTCAGCACTCTGCTCTGAATCCATCACTCCCCAGTGCAGGTCAGCACAGCAGGGCAAGATCGACGTATGACTCTGTCCCAACACCAAAAAAAACTCCCTTTGAAAAATTTGCACACATCAGGAAAGTGATTCAGAAAACAGCTGTTCCACAAAGCCCTGTGGAAAACACTCTTCCAGACTCATTACTTGGCTTTGGAAGGAGTCTCTTCTGGAAGAAGACACAGCTAATGGAGACATGGGCACCCGTGGCTGCCAGTTAAAGCAGCACACAGATGAAGCTGTGGCTTTCCCTGGCCACCAGGCCACACCTCTGCCACCATCCTGCAAACAGGTGGCTCAGAATAATTTGCTTACTGACTCCTCAATCATTAAATTCCTGTCATTGAATCACTAAATTTTCAGGCTAAGTTATTATAATCAATGGCCAGAAAGTCTCAGCAATTTCATTTCATCCTGTCACTCCAGGAGAGTTCACAAAGGGAAGCGTTCCTATGCTCTTTAGGAAAATTCCCTGCTTTCACTCTAGTTGCCACTGAACAAGGCAATACCTTAGAAAAGCTTTTCCAATTGGGTGTTTCCAGACTGATTTTCCAAATTTAGAGTAAGATTTTGCTACCTGATGTCTGGTAGGAAGCTTCAACCTGATCCCTGAGCTATCACATGTCTGTGTGCCATCCTGGGCAAAAACCAAATTCCAGATGTTTGTATTCACACAACCGTACAAGATGCCATCCAGGGAAAGAGCAAACTGAACTTTTCCAAGACAAAGTTCTTCTTCCTCATTATACTCAGCAAAAGGAAGAGATGATAAGAATAAGCACATAATAAATACCTTTAAAAGAGCCGGGAGATAAAAATTGTAATTATTTCCAATGAACACTTTGCATGACCCTTCAGGCCTTCCTGGGATCCATAATAATCAATGGGGCCCTCAAAAACATGGCAAGAAGGTGGCCAGTCTCCTAATGTTTTAACAACATCCAAGAAGGTCCTTCTGCCACACGAAAACATTTTGGGTCACACTGCAAGAGCAGCACTTGGCTTTGGAGAAGTCATTTTGGGAGAACTCTTAAGAACTTCTGCCTTGTGACTACTATGAGGGGTTGTATAAGACAAACATTAACAAACTTACTTAATTCTCCCTAATCCAAGTGACCAAAAAAATCAATTCTGAAGGGCTTTATTCTCTAATAAAAAGTCTCACTCTACAGGGACAATCTAAAGAACAATTCCTTGTTTTCCAAAGAGATGATCTACTGAATGATATTGAATGATCTCAGTGAAGAACCAAACTCATGGATCTCCAAGGATACTTTAAAAAAGCTAAAACAGGACTGAAGTCTGGCTGTCTGTATCAAGTTTATCCCACCCTGACTTCCTCCAGCTTTAAAAGACCTACCAGAACTTTGCGACTTTGGCTTTGAAGACCCCAGTCCTCATGAATGAGTCCCTCTTTCTGACAAGGAACGACGCTTTCCTTTGCAACACCTTATTTACAAGTTAACATGGAATTCACAGATAAAACTACTGTAGTGCAAAGATTACGTGGTGTCAAGTTCATACACAGAGTCACCCTATAGTCTAAGGTAAAGGCAAATAGAGTATGTTTGTCTTGCCTAAGCTAAAAAGCAGCCTCAGCCACAGCCTGCAAGCAATGATGGTGAGGTTCAAAGGCTTCTCACGCACAGCTTGTATATTTATAACCTTGCATGCAGTGGGCTGTGAAACACTTTCAGGTGGCTGTTTTCAGATCCAGTGGGTTTCTCTTCTGTTTGTACTTCAGGATTTCTGTAATAAGCACGTCTAATGCTTTTCTGGAATATCACCAGTACCTTTAAAGATCTGCATGTAATTAAGTCCAAACTCTCTGTGTTGCTGCCTGACAGTAACTGGCTGATTTCGAAAGGAAATTTATACTTCGCTGCTCAAGAATTTTGATTAGATTTTAAAGTCATGTACAGCATACACCAGTGCAAGGAAATCATTCAATTTTGACTCCTAGCTTTAATGACACGGGAGAAGGAAAGACCCTTGGCAAAGCCACAAGAAGCCTTCCCTTTGGATTAACCTCTCTGGCCACATGGTGCCTCTGCTGCTCTACAAATACTCCAAGGCTGAGCAAATATTTTCTGCTGGTTAATCACCAGCTGTAATCCATGAACTGCACTGGCATCGATCGGCTCGGGATAAAGGCAGGTCAATATTTGATCATCCTGAAGGGCTCTCGTTAGCTGGGACTGTCAGTCCTGCAGAAGCAATTCAGACAAACCATTGATTTACACAATGCTACAAAACTCAGAGCCAGCGCTGCCAGGCTTCACATGCAGCCCCACGCAGAGGACAACGAGCTTGGATCGAATTTCTGTGACACAAATGAGACCTGACACGATGCACTGCTCACCAGCAACATCATTCACAGCTTTTGGCATTCCTAAACTTCTCCAGTCTGCTCTGTCTAGGTCTATCTGTTGGCTTCACATGTGGACATCCAAGGTGGACACACATAAAAATTTATGAAGAGTCTGCTTGATCTGAGAACTGTCACAAGAAGCATTTAATCACCTGCCTGAAGCTGGAGGATACACAGGCAACGAGATCAAGTGATAAGGGAGCACGACAGCACTAAAATTTTATGTACTGGAGGGCTGCAGCATTTTGGCTGGTTGCATTAAAAGTGATCAGTTGCACCTCAAGACCTCAGCTGGAATATTCCCCTGGCATCTACATATGTACTGTATAAACTCTAATTAGTTAACGAAGCCTCAGCACAGGTAGCACATCATGAACCCCAGCAGCAACATTAAAACTTTCCATGTCACTGGGACAAAAACCTGCCACATTCCAAAGAAACAATTTCATCAATTTCATTTCCTGCACCAAGTGGAGTCTTCCCCAGACATGTGATTTGCCATCCACTCAAGTGAACAATGATTGCACAGTCTCAAGTGACAGGTTAAAAACACTGCATTTGTACAGTCCTCCCTGAAGACAAGCAAAGCCCGGCCTCTGACATATCGTTCCTTTCTAAGTGATTAAACACTAGTATGAGTTTTTAAAATTTATTTCTAACGTACCAGGACTACAAAAGTCACACAAAGAACATGATAAAGAGGCAATACAGTGCAATCAAAGCAAGCAGACACTCAAGCTCTGAAAAAGACACTTGACCAACTCTTTATTTCAAGAGTCCAAATCATCTTTGCACACACAAAGGATTTTCCATCAAGTTCAACAGGGGCCATGAGGCCACGGCGGGTGCAGCAACGATCCCCACCTGGCATGAACATTGCTGGACATAAAGCTTTGCAGTCTCATTTATTTACATCTGCCAGTGTGTACTGAACGCTCACTGACACCAAATGCACAGTTTCTAGCGCTGGGGATGTGTGTCCTTCACTCCACTTCACAGTGCAGCACCAAGCCCTTGCGGTGTTTATAAAGAAGGCTGTCAGCGAGGAAGAATATATTTTCTATACATATGCATCAGCTCGCTTTCCAAGAGGTTTATGCTAAGAAGGCCTCCCTCACATTCACATCTAGGTCTAGAATGCACTGACAAGTGAGTGAGCTGCACTACAGGGGAAGGAGACAAGCTGTTGGGAGCAATGCTCTGTACAGGGACACATGGACAAATGCACACAGAAGCAAACAGGAACGAAGACAATCTGCTTCAGAAATCCTACACCCCACCCCAGGTCAGGCTGCAGAGGCTGGGGGGGTGTGGGGTGTGGTGGAAGACCCAGTGGTGCTGGGCTTGCTGAGGACCCACACAGTTTCCCAGTGGAAGGGCAGAGCAGCACAGAGATCCACCCTTGAAAAGGGGCCTAAGCGGGTGACGGCCACGCTGCCTTTTTCCAGTGGTTTCTCTGAGGTTCCCACTTGCCCATCAGGTTTAAGTGGGAGGCTCCAGAGAAGAGAATACAGGGATGTAGATATTCAGTTTAGACTGAGTCTCAGATGCAGTTAGACACGACTGTCAGCTTGATTCTGGGGCGAGGAGACACATGACTTGTAACAAGCGCCCTCCTTCCCACGACACCGGATTACAAGACTCAAGACATAAATTACTTTTACCTCAATGCGTGCCAGTGTCCTGCCAGCAAGTTATTCAGCTGCTGAGGATGGAGTTGGAGGATAAAGCAATTTATCATGACTAGCTACAGATGAGGAAAGAAAAACTTCTCCCCCCTCTTCCTCAAGAAACCCAAAATAAAACCCATCATCTTTAATCCCAGACAACTCACAAATCTCAATTTTCCCCCACAGGCAAAAAAGATCACTGCATGACTGGGTTTTATTTTTTTTTTCTTTTTCCCCCACCTTTTCATTGTACATTTGCTAACTCAAAATCCAAAGTCAGAAAAAATATATATATTTAGTCAGAAGTACGTCAGTTACATTTTATTAACCTACTCCAAGGGAAAAGCTCCAGGGATTCACCATACAAGTATAAAACCCCTTTCAAACACCTAGGGGTTACTAGATTAACTTCATCCCAGCAGTCAATCAATGCAGTAAAAAAATTAAAATACTGAAAATGGATGCTTTTTATCTCTTCCATGTGTCCAGTGATTGCTCCGTTACAGCGTGATGAGGTCCACCAGGTTGCCTTTAGGAGGGGTCATGTTGTCTGGAAAGAAGTTGACTAGTGTGTCAAAGAGCTGAGTTCTCTGGGCATACGTGTGGTCAACGTCTGAAAATCCTGGGGAAGGAAGAAACAGGGAAATTAAGGGAGTCCTCACTATTCTAAATGGTCAGTTTAGCTGTGGAATAGGCCAGCTGTCCATTTAGGATAAATGTTAACTTAGGCTACTCCTGCCTCCACTAACAAGGCTGCCAGCTCTCCATCCCACTCCTGAGTGCACATACACACAGAGGCCATGTCACCCCAAGCCAGCACTGCAATCAAAATGCCATGAAAAGTAATAAGCAAATACCTGTCAAGCTCACTGACAGCCCCAAAGAAATGGGGGAGTTCTCAGGGGACTGCACTGATGTCCCAGAAAACAAAACCTGTGTAGCTATTTTTATTTGGTGCCTCATTTCTTCTATCCTCAGGCTTTCCTCATTATCTTCACTGCCATAACCAGAACAGCTCTTTGGATTGCTTGGAGTTTTCCTTGAGACAAGCCCTGCTGGTGGTAGGAGTCCCAAGTCAGAGTTGCTATTCACTCACTCTGCTTGCACAGGGGACCTTCGCTGTATCTTGGCACAAAGGAGCTTTGCAAACTGGGTTTCTGAAGTGCTGCCTCCCAAAAGAGGAGGGTTTGGGTCTGCATTGTGTGTCCAAATCATCACACTTAAACCATCAACAGCAAGAACAATAGGGCAGGCACACAATTATTTCCTCTGCTTTGTATTACTTCCATTGCTGCTATCTCAAAGGAATGCTTTTTAATTCAGTGAACTCACTCTTCAGTTAATCAAAGTCAACCAAGTTAATCAAACCAAGGAGGGCTGGGGTTTTTTTGTTTCATTTTAGAAGCACTGCTTGACATGTGTATCCTATCTGTAAAGCCAAACTATGCATAAAGTACTGAATTGATTCAACAACTAATTCATCTTTCAGAACATTAAAACTAGCGAAAAGTTTTGAGGGTGGTGAAACACAGGCACAGATTGCCCAGAGAAGCTGTGGCTGCCCCAACCCTGGAAGTGTCCAAGGCCAAGCTGGACAGGGCTTTGAGCAACCTGATCTTGGTGTCTCTGCCCATGGCAGGGGTTGGAATGACATGACCTTGAAGGTCCATTCCAACCCAAACCATTCTGTGGTTCTATATGACAAAATCCAAGTTTTTTTGAAACGTTTTCATTCTTTAAAAACAAAATTAATTTCATGGGAACAACTAGATGTGTTCCAAACCATGTAAGCTCAGCAGAGCTTCCTCCTCCAGCAGGGCAGACAGTGCAGTGGGCTTTTCCTTCCCTCAGTTTCTTAGACTGGGAATCCTGCCTCCCTAAAAAACTGAAGTCATTCAAGCTCTTAGTGAGAACTTGGTAATGTGAGGACAACCCAGCATTGCAAGGATGTAAGTCATGCCTATAGCCTTCCTATAGCTCACCCAGGATTAATCTCTGGGCTCTGTAAAAGAGTTAACTGGACAGAGGAGCGAAACAAACCACGGCTTTGGCTCAGCCCTCCTGTTTCCAGCCCTTCATGCCACTGTTTTCTTCGCTCTTGACATTCTGCCCAAAGAACTAGTTCTGCAAAGGACAGAGCGAACCAAACTACTCCAGGAATTGCAGTTATCACAGCAAACAGTGCCGTAGCCATGCTGTGAGATTCCAAAGTGACATGACAGGAGGTGCTTTATTCTGACCAAAGCTTCTGTTTACTTGGGTAACAGGGAAGGATCAGATGTAATAAGAGACACGAAATGATCCCGGGAGGCGCTGGTTTAAAACCATGGATGCTGACAGATGTTTTAAATATGGGCTTGAGGCATTGGACACTGGTCATTATAAATAACCTCTCAAATGTCTGGGTAGTGGCACTTTGCATATTCAAAATGAAAAGGGCATACAATGTTGATAGGAACTATAACTTTTGATATAAAAACCAGTAGAAACTAACAGTAATTATCAAAGGGAACATCACATAATTCCTCTGACACACAATACTCACCAAGAGTCGTGAAATCCGAGCCAGACTTAAATAACGCTGAGGCAAGAAGCTGAAACTGCAGAAGAGGTGAAGGGACAAAAAAAGGAAAAAGTGTTATTAACCACACAGGGAAAAAACCCAAAAGATTCATAGAAGTCCGAGTGGCTTTAAAGTTGCTGTGTTTTCTCTGACAATGCTGAGAAGTCATGGCCACACACATGAGTAACAGCAGCAGGCACCTTCACATGACACAGTTTGTCACCTTGGCACAAGTTGGATGGTGTTTCCCAGAATTAGAGCAGTGTTGATGCAATGAAAGGTACTTGACAGAGAGCTTGAAAAATCTCTTTTTTTTAACATATAATTTTTTGCCTCTTTGGCAGGTACCACAGTGCAGAAAGGAGAGTCCCTTCCACACAGTAACATTCCCAGGGATTAACATGGTACAGGCTCAGCAGACAGGGATTAAGATGGCAAGAAAACAGGGTAACTGCTGGAGTGAGCATGGGCTTCTTGAACACAGAGCAAGCCCTGCCCAGAGAAGCTGTAGATGTTCCATCCCTAGAAGTGTCCAAGGCCAGGTTGGATGGGGCCCTGAGCAACCTGATCTAGAAGGTGGTATCCCTGCCCAAGGCAGGGACTTGGAACTGGATGGTCCCTTCCAACCCAAAACATTCTATGATTCTAATGGCAACAACCTTTCTTAACTGCCAGAGAAACTGATATCATAAGTTTAAGGCAATATCTCTTTAATTAAAAATAAAACTCCTTTGGGAACAGCAGAATCACCAGTACAAATGTTTTTAAGTAACATATTCATAGTTTTATTATCCCCTAATATCTCACTGATAGACAGCGCCCAGTGTCCTCCTGTGCCCCAGCTGCTGTTTTCAGTCACTACAGAGTAGCAAAGCTTAGTGCTTTGTCATGTTCCCTTAAGGAATGAGCTGATTCCTTAAAGGCTTGGAATCTTCTGCCTCCTGTGTGCCTTTTCAGCATGCAGTCCAAAGGAAAGAACAGCCAGGAATTACATATCCATCAGTTTCATTTCAATTTCAAGACAAAGTGGGAACACAGACAATTTGAAGGCATGTAGGAGTGGAGAAGGTGATGAGTAGCAGCCAATATGAATTTGGCAACAAGAAGCTGTATCACATCAATCTGATTTTTTCTATGAGGCAGCAGGACCTACGGATGGGACTTGGCAATGGACATTGTCCATTCTGACTTTCATAGGAATTCTGATGCTTTTATATGATATTTAAAGGCAAATTATCAAGGCATCACCCAGATTAAGCCAACAGGGAAAGGCAAACAGGTCAAGTAACTTTACTGTGGGTGGCCATCAATGATTTGACATCAAAATGGAGCCTGAAATCAGGAGTGATTCATGTGTGCCCCGGGGTCAGCATCATAGTGGGCTTTCAGTGAGAACCTGCTTGGCAGAACAGGGCAGGATCACTGAGTCCACAGACCTTAGACCATGCTCTCACACACTGACAGCATGGAGCAGACAGCCTTCTGACTGCTTTTCCACTAAATCCAGCTTGTAATGATAGATTGAGGTGCATTTCACTGGGGCCAAGTGGAAATCAACACACACAGGAACAGTCAGCCATACAAAACAGGTGCAGAGGCTCTGTGAAAATGCACTTAGGAGCTATAATAGATCAGCATCACCCTATTGTAAAAATGACCAATGCACAGAAAATGCACAAAAAGGAGTAGGATCTTCAAATAAAGTCTCCTGTGCAATAAGGCACCTGCTTTGGGATGCCCTGTATCAATTAGCAGCACAGGAAGAAAGCACTAGAAAAAAACCCTTAAGTTCTACAAGGAAGGTGCAAAAGAGTCAGGGCTGCAGAGCCTCCACAGAACAAGGACCAAGGCTGAGTCTGCCAGAAGTCACAAATGCAGAAAGCTGCTGGAGAAGGAAATCTAAACTAGGTGCAAGAAGCTACAAAAACACTTCAGCAAGATCAATTTCAGTGTGGCATCAAGGGAAAAAACCAGTCTAAAATAAGGACTGCAGTATGCTGGAGCAGCTTTTGGAGAAGGTGCCCTGGGAAGGTGTAAGAATAGGTTAGAAAGATTCAGGCTGGATAAAGGGCAGAAGACGGGGGAGAGGTGATTAAGCGAGTGTGAGGCCTGGTTATCCGAAATCAGGAGTGACTGCAGTGCTCCATGTGCACTTCCCTGCAAGCCTAATTTCCCAGAGCTGCTTGGCTTCCAATCAGCAACGTCCTTAAACAGCTGCCCAGCATAAATAGCTCCAAAAGTTCCAATAAACCCCGTGGCTAAATCCGTGCTGTTTGGAAGAGCAAATGCCATGCCCTGGCCACCCTTCCCTCTCACACAACTGCCTCAGGGGCCTGCTGCCACAATGATGCCACATGATTCCAGAGGTTCCCTTTCCTCCTGCAGCAGTGCCAGCAGCCTTCCCACTGTGAGTACAAAGCCACACTCCAGGCTGGGGCTCAGGTGCCCAACTAAGAGACCATAGAAGCAGGATCCGGCTTGTAACTCGCTGAACTGAGACCAAAAAACCACTGGGAAGACCTTGTGCCCAATATTCCAGCCTCATCTGCACCAGGCAGGATGGATTTTCATGGCTAGGAGCTTCTTCCCCATAAAGCTGGAAAGAAGTATCTTGTTTCCTTCTTCACTGATGACACTGCACTTCAGTTAACCTTGAGGGCTGTTGTTTGGTTGGTTTGAAATTAAATTTATGTATCAGCTCACATTTAAAAAGCACTTTCTGATAGAGAAGTCAAGCATGTGAGTTAAGAACATCAATTATGGACAGTGCTGAGTCTAAGTTAGTTCACTCTGCATTTGCATTACAATCCCAGCTTAACCCTATGAAGTTCTCCCAAAGGATCCTCACTTTTTTCCCAGTGCATAGGATGGTTACTGCTTACTAAGACCACTTCATCAGTTTTCTTATCACATTGTTATTGTAACAGACAGCACTTCATCTTGTGATTAATTATGGGTCCCCATTTTGAAACTAACAGAATGTGATTTTTTCAAAATAGTGTTATGCAACAGCTTCTGAATTCACAGAAAAGCAAAGCCCTCAAGCAAATCACACCTCAGATCTCTCCCATCAGGCACCCGAGTGAAACACCCAATTAATGACCATGGAGGAAAAACAATTTGCTTAATATCACATGGCAACTCTCTTACAGAGGCAAGACCAGAATTCAATTATCCAACAGAAGCATCCAACTGCTTTAATCACACCACCCCCCATTTTCTCCTGACAGTCCCTCTGGCTCACTGGCTTCATCCATTCCAAATTAAGCCCCCATTCAAAAGACAAGTTTCCTTTGTTATACAATTAACTTCTCTCTCAGAGATCCAACCAACCTTCTGAACTCAGGCAGGGGTTCCTTGGACATAAATAGATCTGGTGAACTAAAACAAGGATGTATTAGTTTTATGTGTTTTTTGTATTTGCCTTTGCACAAATGAAATGGTTAAGGGGCAACAAGTAACTCCTGCATGGGATACCTGGCAGGTTGTTTGAATGAGACATAATCCCTTCTCTGTAATGTCTGCATGAGAGTGCTCAGATCACAGTGCAAACCAGTTCCTCAGCTCTGCCCAGTTCTCTGGGGCTGCTGACTCACAGCACAGGCTCAAAGAAGCATAGGGAGCCTCAAACTCTCTGAGGACGGAGCTGTCACTGGAATTGGGAAGGCTGAACGCTGTTTTTGTAAAGGCTCCTTGGCTCCAAAGCCTCTGCTCCTGCAGCACTCAGGCTCTGAGGCTTTACAAAGAATCACAGCAGGACACCAAGAAGTGAAACAGGCTTTTCTTAGCTCCTTCCTAGAACTATTTTTCCCATTTGGGCATGAATTTTCCCAGAAATATCAGCCTAACGCAGACTCAAACAATACTTTTGGGGCCTGCTGGCTTTATCTGTCAAATTTATTAAAGACAAGGTTTTAAGGATGGAAAGTATGAAGCAGTCTTGAACAGGGGCCTCCAGCCTCCGTCTACAAGCAAGTCAGGCCTCCAATTGGCCTCCAGGTCCTTGCTCTTTCTCCTCTCATGCTCCAAGAAAAACATACTGCAAGTTTTCCTTGCTCTTTGTATCTGTTTTACAGCAATCAAGGGATTGAGCTTTGTCAGGCGCTGAATCTCCGTGTACAAAATCAACTCGCTCTCCTTCCCTTGGAAAGCATTGGGCATTTTTTGGTATCCTCTTGATTTCTACTGTAGCCCTTTGAAGAGCAGCAAGTTCTGGGTATGGTTGCTGCAGTGTTCAAGGAACACCTTTAGCCTGGTATGTGACCTACTGTTTCCATGCTTTAATAGCACCTGTTCTACCTGAAGTACACAACTTGGAATTCAGCTTGATTTTTATTTTGACCATCTTTTTATCTTTAAAAGCCAGTAGTTGTAAACTATCACCAAATTCACATCTGTGTGAGACAGAGAAGAACACCCATGTCACCAGAAATTTTTACCCCAACAAATGACACTTTTATACAACTTTAATCTCTTAAATCACAGACAAAATTCCACATGCTCTAGAGATCTACCCTCCTTTACATACAGTGTCAGGGCTATTAATCCACAGCGAAAGAAAAAGATTTACTGGTTGGAACACCCTGAACTGACTAAAGAGGTTTAAGTGATTTCAAGCAGAATCACAGTTAGAGAGAACTGGGTCTGCATTTGTGGGCAGAGGAGTTGCTGGCACCCATGCAATACCTGTTACTTGCAGGCATCTACTTCACTTCAGAATAATAAAAAAGTGAAATAAAAATATAATCCTATTAGCATCCCTAAAATTCACAGCAATGGAATGAAAATCTGGGGGTATGTTCCTACCATCAATCATTCATGCAACTTTAAACAAAATTGGTCACTAATGCCAAAGTAAGTTTCAAGAACAGTCTGTTTGTTTTCCTTGGCATCCAACTCCAAACAGCTGAACAGACTTGTCTAACTAAGTTAGAAGGAATTACTTCTATTACAAAGCAAGCAACCCTCACCACAAGGGGAAATTCTGTTTGTAATGGTATATAACACCACCCACACCTCGGTCCAGGAAGCACAAAGCCATATAGGCCGGTCTGCAGAACTACTGCACAGAGTTGGGGATAAAATCATCCAGCTTGGTCCTTCCCAAATTTAACAGATGCCCAAGGAAGAGGGAAAACAGGCAGAAATTGATTCCCTAAAGATTTGCCACACTCAGAATTCTTCCAGCCTCTCATGGCTGAAGCCAGCACAGAGCACGTCCATCACACAGGTCACCCCTGATATTAATTAAGACGACCTCAACTACAAATAAAGGCAGAGCATGGAGATGTCTGGGCTGAAAGACACAATCAAACTGGTGCTTGAAATTCGATATGGAATCCAAAAAGCCTGCGTCAGTCCTCTGGAAAGCACAGGAGCTGTTTGAAGATGCAATGCCAGAGCAAAAAGCCAACTCGATGTGATAACCGGAAGGTAAATTGACGTCAACTGGAAATACAACCAGTCAGTACCAGCCCAGCAGCTGGCTCGGGGCCACAGCCCTGGCAGATCTGTCCCAGGGTAAAAAAGCTTTGGAAGTAAAAGCTTTATGACCAGCACAATTAATAATAATTAAAAAAAGAGAGAACAAAACCTGAACAAAAAAAAAGTGTCCCAGAAACTGCTGAATGATTTTTGGAGCTCACTGGAAGGGGAGCTTTAATTCTGCTGAATGGTCTGTGTTGATCCGATGGACCAGCACGACAGACAGAAGCTATTGGATTTTCTTTGGATCAGACATTAGGCCTGCAGAGAGAGAATCCACAATATATTCACTCAGCTGGACTGAGCTCTCTAAGCTCATATGCTGGATCATTAATGTCCAGAACAGCAGTGTGCTCTCTGAAATTGGGTAATTCTTTTTGAAACATCTTACTCTGTTTCTACCTTGTATGATAAAGCTATTACACTCCCCCAAAATCTCCAAGGAGCCTGTGTAGGCAGGTAAATTCTTCATTCTTACAAGCTGGACAAGTTGAACACTCTGCACTGAACTTGGAAAATGAAATGTAGAATATTAAAGGCCTTCCTGTGCCAGATGTGCCCAATGAGCAGTGTCCATGGCAGCTCCTTTGGTCTGGGGGTGACAAGAGGCAGCAGGAACTTGCTGGTCACACCACAGATGTTTTCTTTCAGGGAACAAAAAGGCCCAGCCAGCCATGAGATCCAAGATCTCTTTAGGTCTGGTTGAAGAGAGATGGGCTACCAGCACACAGGAATGACACGGAGAAAAAGGGAAACCAGAAAACACAGGAGTTACAGGAGTGGGAGGGAGAGGAGGAGGAGAAAAGAGCATCAGAAAGGGGGATTGTGTGCTATGGGATAGTATAGGCTAAGACAGGAAGAAGAAACCTCTAATGCTGTGTCCAGTTCTGGGCCCCTCATAATGGGAAAGACACTGAGGGGCTGGAGCATGTCCAGAGAAGCGAATGGAGCTGGGGATGGGCCTGGAGTACCAGGAGAGGCTGAGGGAGCTGAGGGGGAGAAAAGGAGGCTCAGGGGGGGACCTTCTGGCTCTCTGAAACCCCCTGACAGGAGGCGGGAGCCAGGTGGGGATTGGTCTCTTCTCTCAAGTAACAGGACAAGAAGAAATGACCTCAAGTAATGATTAGCTATGAGGAAAAAGTTCACCAAAAGGGTTGTCGAGCACTGGCACAGCTGCCCAGGGCAGCGGTGGAGTCCCCACCCCTGCAGGGATTTAAAGGATGTGTAGATGTGGTACTTGGGGACATGGTTTGGTAGTGGGCTGGGGGAACAGCTGGACTCAAATCTTAAAGATCATTTCTAACCTGAATAATTCTGTGGAAGTGTTACCACAATGGGAGGACAGTGCTTAACTGGAAGGCAAAAAAATATCTCCTTTTATAACTTGAGAAAAGCAGGATCATTTGTTGTCTTTCCTATGCTAGAAATGACTAGAAAGGATGTCAAGCAATTTGATATGGGGCAATTGCAATGAAAAACCATCTAACAGAGACCATGTTGGATCAGATGTTTATAAAGGCTGAACCCAATTTATGACCAATGTGACCAGTTCCAAGATCCTGATAAGAGCAAACATTTTTTCATAATTCTAACCCTACAATTCCATCCCGTGCACACGCAAGAATATTCTCCCCCAAAAGATTTCAGTGTCTGTATAATCTTTTCTTTATCTGAAGTAGCAAGTTAAACACACCAGATTAAGTGATTTAATCCAGGGACTCAGCACGGAGTAGAAATGCCCATTCTCCTGTCACAATTTTATAAAAGGAGCTGCTGAATGACTTCCAAAATCCTTCAGGCAAGAAGACAGTAAGAACCATGGACTTTTACCCATCTTCCCCTCAGGAGCTGAATGCTGGCATGTCTTTCCATGTGGAAATTAATGACAGTCAAATCAACTACTCTGGCTATCAGTTCTCACTATTTCTTTAATCTGTTTTGTAAAGTGACACGAACTGCGGTACTGGAATCAAAACAGGAAATGGGAACAAATTCCTGGAATAAATAAAAGAACATGCCTACTGGATAATATTCAAAAGGCAGAGGAAATAAGATTTTAAGGGTAGCAAGCAATGTATATATACAAACTACTTCCAGAAATGCTGATCATCTCAGGAGAAACCTCTCTCGCTCCCCCAGAGCTGCTGAATACTGACAAGCCAAAAGACAGCATGAATAAGTTTCTACTCATTTTCTACCACACAACTAACTATAGACTTGTGACATTTCAGAGAGTTTACATTTCAATTAAAGCTCCCAAAACACACACCAGTATGCTGGAATTAAAACAAAGGCCTAGTCTTCACTCTTAGGAGTACAAAAGCTATTTTATCTGGACCTGCAGTTGTTAAATGACTGCTTCTAAAGCAGGATGAACTTCAGTGGGGAGAAATATAGATCCAGCAAAGTGTTGGGCACCTGTAGAGCTTTTAAAAACAAGGTTTAAGAGGCTCAATTTTTTTACTGAGAGCACAGTTTAAATTTCTTGAAGACAAGATTTGTTGATCCCTTACCTCCTTTGTCTCCTCGGGGTCCGAGTGATCCACGGTTACATACAAATCATTCTGCAGGTACTTCAGTGCACTGAGAGGGTCAGTCTGAGCTTTTTCTTCAAACCTGCAGAGACAGAAAACTTGAGCACAGCCATTTCCCTTCAGGACTAAGTACTACTAGCTCTATAAAGAGCAAAACCCACCTAATAAAACCAATATTTCCAAAGAAAACCATGTTAGTGGCAGCTCAGCCTTGCATTTGCTGGGATACACATGTTCAAGTCAGAATGAAACATGGACAAGGGTTTTTTTGGGAGTGTAAGGGAGTTACAAGGGCAAAGTATCACACTCTTACTAAAAATACTGAAAAGCATATGTTCAGCTACTTTTTAACATATAAATATAAAACATTTAGTTAAGTCTGTTTGGTTTGTAAGGTGTGAGTAGCACAGTTCAGACACAGGCAAGTGCTGAGCACTTCAGTCCCAGGGACATCAATATCCCACCTTTGGAAAGAGCACAGGTTCCTAAAAATCCTGTTCACCACCACCATTATTTCCTCATTGTCTTATAACAAACAGAAGCTGTAACTTCTGTGAATTCCCTGAAGAAGTTAGCAGAGCCCTCAGAAGATGATTCTGGGCTCAGCATCCTCAGAGAGCAGAGCACTGAATTGGGTGCCTAAACCTAGAATGGAAGAGGTTTAACATGATCTTTTTTCCTCCTATCATCTACCCACTGAGTGCAGCATCACACTGTGTGTCATCTTCTCATACTATTATTTCTTTATTTGGGTCATTTGCTTGGTATTTATACCACAGTGGACATGTGTAGCCCAAGCACCCACCACACCAGTCCCTGGCTGGTCAGGTTTGGCTCCCTCATGCACCCCAAAAATGGGAACAATGGTGCATAAAGCCCAAATATCTGCCAGACAACACACAGCAACATTTCCTTTGAATGCAATTTCAGCAAGCAAAAACAAGTTATCCAGAGCTGTCCCTGAAGGTTGCACAGCTGCATTTCCACACCACCACATCTGGGTTTAATAAGCCTCCCAGATAACTGGGCAAAGCCTTTATTCATTCTTGTAGGTATTCACATCTACTGTGTGGCTCATCTTAAAAGGCCCCATCCAGCCACAGGGGCTGTGAGTTGAGTGCAGTATTTTTCTTGCTGCCTCAGAGGTAAAATACCATCAGGAGAACCCGACCTCCCAACTCTTGGCAGAACCTGATAACAAAGTATTCTCCCCAAGAATGCAGAGAGAGCTATTTACTGGCTTCAGATAATTGGCTGGGTCTTGAAAGGCTGTTTCCTGCTGCAATTCCTTGACTAAGGCAACAGCATAAGCTTGAATTTGAAAAGCTGTTGCCCTAAATAGCAAATACAAGGCAGCTCTGAAGCATCCAGAGTGCAAGGAGCATTGCAGTGTCGCTGAATTCTGCCGAAGTGAGCTCTTCCCGGAGTTTCTGAGTGAGGAACTCTGATGACCTCACCACGGCTGAGGCTCAGATGCGCAAAGGCATCCAGCCCCCAGACTTCATTAGCATCTTTGTGAGCTGTTACTATCTCCTAGCACAGTGTTTCCAAAACATACTCCATTTCCTTGGGAGGTGACAGCACCAAAACACATGTTGATGAGCAGCAGAGTGAAAAAGGAATCTAAAAATTCCCGTGACTCCCCACACCACATTTTTCCAGTTTTAGAATAGCATAGTCAAAGCAGAACGAAGTTAATTCTGTAGTTTAGTTCTGCGCCGCTGCTTTTTATTAAAATAACTTTTAAAATAATCAAGAAAACTGCAGACCATCATAGCATAGAATCATAGAATGGTTTGGGTTGGAAGGGACTTGGAAGATCGTCTAGTTCCATTTAACTACTAAAATGACATTTCTCAAAAACGGTGCAACATATTCAAGTTTTGTCAACTTAAAAAAGAGACACTTCGAAAAGAAAAATGCAAGCCACCTTTATTTCTATACCTGTGTTTTCTTATGAGGTATTTGCAGTGTCTTAGCAGGTATTCCTTTGAAGGTCGACAGAGCTTCAGAGACCAGAAGTCATCTAATCTCATCTTGGGAGAACAGGATTTACCAGGATTCCCTCCAAATAAGTAATGAACCTAAGGAAATGAGAGGCAGATCGAAAAGTTGATTGTCTGTGTACATGCATGGAACAAGGACAATTTACTATGTCAGCAGCTTTGGGGAGGTTTATTCTGGAGGGAGAAATTCCACCTTTTAGACAAGTTGCTCCATCTTATTATTAGCCTCCCCTTGTCCCTTTGAATTGAAGAAAGTTCTCTTAAACCACTTACATTTGAAGATAATAAAAAAGTTGGACTCAGAACCTCCTTCTAGCAGATTCCTGAGATATTTATAAACAAACACCAAAACCCACACAAACTCTTCCTTTAGGAAAAACCTAGGAGTGTGACAGATCCTTAAGCACCAACCAAGTGAGTAGGAAGTCCTAAAGATGCTCAAAGTAAAGCGATGGCAATCCCAGTCCAGCATATCCTTGGAGATGATCGATGTCCCCACATGTCCCATAAACTCTACAGAGCTTTAACTTGACAAGTCCACCGCTGAAATGCAAAACTAGACTTACAGAGAGAGGCAAATTTCCAGAAGAGTGGAAGGGTTACAAAAGGACTGTTTATTTCTTCACTATATTTTTCTTCCCATGGTTTGGTAATTTCAGAATCTGAACTGTTGATATTACACATGCTACAAAGGATCTTCAAATAGTGAGGTTTAACAAGTCCAACAGGCTACCTTTCCCCACAGCTTTAAAAATAATCACTCAAAACAATGTATTCTGCATCCCACTGCTGTAGGCTCTCCTTATTTATATCAGAGGAGTTTAGAAAGGTCATTGGAACAGAGGTTTCTAAAAATAAGACTCTTCAAAACAAGCACATCAAACAGCTCTTCAGATAAAGCTGGGCAACTGCAATGATTTAGCAACCTTCAGAGTAACTTACAAAATACTCCTCTCAGTCTCAGGGTACCTTACACTTTTAAAAGGAAAGGCACAACAATATTTACAGTCACTATTATCGTCTGTGAAGACAACAAGCAATCCAAGTTCTCCATAGAGAATCTGCACCTATTCCTCCTTCATCCCCAAAGTTTTGGGCTAGTTGGGTTTTCCAGATTTGATTCTCATCCCATGGAGTGCAAGACTGAAGTATATTTATGTTCTTCAATTCAGACTAAAAAGAACTTTTAGAAAATGTTTAATTGCAAGAAATCTATGAAAGGTTCAATAAGTGTGTCAGAGTAATTAAAATTCATGGATTAATGTATTTATGAACCTAATCTGTGTGTATGTGCTCTATTGGTAATATGCACAAAGCCCTGTGTTTACTGAGCAGTCAGGTACACTAAAACCAATTTTAAGTGTATTTAAGCACAGAAGTGTCTGACTGTGCTAAAGAGTGACAGTTGTTTCTGACACGCAGAGAACAGTCAGGCACCTCTGGTACAGAAAATTCTTTACAGTGATTGGTTCATTCCAATTCTGCCCAGAAATGTTGGTAACTGAGACCATTTAGTCACTACCAGATTGTGAGATTAAATCCCTGAGAATAATGAATGAAGCTTCATGTGTTCTAAAGGGTGAGAACAGCTCTTGTGTCTGCTTCATACTGACATGAAAAATAGCTCAGCATTTTATTTCAAAACATGGTAAATTAAATGAAAGCAATTCACCATATTAATCCAAACATGAACACGAAACAAAAACTTGTATTCATTATAACACCTTTGAGGAAACAACTGCATCTTAAGAGAAATAAGGCTAAAACCATCACCATCTATTTCTATAGATTCTCATACCTTGTGCAACTCATCATACACCAGCTGATGGGCAAACCTTGGGCAGGGCTCCTCTTCCTGAAGGCTTTTACCTGGATTCTCTTTTGCTGCTTGGTCATTCTTATAGACACATGACCTGAAATCCAAGGTAGTAAATAATGAGCAGTAGGACCTAGAGGCTGTAAGGTACAAATGGTGTACAGCACCAAAGATTTCCTCTATGTTGTCTGGTATCCCATCCCCATTCTTAGCTCTACAGAGAAACCCATCCACCAACCAGAGATCATCTTTGCTGAACACAGTCCTCAAGCACAAGCCAAAGAGGGAAAAATTCCAGAAGATTATTTGTCATGAGCTTTGGGAGGATCTTTAGATGTGACATTATTTGCCCTCAGAATTGTCAGCATGAAGTATTTTTATTACAGAGAAAGACATCTTGGACCCAGTAGAGCTTTAAATCATGGATTACAGCAAAGCTGTAATCAATCAATCAATCACTGATTTCCAAGCAGACTTAAGCTGTAACTGAAAATCCATTTTTAAAAAACAACATTCACACCTTTCAAAGTGATTGACCCCACATTAGAAGAGACCTTGAACACAAAAACTCTGCCAGCTCTAGAAGGGGACAGTGGAAAGCAGCTACCAAATACACCACAGCAAACAGACCAGGACATCTTCTCTCAGAATACTGGATCTAGCACAGACACTCCTCCATCACCACTCATATGCACCAGTTTCCTTGGTTTCTAACAACTGGCACTGTGTACACTGCTATTACCAACTTACACTTGATTGAATTTGCTGCACTGCTGATGAATCCTGGCCTTGAGCACTTCCTCCAGGAAAAGCCTTTTATAGCTGCTCACTTCCCCTCACCCCTCCACCTGGCTCCAGTAAAGGTGTTCACATGATTTCTCTCCCTCATTTGGCTTATTGCCACAGTACCTCTAAAGACTATGGGGAAAAGAGGTGCCTCAGGGGAACCCAAGTTTTCTTCAACATCACCATTCCATGGTTAGTAGAGGTTACAGAGTCACCTGGGAGACAGGATGGCTTTCTAAGCCAAGTCAGAACTCACAACTTACCAGCTGTTCCTCACAATGTCATAAATCCAGAAGGAATTCCTTACGTTCTCTTCCCGCTTCTCCTTGTCTTTGCTGAGCCCCGACAAGACATGGATTTCATTCAGTTCTGGATCAATGGTGGCCCTTTGAGTGAAACCTGTCATTGGAACTGACAAAAGAAAAGAAAAGTTACAAGCTGAAAACAACAGAGGACTCAGGAAGGGATCCAAGCAAATGCATTTCCCTCCCCCTGGAATTCAGGGGATCATCATCCAGGGGGTCCTTCCCTGCTAAAGCCAAATCCAGTGCAAGTTCTCATCCCTTCCTATCTGTGATGTGTGGAAGCAAAAAAATCCATTCTGAGAGCCGCTGTTTCCTATGACATGGACAGAGTTTTTGGGAAACTAGCAGCTCAGAAATGAGCATTAAGCTGCCTAAACATAGAGCTAAATGACCAGATGACCCTTGCGAATATGAATGGAGTTATTCTCTCCATTCTCACCCATAAAAGGAAGCACTGATTCCAAAAGGCTTAATTGCAAAAGCTGGGAAACTCCAAAAAATCCAAGATGAACTCATGATCACACAGCTCACACCACTGCATCGCTTCCTCCACGATAAAGATGTCAGAAGTTGTTTGTGTTTTCTAAATAGTCATGGTGTAATTACCAAACTATTCTTCTGTTCCACCTTCGGATTTAGGAATATGGTGAAATCCTGCGGATTCCAACACTTTTTCATCATAATTCCCCGGAAAAAAGGTCAGCAAATTTGTTTGGCAGCGCTTTTTGTTTGTTGTATAATTCCCCATTTCCTGTTTCCCCGGGCAACCATCCTTCCAAAATGTATTTGGGAAGGGCACGTGATCTTTGTTTACAGACCCTGTTTGTCTCCTTTCTCTTTCTGGTCAGTTTACAAAGGCTGGTAAAGGTTCTTGGCCTTCGGTCAAGATTTTGGCATGAAAAATTCTCAGAACTCTCGTATTTTGCAAATTCTGCCTTGCAATTAAACTGAACTGCACCCATGGCCTAGAAAAGAAGCTCTGCACTAATGAAGCATTTAATATTGCTGTTTCAGGAGACACAAAATGGTATTTTGGAAGCCCATTCGGTAACAGGTTTCATTCTCATACTTTGCTCTTTTCATTTGCTAGGCCTCAAAAGTAATAAACTAATTAAAAAAAATCTGAGTAGAATTTGGTTTTCTCCAGTTTAAGCCCCCAGTGAAGCATTAGCAACACCACAAAACCCAAGCATTTCTTTAAATAAAAAATGGCTAAATCTTACATAAGTAGAAACTGGAATATATTCAGATAATTCATTCTCAGTGTCCTGTTGACAAAATCCTGCCTTGTGGTTTTACAAACCTGCCTAGTTTGATCACCAATTTTGCCACAAAGTTTTAAAGGAAAATTAATCTACTTTATAAGCGAATGGGTGGCAGAGAAGATTAAAAATCAGGGAATAAGGCTGGCACAATGACTACACACCTTGTCTTACCTGCAAACCACAAAGACCTTTTTTTAATAAGACAAATGAGGACTGTGAAAAGTCAACCCACAAGGAAATTGAGACTAAAAAGACAATTATAGACTAACTATTGCTAATTTTTGAAGAGTATCGTGTAATGTGTTTGCTTGCATAGTCAGGGACTAAATTGCTGACCCAAAAGGATTCAATTCAAGGCCTATTTGAGACATTTCTGGCAGCAGAGCCCTCTAAATTTGATCAGCAATGCTAATGGAGATGGAAGATGTCTTTGCAACCCTATCTGCTGCTTTGAACATTTGAGACCACGCTGGGAATATTAGAAAAAAAACCCCATGCAAATCTTCAGAGCATTAATACCTCAGGCTCATTGAAATGAAAATTATTATAATCATGGGCAAGACGGTCGCTCTATTACCATTGATACCAAAAGCAACTGAAACTTGTCTGTGGAAGTCCCATCCCTCCTCCTGAAATGTTGTTAAATAAATGAATTTTCTCTCTCATTTATGCTCGATTTCCCGAAGCTGAAATTATTATTTAAATAATGAAGGAGGGAAAAGCTGCCAAAGTTCAACGCTGCTGGTTTTCTCCTCCTGACATTAAGGATGGAATTCATCTGCAGCAAGGGCAATCAAACCCAAATTCAAGTCAAGTAATTTCAGGCTTCCCTGAGTCTCTTCTTGAGACTGTTAGAAATGCAGAATGCCTAGAAAAATAGCAGAAATATAAATCCTGACATTTACTAAGGGCCTAACACCAGGAGCAAGTTACATAAACTCTGTGACCTATCTAAGCAACTGTGTAGAAACCATATTTAAGTAGTGCCTTAGGCTAGAAAAACTTGACATCCAGTCTTTTGCAGAGGAAGACAAAACTAGAAAGTTTGATGTAATATCATTAAAAAACCCCACAAGACAACATGAATTTGGTAAACAAGTCCCTGAAAATGAATAGAAAATAAGATACCACACAGTGAGCATGAGATGCTGTGATGTTTTAAACTCAAAAGAAAAAGATGTTTTCCAAGGAAACCTGATCCTTGACAAGAGCAAAAGGGCTCCATAAAATCCTCAGGACTGAAATACTTCCACTAGGGGGTAAGAGAGGTTCATCATCTGCAAGTGCAGCAGACTGGCAGGAAATGCTGGATAGGATTCAAACGCTGCGGTCGGAGTATTAGAGAGGGACACGGGCTGGAAACACTGGAAAAATACTTGGGATATTTAGGTAACAAAATGTACATTGGGATGGAAGTTAATTCTGCACAGGCAACAAAACAGAACCTATAAAAATGAATCTGCAGCAGTGACAATAACTGATGGCTTGAGATATATTTTTGTTAAATTTTAGGACTTGGAGGGAAAAGAAAGTCATAAACGACGAGGGGTGAGAAGCAGAGCGCTGCACGATCTGTTAGATCCAAGGGGTGAATGAAGTGGTAGGAATGGCTCCATGGAAGTTGCCTCACTTCTGCTCCTTCACAGAGATGGAAGATCAGATTTGGAGCAAATCTCCATGGATTTCACACCTCTCAGGGCACCTCTGGGGTGAGCTGTGTGCAGGCAGCTCCAAGGATGAGGCAGTGATCAAGGACTGAGCCCTGGGTGTTTTGAACACTGGCCTGTGTTTACACGACTTTAACTTGGCTCCTATGACAACAGATCACTGAACGGGGAAGAAAAGCTGTAGAGAGAAACCACTAACAACACAATCCCAAAAAGTCTAGTAGATGGCAAATGCTTTTTCTGTGCCACTGCATGTTTTTTCCCCCCCTTTAATCTTATTAACCAGCCTAGGGTAGAAGGGCAGTAACTAAGTGAAAATAAGTCTGAATCCTCATCGTATTTTCATTTATTTTTATACAGTAAAAATCAAAAACTCACGGCCTCAATATCTGCAAACAATATTCAGCCACACAAGCCTTGAGTTTGCAGCCAGTTACATAAACAAGCAATAATTCCTGAGCAAGCTTCCATGAGGTGCTGGGGAGCTCTGTACAATGTAATTTCCATTTAAATATAACACATGGGAAAAGCTTTTCTCCAAAAGCGACACCTCATCGTGCAACAGCCACGTTCCCACCACCACATCCCTACGTAGGGGCCTTTGTTGGATCCCAGTGATTATTTCAGGAACCTGAATATTTTTTGGCTCGTGTGTGCAAACAGACACAGTTGTTTCAAGCACAGCGTTGGCTGCAGCCAGTATTAAAGCAAGAGAACAGCTTTTCCACGGAGACGGAGTTTGCAAAGCAGGAAATGGTAATTCATGGAATCCTAGGATGGTTTGGGTTGGAAGGGACCTTCAAGATCATCTCATTCCAACCCCCTGCCATGGGCAGGGACACCTTCCACTAGAACAGGTTGCTCCAAGCCCTGTCCAACCTGGCCTTGGACACTCCCAGGGATGGGGCAACCACAGCTTCTCTGGGTAACCTCAAGTGGAGTTTCTGGTTTCACAGATGTTCTCGTGGTACCAGAGAGAATTTTGGAAAGGAAATCTCGTCTCTCACACTGGAGGGAATACTGTGGCAAGGTGTTAAACATGCTTTGAAACACGGCAATGGCAAAAACAATGTAGTCTACAGACCACATCTGAAGGATTTATGAAGGATCATTAAAGGAAGAGTTCACTGCCAGCCTGTTAGTGCCACCTGAGTTATGAAACCCTCAGAACATGTGATGCCAATCCCACTGCAAATGACTCGCAAGTATCCTCCCTCCTTGTGATGCCTCGTGATTACAAAACTGGGAGAAAGCTCCATCACATGGATATTGCTGCTCACCAGAACCTGGCACCTCCCCATGGATTAATTTCTTAAAAACTAGTAGGTCTGCAAATTACGCCTTGTAATTCCTATAAAATGGAAGCAGCACTTCCCTGGAACTCTAATGGAGCAAGCCTTGACAAGTGACAGCACACAGGCCAGCTGTTGACACAGCAAGATAATGATTATTCTCTTGGATTTTTCCTGATGAGACTGCATCTGGCAACCTGCCAAGGAGCAGCTAAGGAGACCATCCGAACAGTTTGGCTGTCATGTTGCCAAAGCAACAATCTAATGCCCAACACTCAGTTCTCTCTGGGGTTTTGGAAAAACCAGGTCAGTCAGTAAATCTGAATGGAATCCTGAGCTAGGGTATCTCTAAAGCATCCTCAGGATCTGAGGACTGGCCACTCTCCTTTTTACCTTCACAGGCAGAGGAAAGGATTTTGGGATTGGTTCAGAGAAGCATCTCACATGAGGAAAGCACACACAGGGCCTTACAAAACAAAGTGCTTCCATGGCACGGGATGTGCTGCTCTCTGGCAAGGTAGATCTTACCTGAACACAGGTAAAACATGTCAGGTGTCACAATGAGATGATCAAAATGGAATATTCCAGCTGTCTGAGCTGGATCCTGGCCATGCTGCTGTGCTATTTTGATTCTTGTTTTTCTGACTTTGTCTTGTTTTCAGCCACTATTTCCTGGGCTGTGTCGCCTCTGTCCGTGGTACTTATCCACGAAATCCTGCATCCATCAAGTGCACAGTTCTGTATGTGGAAGGAGCACCTGCCCAGCAAGAGACTCAGGATCTTCACTGGTAGCTAAAAAACTAATTGTAGATTGCCCAAAGAACCACTTCACCATTACAAGGAGCCACAAGAACGTTTAAGGCTTATTCACATTTGACTCACGATGCCAAGGAATACAAGATGATGTGCATCCTCCTGCAGAGGGAAATTCTCCCTCTGACCAAGAGCTCTGACACAGCCCCTGAGTCAGGGCCAGAGGGGATTATCACAGGAACCTTGACCACAAGAGTTCCATGAGCTCCCT
Source organism: Campylorhamphus procurvoides (assembly GCA_013396655.1). Classification (NCBI taxonomy): domain Eukaryota; kingdom Metazoa; phylum Chordata; class Aves; order Passeriformes; family Dendrocolaptidae; genus Campylorhamphus; species Campylorhamphus procurvoides. The sequence goes on along the minus strand of WBMV01007700.1, from coordinate 307,837 downwards.
TAGACCTGCAATGACTGTGCATCATTAGTCCCGGATTGCAAGTCAGGCAAGTTGTCATTCTAGCCCCTGGTGGCATCCCCAGATCCCCTCTGTGCTTCAGAGGAACACTCTGGAGTATGCTAGTTTGGCTTGGTGGTTTTTCTTTTGTTTGTTGTGTGTTGTTAATGTGCTTTTTAAAATAATTAAAAGTATAAAACTGCTCTAATAATGTGTCCATCAACGTGAAACATTTCTGCCTTTCCTCCAACCACAGGCTCTATTCAATGGTACTAAATCTCCTCCAGTTTGTACCACTAGTGCCTTCCTTCACATCCAACACATCATCACAGCTCCCTGTCTAAATTTGCTAAAATCACATCCTTTACTCCAAATTAAGAAAATTCAACTGTTACTTATCACCCACTATTCTCAAACCTGTCAGCCATACAAGGAAGTGGTTACAGGACCAACATCAAAGGCAGAAACAAAAGCAAAGGAACATAAACAGCATAAATATCTCACCCAGCAGATGAGAGCAGCAAAACCAACACGTCATTACCATAGTTTTACAACACTGCAACAACTTCATGTTACTGATAATCCTTAATGATCCATTTTACTACTTTTAATAAAATCTTCTCGCTACTCCAAGAGATATTTAATCAAATGCACAATTAAAGTTCTTTTAGAAAGGGTAAAAATCAAAATAGCTCAACTAAGAATAGAACTGAATGCCACATGTGAGCCAGGAACAAAATGTAATCATGGGACTTTATAGGAACATTTAGGTCAGGCATCCTCAACTTGACTCATCACATCGAGCAGCTTAAAACTTCACAGCGACCAGGCAGGGAATCACTTTGTTCAGACAGATCAAAATGGTGCATCACTACCTAACAAGAGCACAATAAAGACTTCCTTTTTTTTGGGTGAAAACAGTGCTGTCAACATTTGCTGTCTGAACTTAACAACCATTTTGTTCCTTCCTGTTAAAATGCAAATTATCCCAGCATTTTCTTTCAAAAGCAATGGAAGCGTTCAAATCTGTTTGTTTACTTTCTGCACACAGGAGAACAGTAAACTGAAACATCCACTTGAGAATTACGTCCAATGAGTCATTTTCTTACCAAAAAAAAAAAAAAAAATCTTCTATTCACCACTCCAAAGCCTGGGGGAATAGGGAGGAGGGCTAAAAATTATAGTCTCTTTTACTTAGCTGAGCCTTGCAGTTCATGTACTCTCTCTGAAAAGCCCCGTGTCTTCTCCAGCTGCAAGACAAGCTCAGTATCTTTAAACCTGAAGCAGACACAGGTGTCAGCTTAAAGCCACATGTTTTAAAGCTTCTGGCTAGAAAGAAATGTAGTTTGAAAAGATCAAAATGGCAGAATGCTAGCAATTTCCTGGAAAAAAAAAAGAAATCAATTCTTTAAAAGCTCTGAGGACAACAAACGGTGCGTGGGTGTGTGTGGAGCAGCATCAGGCAACAGGAGGCACCTGAATAAAGGAGACTGTCAACACTCCAAGCTGGTTCTTTCTTGGAAGCACTCAAGTAAATAAAGGACTCCAGAGAATAAGAGCTTGGGTACTTTTTTCCCCTCATTGGCATAACTAAATTAATGAGCAAACAATAACTCCTGACCATCAATAATTCACTTCAAAAGTTTAGCAAAATTACTTGGTAAAAATGAAGGCTGAGCAGAAGAGGGAAGGCAGCCTAAATTCAAGATAAATTAGCTTCCTGGGATTTTAGTGACTGGAAGAAGAGAAAACAAGATTGGGACTGAATATAAATAATACTGAGAAATATTCCCACAGTAGTACACAATGCAACTCCAATTTCAAATTCTGAGCTGCATGATAAAAATCAGGGTGTTTGTAACAGGAAAATGATGTGTTTATACAAGGAGAAATCCTTTTTGGAAGAAAAGAACATTTTTCTCTGTCATTTGAGGAGGAAAGGTATAAAATCAGCTTTTCATAGCTGTTACAGGCCTTTTGGGTGTTTTTAAAGATTTCTCTCATACGGAACTCTGCCTGGGGTATTTATCTCCAGTGGTATGAACCAAACAGGGTTGAAGCCTTGGTCCCTCCTTCTACCTTTATTTTGGCACTTCCTGATATTTATTACAAATGTAAGAGGACAACAGGTTGGTCTCATCTTTCTGGTCATCTCCTGTCAAGCAAAATAACTTCTGTCCCTCTGCTCCAATTCTCTGTCTCTGAGCATCCTCTCTGCCTTTCTGCATCTCAAACCAAGCAGATTATCTCTATTTTATGGTATCTTTCACTTAGTGAAAACCAGAAAAATAAAAATTTGCTTTCTGCTTTCCAGGTTTAAAGAAAAAACTTTTTTCATTAATTTTTTTTTGTCTTTGCTAGAGTTTCAAAAGAGATATTTTTAGCTCTTATTTTGCTCTTTGTTTTTTTCTTTTCTTTTGAGGTGCTATGTGGTTTCATGCATCAATTATTTGTACTGTGTTGAAGGTGGTGAGTGTCAAATGACAGAAAGGACAGAAGAGCTGGCATAAGTTTAACCTGAATACTGTGGAGTTTACTTGGGTATGGAGGGCTAGTTAGGGATGCCAACCTGATCCCACAGGACACTGAACTTGGCCTCTCACCTATATATTTCTCCTTTTACAATGCTTCACCTTTCACAATGTATTTCTCATTTATACCAATGGAAAGAAATATTTATGTAGCTCTCTTACCCATCCCTGAATCTTTCTTCGTGCCATCTGATATAATATCCACGTGGTCACTGTCCACATCATAACTGAAGAAGTCATTCAAGTAAGTCTTTGATCTCTGGCCACCAAACACGTACAAGCAGCGATTTTTCTAGAATAGGAAACAACAAAGTCTTTAAAAAGTTCATAAAATTATGTTGGCCAACTGTGACCATTAACATTTATCACACAATCACAGATTGGTTTGGGTTGGAAGGGTTCTTAAAGACCATCTCATTCCAACACCCTGCCATGGGCAGGGACACCTTCCACTATCCCGGGTTGCTCCAAGCCCTGTCCAACCTGGCCTCGGACATTTCCAGGGATGGGGCAGCAATTAATGAATCAAAGAGGAATAGAGATGTTTTCCCTACATTTAAAATCCCTCTAAGTGCTGTAGCCCTGCCTCATTCAGCTTTAAGTTCAGGACAGCAACTCATCTTTCAAGTTTAATATTAAAGAATTAACAGTCCCTGTGTCTAAAACTCATCAGATCAGAACTTCTCTGTTCAAAATAGAACAGGAACAGAGGACAGACTGTAGGAGAAACTCTCCAGGTACCAGCACATTGCTGAGCTCAGAACAGGCAAATGGCAAGCAGAAAGCCAAGAATAACAGGTTTATTACTTCTTTCAAGTTTGCCAAGTGGAAAGTCTGTAAGAGGCAGATTATTTTTCTTTCAAATGGTTGAGAAAACAGAAAAGGACTTAAAACTTTCACGACCTGTGCTTACAGAAACCTGTACTCCTGCATTTATCACAGACAAATACTGGAAGGACCCACAGGTGCCTGTGCAGAATTTTGTGTGGTAAGATGTTTTTCACCAGATTTTAAAGAGCCATTCAAAACAAAAATAAAATTGAAGGCTCTGAAAGCCCAGTATTCACTATAAAAATTCTCATCTTTCATTGGAAAGGGAAAGAGAAACAAACTCAGTAATTTCTTCAAATTGGTGGGTTTTGAATTGGTGGTATCAGTAAATACTTGAATGTCACAACATTAATTTTAATTCTCTTCTCTTGAATTCTCCTCTTTAATTCTCTTCTCTTAAATAAACATGTGGTTGATGAACACAGCTAGAAAGGTAATGAAAAGTGGGTTGTAATGCCTAATACTAAATAAAATGCTATACACACCACACCCCACCAACTCTGCTTTTCCATCAGGCTCTGGATGAAGTGCCCATTATTTCATCTGGGCCCAGCTGTCAACAGCTGCTCAGGACAACAAATTGCAGCTGGGTGCTCAGCACCAGGGGCTGTGAGGCCTGTGCAACTCAATGCACACCCAGTAAGTTCCATTCCAGTAAGTACACAGAGTATCTATTAGACCAGAGGCTTCTAAATTGCTTTACCACCCTAAAAAAGAACATTTCTGTTGGTCAGACCAAACCACAGCCTTTAAGGTCTTCTTCCTAATATTCCATTAAAATGAACTCTTTACAACTCACCCTGCTTTTTACTTGACATTTTATTCAGCTGAACTATGAAAGCTCCAAGGCTTGAACTTACCGAAGCAGCAGCAGAATGTCGGCGGAACGCAGACTCAAGTGAGACAACACACCCCTCAGGAGATTAAAGAGCTTCAAATTTGCAAGAAAAATGAAAACCAGATGTTCTCCCCACAAGTCAGGCATCATCAATCAAAGCAGGGTGTGGATACTTACAGAATGGAACAACATACAGTGTCCTATCCGGGACTGGATATCCTCGGGTCCGGCGTTGCAGGAATCCTCTCTCAGGAGTTTCCACGTCTGGCATTGGCAGTCAAAAGCAAACAAGCCACTGAACTGGGGCTCACTGGCTCTGCTGTCATCCACACTGCCATTGCAGGTCAGAATTCGGCCTCCAAAGGTGTAGATCATGTGCTTTTCAGAATCCATACACATCTGCAAGAAGCACAGAAGCAGGTTTAAGGCAGCACATTAAGACTGAAACGCTCTGAGGTTTAAGATTAAACATCCCTGTCCTGCAAGCCATGCCTACTAAGTTAGTGCTCTGCACATCTCCTGAGCCTCCAGCAAACAGGAAAGAACACACATCTTCATGGTTGCCAGGTATTAATCTTATAAAATCAATTTAAAATGGGAGTGCTATTTAATAAGGGGGAGGGAGGGGAAATGTACCCTTCATCACCAAAGAAAACTTGTCTCTAGCTCCTGATTGCAGGGAAAAATATTTCAGAGTCTTTCACCAGGATCCACAGCCAATTCTGCCAGACAGTTAACAGAGTATTGCCTTTGGCAATAGTTGTGCAAGGGGAAAATTCAAAATCACTGCTCATTCACTGCCCACCACTGGACTGATGCAAAAACCAGCCTGTGATTTGTTACTCTGATTCCATCCCCAGCACACATTTACTGTTACCCCCATTACCTGAACACAAAGGGGCATAACCCAGCCAAGGATTCCTGATGGGACTGCAGCAGAAATATGTTTAGCCCCCAAACCTGAATTGAGTTTATGGCACACAAGGGAAGCACTGCAGCACAAATCAAACCAAACTCCCTCTGACTCCAGGTGATGTTTTCAGACAGAGAGTTACAAAACACCAGAGGTGGGGGGGGGGTGTAAAGCAAACCAGCAAACAGACAAGATTACAGTAAGATAGAGATGCTACTCAGCAAAGCCTACACAAAACACCTCTAGTGCAGCACATTTCTGAAGGTTAAATAAAAACTGCTATCGCAGTAGGTGCTGAGGGAGAGGAGAGGAAGAGCTGCAGATTGATAAAGAATTCAGTGAGGACAGAGGAGACAGCAAGGGGAAAAAAGGAACCATTTCAGGAGGTAAACAAGGTACCAGAGTGGCTTTGCCAGCTGACAATTTCCTTGTGCCTCTTCCCCAACACCTGGAGACTGGTATTTGTTATTAATAGAACAGAAAGACTGATTGGCTTTTGTTCTGCAGACATGGTGTATCTTTAATTTTCAGTGTCAGCAGAAAGGCACATTGTGCTGGCAAACAACAGCTTTGGTTACAAAACAGCCAGCACCAATAAAACAGATCTTGGGTTGCTTTAAAAATGAGTCCTGATGTGCTGTTTCTTGGCAATGCTTTATAATAAAATCAATGGAGAACAAAGTACCTTTTGCAAGTAGACAAAAGCCACTGAACACACCACATAAATAAAGAAGTTTCCAATCTGAACAGGTGGACAGGTGTGGCTTTTTAAAGGATTAGTAGCCACTCCTTTAAGGTGTTTCAATTGTGACAAAGCAAACATGTAACTTGAAGGAATAACCAAATTTGAAGGAATTCTCTTTTGTTGGCCTCATTCCAGCAGCTTGCTTGGAGTATTATTTCAAAGGTACCATACACAGCTTTGCAAGTTGCTCCCCAACGCCCTCCGAGCAGGAGGATGTGCAAACCCAGCTCAACAAGGCTGATTAAAACCAGATGAGCTTTAATAAAACGTGCCTTATTAAAATGAATTTGTTTGCAAAGGGTTTTATGATTCTTTTGACTCAGTTTGATTAGAAAACCAGCACTGAACAGCAATGCTGTCGGAATTTAACCAAGTGCAGATCACACTCTGCTCATCCCTGCTCTGTTACCTGGTACAGCATTCCTAAATCACAGATCAAAACTGACCCTCCAGCACTGAGAACTTGCAGGAGGAGTGTGAGCGTGGCTGACCTGATGATCAAACACCAGCTTTGGGCCTCCATCCGCCGCAGTGTCCTCACTCAGTAACATCCAAGTGTTGGTGTCAATGTCGTAGCGATAGAAGTCGCTTTTCAGGGACTTGCTGTTCCTCACGGAGGAATCCAGATAACGGCCCAGCGTGTAGATCTGCCTTCGCTGGATGTCAATGCACATCTTGTGACAAGATCTGGCACTAGGACCACTCTGGGAGAGAGAAGGACCGCAAAAACAGAGAGGGTAATAGATTTAATATTGCTCTGGGTAGGTCACTAAGGGCAAATAACTATTATCAGCAACTAGAAATCCTTTGAGAACTCAGGAAAATCTGCTTGTAACCAAATACAGGATTAATATATAGGGAACTGTTAAGAAGACATCCCATAACTTGCCACTTAGAAAGACATCAGCAAAAAACTTAATGCATTTGTCACAACAAACTTAAGATTTGGACCGTTTTTGTCCCATTCCTTAAAAAAGTTTCTTCCAGAACTGATTCTCAGAGGCGTGTGAAAACTACTTGATCTTTTAAAATAACAGAAGTTGATGCACATGAGAGGCAAATTAAGATGTCACAGCCTATAAATAACCACACAGGAAGAAGATTAAGAAGAGCTCTATTACAAGAGCCTCTGTTTTATTAATAGGCTGTTTTCTAACAGACCATAAGCAGACACTCCCACAAGCAATCACATCCCATAATGGGGCTGGGAAGGTAACAAAAGCACTCCCTGTCCTTCGCAAATAGATATGGCTCTTCCAGCCTCCAACCAAAAGAAAGTTTCCCACGCTAAGCAAAACTGCCCTGAGTCATGGTCTTCAAGAGAAACACAGAGAGTGTCCCTGTCAAATTATTAGGGCCTAATCCACCCAGGGGTGCTCAAGTTAAATCAAGCAGTGATTTATTCAATGACATTACGATGATGATATGCAGTAGGGGCAGTGACCTTTCTGCTCCCAAATCCAATTTTAAGGGCCTTCATACACTCACCTTGAAGAATGAGAAGGGATATTCTGGTACTCTGAAATACTAGAAATCAAGATGTGCAAAGCCTTACTTGCAAAATATCAGAGAAAAGAAAAACACGGCATTGTGAATACAGATCAATTCCATAGATTATTTGGACTTTGCATAATTTTGGGACTTCACAAATAAGAATGTCAGAGCAAGGCTGGTTGAATTGAGAGTCTGGAAACCAACATGAACACTGGTAAGATTTGAATTGACAAAGAAAGGTGAGACACACAGGACTGAAGCATGAAAGACCAAAAGGTGTGACCAGAAGGTAATGGGAGGTGATTCTCCCCCTCTGCTCCACTCTGGTGAGACCCCACCTGCAGAGCTGCTTCCAGCCCTGGGATCTCCAGCATAGGAAGGGATGTGGAGCTGATGGAGAGAGTGTAGAGGAGGCCTCAGAGATGCTGCAGGGCTGGAGCCCCTCTGCTCTGGAGCCAGGCTGGGAGAGCTGAGGGGGCTCAACTGGAGAAGAGAAGGCTCCAGGGACACCTGAGAGCCCCTTGCAGGGCCTGAAGGGGCTCCAGGAGAGCTGGAGAGGGACTGGGGCCAAGTGCAGGTACTGACAGGACAAGTGGAAACGGCTTCAAACCCTGCAAATGGGCAGGATTAAACTGGATATTGAGAAAGAATGCTTCCCTTGAGAGTGGTGAGGCCCTGGCACAGGTTGTCCAGAGAAGACGTGGATTATCCATCACTGGAAGTGTCCAAGGCCAGGTTGGACGGGGCTTGGAGCACACTCGTCCAGTAGGAGGAGTCCCAGCCCATGGGAAGGGTTTGGAACTGGATAATCTTTAAGGTCCCTTTCTAACCCAAACCATTCTATGATTCTATTAAAAAAATCTATTAAAAACTATGGAAAAATAAGGATTATACAAGTAGGTAAAGATGTAGCAAGTCACCATTTACCAGAGACTTAAAGCCACACCAAATAATCAGCACAATATTGGTCCACATGCTCCCAAGTACTGCCTTATGAAAAAAATGTATCTTATAATTGTACCATTTCACTTCAAAAGTTCTACTGAAATTCTTGAAATTTAAAGTATGCTGATGGAATGCACATCACTAAATTGGACAAAACATGAAAGTAAGCATTACATCTCTGTAGTCAAAAGCCTTTACTATTCACGTTACAAAATTCAATTTCTTGATCAAACAATGCTTCCAGGAAACTGTTTACAGCAGCTCAGAAGACAAAGTGAAGAGGTGAACTAACTGTTCATATTTTATAAATATGAAGCATTATGTCAGCAATGATTACAGCATTGAGGATTAGTTACTTAATGGTAATTAAGATAATTTTCTTTTCTGAGAAAAAGTACTGATAGCAGTGAAATATTAGCATAAAATCCTGAAATGCAGCAAAAGCTCATTCCCATTGCCTTTGGTCACATGGAAGATGACAGGGAAGGCAACAACATAATTTACTTTGTTCCTAGAAAATACAAACTAGGATCTTCCAGAGGACCCTGTTCCAAACACACGGGGGAGTTTCTCTGCAAGAGAAGTTTCAATTTCTGTATTCACAAAGGCTGCCTCTGATTCACAAATGGCTACTCCAGTATGCAAAGTCCACCCCAAGCCCTGCAGCTGGGACACTGAAGGAGATGGCACCAGTCCCCTGCCAACGAGCACATATTTGCCTTGGCACAGCTGCTTTGTAGGTGAAATGTGAAGACCCACCTGTGCTTTCTGACTCTGCCCTTTGTTAGGTCATTGCAGTTTTTTAATTGAGACAGATGATTAAAGTATCATCCCTCACTCCCTCACCTCTACAGGGACTAAAGCAAATCCTCACAACTCTTCTCAAATAATGTTTTTGGCCCTTTCAAGAATAAATCTCCAATTCAGCCATTTCCAGACCTGCCTTGCCAAGAAAAGCTGCATCATCAACCACAATTTGTCTGAGTGCAGACATGAGGCTGAGACACTTTGCACCTACAATACCCATTTCAAGCCATTGGCAGCAACAACACAGTTGCTCCACCAAGTATACAGCATAAAAATTTCCTAAGGCTACTCTAAAATGAGAAAAGAATTCAGAATAAATATCTTCTTTCTTGAATTATGTCCTGGCCACATCTCACACCATAATAGCGGCCTTTTTAAGGAGCTGTTAAGGTTTTAAGTTCGACTATTTCATCTGTGCAGGCACAGAAACTTCATCACCTCAAGTTCACTCAAGAACAGAGCCTGCTATAGCATGAACTCTCTTGTAATAAAGAAACCTGCATCCCATTCAAAACCTCTTTTCATAGAAAACTGGAGTTCTGCCTGCACATCACGCACAAGATCCCATAGAACCTGTCAAAAGTTTCCCAATTAGCCTACACGTTTACCAATATGAGTAACTAAGTCCATTAAACACATTGGTTTGATATTTGAGGCAGAAGAGGTGAAAGGCCAAGTCTTTGCTCACTTGAGAGCCACTCAACTTGACCATGGAAGTCCTTGTAGGATGTACACACCCCGAAGGGGTACACAAAGTCCATTCACAGAGACACTGCAAATGACTAAAAACTCTTCAAGGCACATGTGGTTGAGTGAACCAAATGCCTGTGGGTGGCTGTGAATGTTCATCCAACGACGTGTAACTCCATGTGGTTACAAGAGCAGCCTGTTTAGACAAAGAACACGCTGCCACAACTTGTAATGGACAAAGTGTCCCACCAAATTCAAATGGGTAAGTTTGTTGATTCCACAAGTGCTCAAAGAACTTGACCCTTTAAAAGCAACAAGTGAGAAAAACGGACCACAACAGAGATGGCAGTCTCTAACCTACAGCTGAAGAGATCAAATATAGTTTCAGAGCAGAAAAAGCTTTTGTCCCCCCTTCCAGGATGCTGGTTGGTGACAATCCACTAGTTAATGTCCCAAGCTGAGTGGATTTTATTAGAGATCAAATTCAAATTCAGGCCTTAGCCCCAAAAGTAAGCTGCAGACACACAAAAAATACCTACTGTACTTGTTACTCCTCTAAACATACTGTCATTTCCAAACATATTTACAGCTAATACAGACATTTTCACCTGCATGCTTGTAAGCACAGAGAATATTAAACACACTTAAGTCTTCTCAAGCAGAGCAGAAGACAAATCACAGTTTTGACAAGTTGCCATTTATCTACTCCTGTGGTTATCTGAACTCATAACAAACCAGTGCAAAACTCCTCATCCCTGGAACTGTTAAAGGCCAGGTTGGCCAGGGCTTGGAGTAGCCTGGTCTAGTGGAAGGTGTCCCTGCCCATGGCAAGGGGTTGGAACGAAATGGTCTTCAAAGTCCCTTCCAACACAAACCACTCTATGTTTCTATAATGAAGTATTTTTTCTTTAGATCTGACTTCTTCAAGCTGTTTTCAAAGCTGTTCACACGTGGAATCCACATTTTTGTAGATGAAGTTTTGTGACTTGACTGAGGTAGCAGAGATGTTACTTCCCAGAGCTCATCTTCAGTAAATCAGACTCCAGTAAAGTCACATCCAGAAACAGCGCCCAAACGACCTGAACAAACACCGGCTTAGGGGACTCCTTCCAATTCTCATCAGGAAGCTCCTGGCGCACACACACTGCAGAAACCACACGTGAAAGAGGCTTGTGACTAGGCTAAGTTCTTATTCAGATGGCAAGCAATGTGTTAGGCTGCCTTGGCCAGTGATTCTGCTGCTGCCAAGGCTGTGATGGCAGTAGGAAAGCATTAGCATATCACATTTCTAACCTACAGGACACCAAACAATACCAAAAACTACTAAGCACAGGCGCTTGTTGGGTTTGTGTGGAGCTCAATAAGTGCCCACACGGGGCCAGGGCTGACCTGAACAAAGTGGCTCTGTGCCACCCAGCTCCACCATACAATCAGCACAGCACAATAACAGCTAAGACAGATTAAACAGCAAGTGCCACGGCCCCCTTTGGAAGGGCTACAAAATGCCAAGCTTTATGCCCTGCTCTAATGCTCCTCCTCAACCAGGTTGGTCTTGACGCAACTCTTTCGGTCTCTAAAACACAGATAAACGTCCTGCTGAGGGTGGGACGGTGTGGAAAGGAGAGAGTCTGTACACCCAGGAGTATTTAAGACAGGCTTTCAATCCTTTAAGCATCCAGGGCCAAATAGGATTTTTAAGTTTCGTCAGTGCTATACGAAATTCAATTGTGCAACGCCAATTGAATACACAGTATACTTTATGAAAAGCCTTCTCAACATGCTAAGCCACTTTATAAAATCTAATTAGAGCTTTCTTCATTTAACTTGCAAATGCTGAAAGCAATTATCCCACTTAAGGACTAACTTACAAAACGTTTTCAAAAAGCAACACAACGGCACCGAGAGACAACACTGCCTCCTTAGAATAATTGATTTGTTCCTATACAGGAGAGAAAGGATTGGGACTCAGCTCCTTAGGGCAGGGTCTGCTCAAATCACTCTTTATGCCAGAATCAGCAGGCATCATCGTAGCAGCAGCATCCTGGCATGCTCTGCTAAGGGACAAACATGATAGCTTTTATTTTTTTTGGTTTGTTTTTAAATAAATGTCCTATGAACCTCCTTTAATGTGAACATGACCGCAGGAAGCCAGTTCCACTCCCCATCCCACCCCCCAAACAAATACTGGGGGAGCTTGGCTTCTTCTGGTTATCATAACCTTTTGCAAATAAAGGGTTTTCAGTTGCAAGAAAAATCTGTTTTATTCAGACCAATCCAGATGAAAAAACTCAGGAGCAAGCCTGGACCGTGTTCAAGAGTCAGGGAAATAAAAACAAAGAACAGCTGACTAATTCTCCGTTCTTGGTCCTGTAAAAGACTGAGTGGAATGTGAACACTGCCTCCAGTATAAAGTTCAAAAATAAGCGTCATGAGGTAAATGCTCTTGTCCTAAAGCAAACTAGGACGAGGACATAAAAAGACACAAACAACCTACTTTGTTTCCAGTCCTGAGAGCAGCCTGTCATGCAACAAATAGTCCCTCCTGCCTACACACAACTGCAGAGATTAATTGCTCTCATTTCCTACTTTCAGAGTATAATTCATTTCCTTCTCCACCCCACCCCCCACCAAAAAAAAAGGGAGGGGAGAAGTTCCCCACAATCTTGAAAATGAAAGGAAATGCATATTATTCTTGGCATTCATTCAGACCCATGGGCTTCAAGATTAGAGTTTGTTAGTGCTTTATCAATGCCAGTGTCCAGCCAATGCGCTCCCAAAATGTTTAAACTAAGCTGTAGCAAAGATTTGCTTTGCTCTAGATGAGCACTGAATTCAGCAAGAGAAACAACTGCAGCCATACACAACAAAAAACACTTTGATCCCATACAAGTTACTCATAGAAGGCACTTTTAAGTTTCTCCCAACCTGAGGGTGCCAGAAACAAAACAATTTCACCTACTGGGGTTTCCTTATGGTAGCACAGAGGATTTGTGTGGCCCATCAGCCCAAAGCATGAAGCAGAAGAGGCTGAAATATTGTTCCCATCACCCACCACGTGCAAGGAGCACCAAGCCAGGAGGGGGAGGAGGGTCCTGCAGTTACAGGAGCATCGTGACCATCCTCATGTCCAGGGCAGCTGAGCACAGGCACCTGGCAGAGATGGGAACCATCTCTAAGCGTTCCTTCAGCAGGCAAGAGTTTCCCATAAATGGCACATCCCAGCTTCCCACTCTGTATGCTGGCAGGAATCAGTGCCACCCGTGTCATTTGATGCCCAGGACCTGACAGCCCCAGCACTAGAATGAAAAACCTTTGGATGTCACATGGGGTAGATGCAGAAAAGGACTGAACTGGGATCTCAGATGTTTTGAGGAGCATGAGATGAAAGTTTGGATCCAAAAAATATATTCAGGATGCTGAATATACACGCTATTGATGCAATTATTCTGCAAATAATCCCTGGAAGGGTTCAAGGTCCGCTTGGACGGGGCTTGGAGCAACCTGGTCTAGTGGAAGGTGCCCTTGTCCATGGCAAAGGGCTGAACACGATGATCTTGAAGGTCCTTTGCAACCTAAACCATTCAAGGATTCTGTGATATTCTTGCCACTGTTTACAAAGATAACAGATGTTCCAACTTACTTTCAAGCTGCTTTACCAGCTATAAAGGATGTTCTTTGGGAACATGCAAGTTCACAGAATCCTAGAAGGGGTGGGGTCAGAAGGGGTCTTAAAGTTCATCTCGTTCCAACCCCCTGCCATGGGCAGGGACACCTTCCACTAGCCTAGATTGTTCCAAGCCCCGTCCAACCCCGCCTCGAACATTTCCAGGGATGGGGCAGGCACAGCTTCTCTGGGCAACCTGTTACATATAAATTAAATATGTTCTGCCAATAAATATTTGGGGAATTCTAAATAAATAGATCAGAAACTGGCTAAGAATAACAGCACTTAAAACTCCCCTGGACCGCTGCTGGGAAAGCCATGGATTTACACAGTATTTCACACCAGAGAGTTAAATGTCTTATGACAAATATTAGGTTTGGACATAAAAAAAATTATAATTAACTATTAATAAGTCTATCCCCAGCTAAGACAGGGAAGCCACCCTCGGTCAGGCAGTTGACACAGTATTTGAGCTATGGCTAATCTGCTTACGGGCGCCCTCCTACAGCGACGCCACAGGATAGATTTACCAGCAAAGTCCTTTCTGGGCATCTGACTCAGACATGATGGAGCAGATTAAAGTCAAAGGCAGCTTTTAGCACACAGTTTTCACTGCACATCTGTGTAAGGTGGGAAAACAAACAAACACAAAAAATTAAACAGGATGAAGTCTTTCCCGCCCCCATCCCCATTCCTAAAAGCACACCCACATTTGGGGCAGTCCTCATTTCTCACTGTTGATACTTCATGGCCTTGAGCTGACCCTTCCACAGAGAGACAGTCCCTGCTTAAATTAGAATTAAAAAAATAAATGGCCTGATGTTCTATTTTTGAAAGATGGTTCAATGAGCTTATAAGTCAAATGATTGGGCTCAGAGATCATAGGACACGATCCTTATGACAGCAGTGGATTTGATGACCCAGGACGGCCCGTCCCTTCCAGTCCTACATAAGAGTTTACTCCAAGTGTTTGCTCCATCCTTCAGGGATCAGTGCAGGTTTATCACAGCACACACCCAGTGCAGCACATGAACACTGCTGTGAAAATGGAGAGATGCTTCATGTTCCACTCCCACAAAATTATTATTTATTAGCCTCCCTGCCAGCCTGCTTGCAGGAATAACTGATTTCAGAGTATTTTTTCACACAGGAATGAATTAGCACATGCTTTTTTGACCCCTGATGTGCCCTGATCAAGGCAACTCTAAAGACAAAGTGTGTTCTCAGAATTGAACTCTCTAAAGCAGCAACATTGTGCTTTTACAGCTGTGCTGCACAAGTTTACCTACAGCGCAGGAACAACTTTGGCAGCCAATGCTGGCACAATTGCCAGTGCAGGGAGCCACATTCCTGGGTCTTCTGAGCTCTCTGCTCTCACACCAAGGTATCATCAAGGCCCTCCAGCAATGCACCATGGATCTCATGTTGCAGTAAATAAAGACATCTTACAAACAAGTGAAATAGTGGAAAGAGGAAAGAACTTCCAGAGTTTCAAGTATGCAAATAGTGTGAAGTAATTTGTATCCCTCTAGTACTTGAAGGGAGATTATAAAAAAGATGGAGGGGAACTTGTTACACAAGCAGATATTGACAGGGCAAGGGGGAATGGTTTTAAACTAAAATAGGAGACAAATTAGATGTTAGGAGGAAATTCTCTATTCAGAGGGTGGTGAGGCCCTGGCACAGGTTGGGCAGAGAAGCTGTGGCTGCCCCTGGATCCCTGGAAGTGTCCAAGGTCAGGCTGGATGGGGCTTGGAGCAACCTGGGCTAGTGGAAGGTGTCCCTGACCATGGCAGGGGGGTGGAACTGGATGATCTTTAAGGTCTCTCCCAATCCAAACCATTCTGTGACTCTTTAATTTAACTGAAGAAGGTTACAGGAATGTGTATGAAGGTCTTGTCTAGGCTTCAGTTTATAGCCAAAATTAAGTCACCCGGCCTAAGTGATTCAGCTTACAAACGCAAACAAGAGAGGTACTGAAGTAATACCACAGTACAAGGCAACTTTGCAGTAGAAGGACATAAATTCTGTGCTATTTCTAAGAAAAGGGACAATTTACCTGCAAACCGAGTGCTGCTCACACTGATGAAACGTAGGGGGAAATGATAACTTCTTAAATTTTATCAAGTAAATCATCAGCTTATTCAACATCAACTGCTCAGCTTTGGTTTCAGTAACACTGATGAAATCCAACAACTGACCCACCAGAGAACCAGAGCTTTCACCAGCTCGAGATGGGCCCTCAGGACAACATCCCTCGTGTGCCGAATTTAACTAACCCCATTAACAATTGCAGGATGTTGAATGAGGTCATTTTTGCATGCACCACAAGTTCACACTGTCCTCTCATTACCAGTAACAATGCTCAGCAAAGGTCCAGCCAAGAGAGATTTTTCCACAGATGCCGAGGCTCAGTCCCACTTGCAGACCAGCAGGGTGAAAAACAATTTAACTAGTCATTTATAAGCTCTTTAGCCACAAAGATGCAGCAAAGACACAATTTTGGAAGTTGTTTGGGGCTTTTTTTAATTAATTGTCCTTGAAAAGCTGGTGATACACAAACATTAAATTCTATGCCTAAATCCTTTGACTGCCACGGACTCCTAGGTGTTTGTGAGAAAGTGAGGACAGCCTTAAACAGATGATAAAAGAGAAGTTTGCTCCCAAAGGTGTTGAAAGTCATAAAAGTGGCTGTTTAATTTGCTGGAGTCCAATAGTTCCTGAATCCCAGTATCGATAACAACTCCATCACATGCAAGCCTTGGAAAATTCATGGATTAAGTCCTATTAAACACACTAACCTCTTCCAGGTAGGTCTGAGAACTCAACACATCAATGCACCATCCATTCTGACAGTCCAGAAAGCTCAAATCCTAATTACCTCCAAAACCCAGTGGCTGAAATACTTTACTAACAAGGTCCATAAAAACTTACTACATTTTCAAGCATGTAATTACCCAGACAATTCAGCTAAGGATTTGACTGTGCTCCTACTTGAGACTGCTTTCCCTATGTTACCATCTTGGGATAACTGATATTTCTTTAGGGATTTCAGTATTTGTACAGCTTGAGGAGTGTTAATGTAACAAAAGTCTCTCTCAGCGTAGCTGAAATAAGAGACTATTCCCAAGGCAAAGTCAACTGATGTGTGAAGCCACTTTCACTTTGCTGGCAAGAGAATAAGCTCTCCTCCCACCTTCTACCTCCACATACCCTCCTGTTTCTTTAAAACCCTTTTTCTTCATCCCTTCAGTGTGAAATGCTGGGGTCCAGGGATTCCAGCTGGCTCATCTTACAGGTGCATATTTCTGTGTCTTTAAAAGCCAAAAGGATATAAATCAGAATTCCTTGTACCAATATCAACCTCTTCACTAAATCTTCACCTGAAAGTGCTCAAATACTTCAGACATTTGAATAATGTCATCTTCCCTGAGATGCATCCACAGCCACCCGAGCATGACTGCACGCTGCCTCTTCCCCAATTTACAGGGAACTGCAATATGCATTAGGATCATGCAATAATGCCCTAATAAAGTCATATAAGTAAAATAAAGTTCCATTCCAGACCAGAGATCAGAGCATTAAGCTCATCATAAGCTCCACTTGAAGTGGTGATTTTTATCGGAACATAAACGCCACAAATCAGCTCTGCCTGAGTGTTACCTCAAGGACTAAAAGTAGTTTTACTTTGCAGCTGAAGGCTTTATGATGACTTGGAAATTCAGACGTAACCTGGAGACTGGCACGCACAACTTCTGGGCCTGCTAAAGCTGTGCAGCCTCCAGAAGAGCGGGCATAATCCATTTATTTATTACCCCTTCTCCACGAGACTGAGTTCAACATCAGCATGTGGAGGAAAGGGTGCTCCACTCATTCAGGCACCTGATATGAGGGAAAAGTCAAGTTTGGCTGGTTTTCTGGCCTTTTTGAATGCTGGAAGCAAGAACTGCAGGCACCTAGTGAGGGAATTGAATAACTTAAAACCCAAAGCTGTTTTCAAATATGGATGATCTTTACTTTAAAAAAATGTCAAAGTTTAAAAAAAGAGGCAAATAAACCAGTGTTAAGAGGACAGAACTCCTTAGGCACACATAAGTTATGTTTCAAAGCTGAAAACTTTTCCAAAGAGTTTATTTTAAAATAAATAAAAAAATGGAGGTGCTGCTCCCTCAACAGGGTGTTTTTGCTTTAGGCTGCCTAAGTGGAAATCACTGGAGACGTCAGTCAGGCATATCTGAAAGTCTCTCTCTCTAACATTCTGGTGAAAGAATACTGGCTTAGAACATTTTAAAACCATTATGCTACTAAGCAGGGAGCAAAATAAACCATTAGCCTGAGATATTTAGAATCAGCCTAGGATACTTTTCACTTGGTTCACTTCAGCATCTGCCGTCTTTGTCCCTAGTTTTGTAGGCATTTGCACTATTTAGGAAGTTGGCTCTGAGGTATGTCTGCAGTATCCAAGTTTCTTTCAGGGACAGCTGCTTTCTCCCTATGTGCTTTTGTGGCACCAGGCATCTCGTTCAGCTGAGCATCTGTACAACTGGAACTGCTCAGCAGTAGGACATGGCACATTCACTGTATTAGATCTCAAGTCTGTAAACATCGCAATGTTTGAAATAAAAAACCCTCCAGTTACTTAAAGGGTCTTCCAAACTGTACCACCATCTGTGGGAAGGAGTCAGTATTTGAGACTAGCTCGATGCCTGCACTTAAAACGGCACAGGGTAAAAGCCTGACATAGAAAAGCTCATGTATTGGTGCATCACACCCAAAAGATCAGTCACAGACTCTTACAAAAATGCTTCTGTGATAATATGACACTGAAAGCTTTGGGTAAATTCATCCATGTCAACAAATGTAAAGAAATGCATGCAAAGACTGGAGACAATTTAACTGGCAATACAATAGCAGCTGAGTTTCCCCCCGGCTCTCTCCATTAGGAGATCTTTCTACGCTTGTCAGCTTTTACTTGCAGCATCCTGGAAAAGCACTTGATGTTCACCACAAACTGTCACCTCACAATAGACCTCTTTTCTAGATCATTTTGAACCTACTGAACAGGAGGCACTTGTTGACCTACACTTTCCTTCTTTGTGAGGAAAGATGTATCCTCTCAAGCAGTTAAACCACGACAAGACCTTCGCTTCTACCTTTGGCAAGAAAACACGTAGAAGTTTTTGAAAGAAATACAGTGTCACCTAAATCTAACCCATTGACACAATTTCCACGTCCTTCACAGAGCTCATTTGTGAGCAGGATTTTCCTCTGAAGAAGCCAGAATGAGGATGAGTCAACACACTGTATTTACAAATAAGCACCACAGAAGATACCAGCTGATGCAGTGACACTGCCTTGTCTCTAGGAAATACTAAAGCAAGGTACAAGAATTCAGTGACATACAAAGCATGTCAACTCTCATGCTTGCTGTAGTCTCATTTATCTTATCCCCAGAGGCATCAACATCCCTCAGCATTTGGATCCTACTTCAAAATTCACATGACTATCAATTTACACCAAAATTTATACCAACACTTAAAACTGTCCTCCTGTACTGAATTTCACTAAATTACTCTACACAGGAGAAAGCTGCTTCTTAGAAACGAGAAATATTAGACATCAAAACACACACATTTTCTCTATTAATTGACACTGACCTAGAATCAAAATACCCAAGGAACAACGAGGTTTATCTTTCTAAAAGTATTTATTCCCTAGGCCTGAAAAGGTCAGTTGATCTACAACCACTAATAAACTCGAGAGACAACAAACAGCATTTGTCACAGCATTCCCCTTGGTTTGGGGTAAGACCTTTTAAAGGCTTTTAAACTAAACCTGTTTCAGCTGTGCCTCATGCTGACTGATTTGTAGGGCTGTCACAGAGCAGACAGGAGCTGAGGATAAGTTGAGAGGTCCTGAGCTGCTCCATGGAGCATCTCTCTGGAAGGATGCAGGGGCTTGAGGAAGAGGATTGGACAAGGATTGCAGAAACCTCGCTGGATCCAGGGATGGTGGGGTCTGGATCAGTGGTGGCTCCTACACCAACACTGCCAGTAAGTCCTCCAGACATTCTTTTTCAGTACTCAGCTACTCCAGCTGTGCTGTCAGCAGGTTTTCCAGATTTACAGGAGAGACCCTGAGGGGCTGGAGCGTGGGCAGGGAAGGGAAGGGAGCTGGGAAGGGGCTGGAGCAGCAGGAGTGGCTGAGGGAGCTGGGGGGGCTCAGCCTGGAGAAAAGGAGGCTCAGGGGGCACCTTGTGGCTCTCTGGGACAGGAGGGGAAGCCAGGGCGGTTGGTCTCTTCTCCCAGTGAACAAGGACAGGAGGAGAGGGAACGGCCTCAGGCTGAGACATGGGAGGTTTAGGATGGATATTCAGGAAAATTTCTCCATGGAAAGGGCTGTCCAGCCCTGGCACAGCTGCCCAGGGCAGTGGTGGAGTCCCCATCCCTGGGGGGATTTAAAAGCTGTGTAGATGTGGCACCTGGGGCCATGGTTTAGTGGTGGCCTTGGCAGTGCTGGGTTAATGGTTGGAGATGATGATCTTAAGAAGGCTTTTCCAAGCTAATCTATTCAATGATTCTATGAAAAAGAGCTGTGGAAAATTAGCTTTGATGGTCTAACTGTTGAAAGAGATAAATGCAACATCAGGTGACAAAGACCTCACTGGCAAATTTTGAAAAACAGCAGCCAAAGAGCTGCTAAAGTCACACAACCTTTTCATGATGCATTGAGACAGAAGCTTCCAGCACCTTTATCCCAAAACCATTAGTGTGCATTATTCCCCACAATAACACTGGATAAGACGCAATTTTTACCATATTCTGCCCTTGTCCAAGCTCAATTATTGAATGGCTAATTTAACCACTGTCACTGATTAATTAGAACAAAAGAGCCAGAAGCAGAACCAGCACAATACAACAAAACAAGATTAAGCCCTACTGGAATCTACTCTGAATATTTTTTAAAATTCCATGTCAACAGACATTTCCTTTTTGCAAATTGTTTGCGAACAGTTGATGTCCCTATTAGAGAAACATCTGGAGTTTTTTAATTTACTTCTCAATGTTTAAGATTGACATTTCATTTCTAAACCAGGTTTTATTCAGATCTCTTTGGGGAAAAAAAACGACCAAACAACCAAAAACCCAAAAAATGATCCACTGGTGGCTTCCAAGTACAGCAGCTGCTAGTTCACTGTATCTTGGTAGGTCACCAAACCCCTGGATTGTGGCTCAGCCATTCTCCTTCCAGACAACAGTGCAGATCTTATCACAGAATCATGGAATGGTTTGGATTGGAAGGAACCTTAAGGATCGGCCAGTTCCCTGCCCTGGGCAGGGACACCTTCCATCAGGTTGGTCCAACCTGGCCTTGGACACTTCCAGGATGGGGCAGCCAGAGCTTCTCTGGGCAACCTGTGCCAGTGACTCACCACCCTCCCAGCCAAGAATTTCTTCCCAATATCCCATCTAAACCTGTCCTCTTCCAGTTTAGAGTCATTCCCCCTTGTCACTACCCATACTTGTCCCCACTCCCTCTCCAGCTCTCCTGGAGCCCCTTCAGGCCCTGCAAGGGGCTCTCAGGTCTCCCTGGAACCTTCTCTTCTCCAGCTGAGCCTCCCTAGCTCTGCCAGCCTGGCTCCAGAGCAGAGGGGCTCCAGCCCTGCAGCATCTCTGAGGCCTCCTCTGGACTCTCTCCAGCAGCTCCATCTGCTCCTGCTGCTGATCTCAGGGCTGGAGGCAGCTCTGCAGGAAGGTCTCACCAGAGCAAAGGGGTAGAAACCCCTCACTTGATGCAGCCCAGGATATGACTGAACTTTCTGAGCTGTGAGACCACATGGCTGAGACACCTTGAGTTTGTCAACCATCAACAGCCCCAAGTCCTTCTCCTCAGGGCTGCTCTCAATCCCTTCTCTGTTCAGCCTCTATTTGTTCCTGGGATTGCCCCAATCCATGTGCACTTGGCCTCGTTGAACTCCACAAGGCTGACATGGGCCCACTTCAAGTTGATCACAGAGAGTCCTTCTAGAACCCCCTTTCTAAAACCACCCACATTTCTTCACACTTTTCTCTATTAAATACATCTTCAATACACTCAACTATTCTCCACTTTTTAAAAATTCCTCTATCATCCTTCCCTTTGAATTTCCTGATCTTCCGCTACACCCTGTTACTTTTTTCCTCCAAAATCCCTTTATGGCCTCTTCCTTGTAACAACTCACATCTCTTCTACTGCGTCTCCTCCACAGCCCTACTTTTGGGTATCCCTCCTTCCTCCCACCCCTGTGTTACCCTGCTAGAGTCAGGCAGGAGGAACTTGAAGAGAAACCATCCCAGCCAGGCCTTCTAAGCTTTTAGAGAAGCCCAACGTGGTGCAACAGGATCCCAGTGAGAAAGGAAAGGAATCCCTCAAACATCAGACCAACCCATGCTGGTTTGTGCAGGGAGAAAACACCGTAGCCCCTTTAGAGGAAGGTCCTATTTCACTGCATCCTGAGTGTGACAAATGTATGTACTGAGCAATATACAAATATAACAATTTTACCTTTACATAGCTCTGTTATGATGAAAACCAGAGTATCATGTTTGGTTTTGTTATTGCCCATTTTGTAAAGGATGTTACAAGCAGTAAGTGCATGACAGAGATTTGAAGGCTACAGGAAGTGCCTTACTGTGAGATTTTATTTTTTTTCCAGCTCAGGCTAATTGTCCTACTTGATTATAACCTCTAAAAACCTTTGCTGAGGAAAAAAAAAATGACAATATTAAAGGGTTATTTAATCTTGTACGGAAGCTCACAAAACAAGCCATGACAAGAAACTGGGAAAACACAAGAGGGAAAGGAGACTTTACACTTTTTTCAAATAGTTGAAGAAATTCACTCATGAATTTGTCAAAAAGTTATGGAATCTCAAACTTTTCACACCTTCAAGAAGTGGCTGCATGAATTTACGCTCTGAAGTTATGCTCTGACAAAGCCAGTAACAAACTTGACACACAATAACCACATGGAACTTGAACACTGCAGAGTGTTCAGTAAAATGAACTGTACAAGCCAAAGGGCCTTTTTCTGTTACCTCCCATAACCCAAGCTACATTCATTTCACTTTTCATACGTCAAACACTGAGCAAAACAGGCCAAGGAAAATGGCTCAGATGAATTCCACGAAAGCTCTTGGGGTTGTGTAGCCTTTGGCAGTTACCCCTGTTCTCTAGAATTCCATCTGTTAGTTGTCCCTTTCTATTAATTTTTGACAGAAGCTAAAAAATAATCAATTTGTTTCTCAAGCTCAACACCAGTATTGTGTCTGAGAGGTTTATTAGCAAGTTCTTTTTGGAAGGGGTGTCCCTCTCCATGGCAAGAGGGCTGGAACTGGATGATCTTTAAGGTCCCTTCCAACCCAAACCATTCTGTGATAAGTCTGGTTGTTCAGCCATATAAAATTATTTAACTCATGTTCCACTTGCTGAGCTGGTTTTTGGCTGATCATTCTGCTCTTGAGAAATAAACCTTTCCCCTCCAGGAATCTGAACACTTCAAAGCCATATCCAGCTCACATTTTCCCCATGTAAGCATTTCAAAAGTCTTCAGAACCTGAAGGTCTGAACTCTGTGGCTCTCACTGCAGCTGCACTTCAACACAAGCACTTCAGAAGGGGCACTTTTCTCAGCAACAATCCATGTATTTTTAACAACATGGATGTTTGTAGAACTCACCTCTTTCTCAGTATCCCTGGATATACAGGTCCACTGGTTTTCCTTCACGCTGTATGCCCAGAAATCAGCCAGATCCTGAGTTCCATCCCAGCCACCAAACAGATAAACAGTTTCTATTAAGAAAAGGAAGAACATGTTAATTTTACTTGAGGCTAACATCTCCAAAACACCTGTGACAAATGATAAGAAGAGCAATTCAAACCAATTTTTACTTAAAACACCACTCCTCCTTGAACAGAACCAGCCACCGAGACAAAGAAATGTGGTGTGGTTTAGTAATGGAAGTTTTTAAGATTGATAGTCAGCCAATTCTCAGAGAGTCATTTTCTATTTCTACATTTACATAAGAGGCAATCAAACCCACAGCCTTCTGATTAAAATTCCAGACAGACAAATGAACAATATTTAACATTTTGGATCCTGTGCACTTAGTCTATCAATGACATCTCAAGCCTGTACCCTGTCTGGTGCAAGATTTATACATCAGCAAGACTTCGGAAATAGAAGCAGAAAAGTCTTTCTGTTTAGTCCATCCCTTAGAAAGGAAAATTTACTTCAGTCATGGGATCCTCTTTAAGAGAAGTGCCTGCATGAAGTCACTTACCTAATGGCACAAAAGCAGGTAAGGAGAGGAGTTACAGATTTGAGTCAGTGTTTCGGGCCTGTCACCTCAAACCCACAACTGCTCCATGCACAGCAAGTTCAAAGGATGCTCAGACTCACTGATAAAACCAGATGAAACCCCTGAACAGGGGAAGCATTTAAGACAAGTCTCTGTTCTGCCATGGAGAGATAACTAAACTGCTCCCATTATAGAAACATCACTATCTGGTCTCAAATGCTAAAAATATTTCATTTTTAGCCTGCATTAAAACACAACACAAAGCTACCTCCAGAAAGAACAAGCCCCTCAAGACCTGTAGAGCTTTGAAAGTCCTTTAAAATCCACAAACCAGTTCTATTAAGGAGGTAATGGCCAATTTTTAATCCAACACCAATTAAATAGCAGAGTTAGAAGCACGATTACAAAATGGGACTAGTCCCTGACCCTTACCTACCATCAGGATAGTGGTCATCACCATGGAAAGGTTACCCTGGTTCATTAACTTTAATTACCCTTCCTCCTGGACTCAGGGCTCCCAGTGTTCCCTGCAAAGAGCAGGTCCCTTTGTGCACATAAATTCTCACAGCTCACAAAACCCACATCACCACAACAGCTTCATTGATAGCTGAGAAAAATAAAAGATTTGGCACTGGCTAAATATCCTCCTGGGGCTTTGCCAAAACGTCGGGCCTGCCTGGAAAGGCTTTGTTGGCTCACATGAAATTTAATAGCAAACCTGAATGAATCCCATGAAAACTCAGCTTCTG
The DNA here is from genome assembly GCA_013396655.1 of Campylorhamphus procurvoides. Taxonomy (NCBI): domain Eukaryota; kingdom Metazoa; phylum Chordata; class Aves; order Passeriformes; family Dendrocolaptidae; genus Campylorhamphus; species Campylorhamphus procurvoides. The sequence continues at coordinate 283,295 of WBMV01007700.1, read as the reverse complement.
AGAGTTACCTAAACCAAGCTGACAGGATTAATGGCATGTGAGACTGAGGGAGGAGCACCGGGCTAGTGCCACTGAGAGCATCCCCAGAGTGACACTGAGAACACAGGGGGACAGCAACACTGTGCCAGGCTCAGTTTTCATCATGATAGAAAACTGGAGCTCACACCAAAGAAAGGCTCCATCACTGTCTAGACCCAATGACTATCGTTTTGAAGTTTTATGCCTTATTGCAGAACTGTATACATAGTTCAGAGGAAGTTTCTGTATTTTAAAAGGAGTATTTCTTAATGCATAAATGCCTCTGTTGCTGGAAATGTCAAGAAAATAATTTTTTGTAGTTCTCAATTTTGCAGTGGTTCTCCCATGTTATAAGGAAAAAATTTGTTTGGGTTTGAGTTTTTTATTTGCTAGCTTTTTTCCAGGGCAAACTTCACTCTGTTTCCCAAGCAGAATCACCCTTCTGCTCTATCTGTTAGTTCAGATTTTATGGGAGGGTTATTTTTCCACCTTGTATGCACAGATCCAACCAGGACAGATCCAGGATGCATTCCCAGCACTCCAGGCATTCCCACCTCACCAACATATCAATAAACACTCAAAAGAAGAAGGCAGAGAGCACAAACTGCAGGCACAGGGTGTGGCAGCTGGAGGGGAGCCCAGCAGCCTCACACCAATATAACCATTCCTACTCTGGCAGCTCTGGGGAACTCAAGGAGGGCAGGATTCTCCCTTTGTAACCAAGCAATGTGTAACACAGCAACGTTGATGCTGCTTTATTAAAGCAAGTCTCTATTCTGCTTCAGGGGCAGAGAAGAATTTTCAAGCCTACCTGCAAGGCAACAAGAAAAAACATGAAAGCAATTATATTTACCCAAAGCTTTCACCAGCTACATTTAGGAAGTTGAATTTCTCCTCCAGCATCTTCACCTTATTTCCTCTACATTTATTTCTGAATACAAATTGAACACTTTGAATTAAATATGTTCTGTGGATATTTCTAAACTGCTTGCTCAGACAAAAATGTTTCTGCAATATCTGAATTCTTCTCTTCCCTTACTGTCTGGATGACTAAAAGGTGCCAGAGCACTCCTCAAATTAGAGGAGACACATTCCCAAAATTCAACAAATTCCCTGTCAATCTCTCATTAATTTCTATTTTTCAGACAAGTATGTAAAGCATCCTTCTCCAACCCCTGTTAAATACCAAATATCCCAGGGCAGTTTCAGTCCAGGTTCACTCTTTTCTAACTCCTGTTAACTCCACCTTCTCCATGTGGGGAAATCCTGGGGGGCATTTTCGTACAGCAGGTCATCCAACCAGGATGTGACATGGCAAACTGTTAGGGTCAGGCTGCCAAAAGCTGCTTGGTGTGCCTGAGCATCCCTGTTTTACCTTCTAACACACAGCCACAAGGAACACATTCCAATTCTGGCAACATATTTCACTACAGGCTTTAGTCAAATGGTCCCTCCATGTCTCTGCTAGAACAGCTCTCCACAGAGGATGGAAGAATTATGGACCTAAAACCCCTCTAGGATATCTGGTCCATCAGCCACCTCCCAAAACCCCTCACAGCAGAACTAACTTCAGCAGAGACCAGGCTCCACAGGGAATTACTCATTACACTTGGAGTATCTGCAGGGATGGATATTTCACTCTGGATCCCTGCAGCAGTGACTGATTATCTCCATCACAATTTTTTTAAATTCTTAATATTTCACCAGATTTCCCTTCACACCCTTTATCCTATCCCTCTGCTTTCTCCAAAACAAGCCTGGCCATCTCCATGCTCCCACCAGCTCTAAGATCCTTCTCCCTACCAGCTGCACAAAACCAGCTCCCTAAGTAAGCATCTCCTCACACATCACGTGCTCCAGCTCTGACCACCCTGGTGGCCCTTCAGGGACTCAGTCTGACACAAACCTGATTGTTCCAGAGAGCCAACACCAAGCACAGCCACACTCCAGAGCACCAAAGAGAGGAATATCCACCTCCTTAACCTGTTGGCCATGCAGGTTGTTGGTCCTCATCACGAGGACACACTACTGGTATCTCAAAAGCCTTCTATGAAAAGACATCGCTTCCCCATGTAGCAGCCACAGATTTAATTATGTGCCAGCAGCATTGCCCACTTTATGAGGAGCACTTAAGAGCACCGATGTAAAACCAGACGTAAATTTTCCTGCAGTATCACACCCGTTTCTAAGCCACAGTTCACTGCAGATGTTAGCTGGATCCAAGATTTTTTGAGGCTAGGCATAGAGTCTTCCTCTCAAATGTGAAAGCATCGTGAAGTTGAGTAACCTCCAGGATTCAGCAGCTGTTTGTGTTTCAGAGCTTAGAAGCCATCTGTGTTTTGTTTCAGAGATCCCTTCATCTTGTACACAAGCCCTGTCTTTAAATATCTTACGGATAGCAGTGTTTTCCTCAGGCAAAACAGCATCCTTCATGTTTGCTGCTCTCTCTTCATCCTTTTCATCTTTCCATGCTGCTTTTGAACCAGCCTTGTTGTTTCCACTGTGCTGCCCACATATACCAGGGGCACGCTGGGCCCACTGCTCTGCCTCTCCCTGTGTTCCCAACCTACAGCTTTGTTCTCACTTATCCGAAAGAAGGAGGCAAACAGAGCTCCTTCCAACAAAAGGAAAAGCAAAATAATGTACAAACAAAATTGCACAGTAGTCGTATTTCAGTGAGTGAACAGAGGTAACATCAGTAAAGAATAATATTTTCCCTCAAAAAACTGTTTCACTTGCCAAAAAGAAGAGAAATGAAGACCCAAGAAAATCATTCTGATTGCTTTGCTATTGTTTCTACAACAGGTTCACTGGAAAACTTCAGAAAGCTTCAGCTCAGTGAACTAAAAGCTGAAAGTTTAAAAAAGTGGGATTTAACACATAAGAATTTTTTTAACAGGATAATTTCTCTGGAGTCTGTAAGTTTGTTACTAAAAGAAATTATGTGGCTTTATGCACTGCACTGTCATTCACATAAAACTGGGTCTGTCCTGTAAGGGCAGAGATCATCAATTCCACCTTACCTGTGGAATTACAACCCAAATCTCCAAAACACAGCACACATAATGCTCTAAAATACTGCTGTTTTTCCTTAAAGCTTGCATTTGGCAATTCACTTACCCGTTCCCACTTTCTTCCAGAATAAGCACTGGAATTTTGAAAACTGAGCTGTATCTGAACTATAAAGAGGCCTGAGAGAGCAGACTCCAAGTTCTGTTAATAAGGTACCAGTGCCAGATCCCAACATCCTCATCCAAAACTGCATTAGGGCTCAATGCCCCTGGGAGCACAGTTCTATACACAAGCCTGTGTTTTACTGCTCAGATATCTCACCAAGGCCTACATAAATAGCTTTTCATGACTGACATTCAGCACACACCACTGTGTTCCCTTGTAGGCTGGGGGAATTTTTGGGATACTTGTGTTAATTCATGTACCTCGGTTGTGACTACTCAAATATCTTTCCTTCCTTGTATAAAAGCACAGAGGACTCTCCAGCTTCCCCAGTGGAGAACTCCATGAGACATGCACCTTGCAGGAAAAAGCAGGAACAACATAAGCCTTCTGTCTTCATTTAGAGTCTAAAGCTTTCAAGCACCTAACAGCGGTTTCAACTGTAACTGTGATTGAGTCTTAGTTTATGCTCCTGCACGTGTACACCAAACCAAACTTCCTCATTCTGCCAGCCAGAATCATTCCAGTCTGAGTGTTACTATGATTAAGAGCATGGAAGGCATTATAAGAATCAGTAATTCCTCATTTTTAGCTTATTTTATGTGGCAAGACAAAACACGCTAAAAAGCAGTTTAAACCAAGTTAAACTGTGTCCTACCTGAAACTCAGAAACAATCTCAGTGACTCATTGCACTATCAGGAACTTAAGACCTGGTTCCACTGCTTCCCAATCCTTATCCTCTATCCTAACACCAACATGTGCATCCAGCAGGCTCAGTGTTGTTAAAGAAATTAAAATTGAACATATTTTTGTAGTCAGTAATAGCTGGTTAATATTTCCTTGAAGGTAATCAAAGCACAGAACCACTTATAGCTACAGCAGGTCTAGACATCAGAGATGAAAATTTGCTTCCAACACATATTCTATGTGGTATGAAACTTCAGAATCCCCTTAGAAGTATGATTTTGGTGTTTCACTTCATTACCAAAAGATTAAAGTTGAAGAAAATACTCCATTTTGAGAAGGACCTCACCCCTCTACCAAGGAGTGCAAAGTGAGATGATTTTTCTTCAGTTGCCAAAGAACAAAAAAAACCCCAACTCAGCAAGTGTGTGGGTAAGGCAGGGAGGATGTCTTTGAAGGAAAGAATAAACCACTGCTCCTTTTTCCATTAACACTGGATTTGCTCAAGGTTAGCCAGGGAGCTTTTAGAGCTCCAGTCTGTAAAACACGTCCTGACATAACTGGCTAAATTCCCACCAGCTCATTAAACACCACTTATATTCAAAAGGAAAATCAGCAATTCCTGGGTTTAAGGATAACAGCCCCAAGAAGCTCCCCCCGGTCTGTCATGATCCAAATGAAATGGCAAAACTGATAATCTCAAAAACATTCTGGCCTTTACAATCCTCAGTGGACCTGGATGTAAAACTAAGAGCAACTTCCCAAAGGGCCCACAGAGAAACTTTGGGAAGGTATCCCACCACCTCTGGACAGAGCTGCAGGAAAGAAGGGCCAACATGAGACAGGGAGATCCAGGTCTCCCACACTGGGACTCCACTCCTGTAGGTGCTCTCCAGACACTTTTATGCACATTAAAAAAAAGCAAAGAAAAAAAAAGAAAAATAAATATATATGGTTTTTACTGCCTTGTTAAAGCAGAGTGAGAGCTCAAGTCCAAGGCAGAGCTAATAAGCTTACAAGGACTTAAGAAAACCAAGGAATGGAAAGGAGGGCTCACACTGCCACGGATATATTATTTTCACAAGGTCTAATGGACTATCATTTCCAAGCTGACAAGGATCATGTTTCTTCCAAGCACTTGTGAAACACTCACAGCCTACTTATCCCCGAGGCCACTAGGGAGCGTTCCCAGCCTCTTTGTAGGAATCACCAGCAATCCCCCAGCAGCGTTTTGGTCTAATCAATCTCAAATCTCTTCCACCAAAAAAAAAAAAGTTTGCTTCCATACACAAAATAACTCGAGTGCTTCCTCCAGAGCAGTAACTACACTCTGAGTAGAAGCCAGAGACTGCAGCCACATTTTTGCTTGTTCACTATGACTTAGCAAATTACTCCTGAAGGGACTGCCCTGTCACATGCTCTGGGCCCGTCCGTGTGACCACGGCTGATACAGCCATGGGCATTTTTGTGCCAGCTCCCTCAATGCCGCCCTATATTCCTCTCCATTAATCACACCCCGATCTTGTTTCTCCTCTCCTAAGAACAATCCTTTCACTCACACAGCAAAGACTCAGGCAGATGCTTTCCTTATTTTAGCAAGGACTGACGTGCCACAGGAATCGAAATAAAAGCAAGACAAAGAAAATTACGGAGAAGAACTACCACTGGAACTGTTACTGATGCACCACCCTCCTTTCTTTGCTCTGCAGGTTCTCTGAAGCAGAGGCTGAACCATTCTTTAAACTGCTACAGGAAACATTTTTGTAAAAAACGTCTAACAAGTTACATTTAACAGGAGTTTCTTGCACACTGTGGAAATTAGAAGCCACTCCAACCAAAATACAAAGAATGTTTCAACACATCAGATCTATTGCTTGAGCACTATTCCAAAGAGCACAGTCTGTAGCAGATAAGGGAAATTATTATCCCTAATTTCTCTGTTCTTCTTTGAGCTCCTGCTCTAAGAGGGTAGGAGGACAAAAAATTAAAACCAATTGTTCTTGCTTTCTTAGTTAAGACAAGACAATGGCTAAGGCATACCAGAGAATTAATAGTGAAGAAGGGGTGAGAAAGGCAGTTGGAATACAGATCCAGAAGGAAAGCAAAGTATTTAATCCAACTGTAAGAAACTGCAGTATTTTTTCCTCAAAACCTGACGCTAAGAGAGTCTCTGAAGAATACCACATTTGCATATTAATCTGGAAAACAGCTGATTAAATAATTAAGTCAGTTAAGAAATGTAACAACTACTCACCTGTCTGCACATCTATAACCATCTGGTGGCCACCTCTCATCCCTGGTCGACTGTCTTCTCCGTCACCTTCAAAAAAGAGGGAGGAGAATGTTTCCCATTATATTTTTAAACCAAGGAAAGATACAACCTCAATACAGAAGCAGAGCAACTCAGTGAGTCACCCTTCTTTAAGCACTACCTGAAAGCTTTTATTAGCTTAACACTTTTCCCAGGTAATATTTCTCTGTGCATTATAAAACTGCAAAAAGTTTTATAGTGACTTATCTGGTGACTGACAGTACAGAGAGCAAAAGGTAATACTCTACTGCAACTCTGAGTGCCTTGGAAAGGAGCTTCAGAATTCTTGGAGCACACAGGGGCTCACAGAAGAGTTCTGAGCTATCCCTCCAGCTCTCCAGCAGTGAGGACATGGCCAGCCTTTGGCTCCCCTTCCCTCTCCCCACCTGAGAGAGGGCTGAGCTGTGAGAACAGATACTCAGCTGACAGGGTAATGCACCCCTGGGATGGGAGCAAGGAGGTGATGGAGAGACAGCACAGCTGGCCTTGCACCAGTTATCCTCATACAGAAGAGCACCCCAACTGTCCTATCAAAGCAGCTTTCCAACCACATTAGATAACATTAAGCTTCCAGGACAGGTGTCATCCACGGGAAGCAACATTAGCAGGATAACCCACGTTCTGCTGGAAGAGAATCTGGTTGTGTTCCTGATACCCCTTCCCAAGGGGTTTGGGGACAGTGCTCCACATTTGGCAATTGTCACCTTGGATCCTACATTTGCTCTATGACAGTGAGTTTTGTACTCTGTATTCATGGATGCTGCTGCAAGTCTGTTCTCAAGGCAGAAACCAACAAAGAAAGATTCTGCAGTTTATATTTACTACACAACACATAAAGACTGCAAAATATATACCTCGTTCAAAACACTCCCTGTTCAGATAATGCATTTATTTGTCACTCCTTGCTTTAAGCTGAGTTTAAGTCAATTCCATGTGTTAAATCCAGTAACACAGGTTACTGTTCTCACGTTCAAGCTATATCCCAGGATCTGTTACTGAACTCCTGATCTATCCTTGAAATTACAGCAAGTATTCCTGCAGTGCTCCTCACTCAGCCAGAGACCAGGCTGCATTTCACTGATTTTGCAGACAAATGCAACTTCTTCACAGAACAAACCATTCCCTAGAAGAACTGTCCTAGAGGAGACTTTCTTGCACCATTTTCTTGCTCAATATTCTCAAAGGAACAAGACAGAATTGGCATTACATGAGCTCTATCTTAAGAAATGTCCTTACCTTTGGTGCTTTTGGGGATAATCTGCCCCCAGCGAGGTTTGTACTCTTGCTGACTGATATACTGATTGAATAAGCCATCTGCAAAACAAAAAATTTGCTGGATAAAGCATTTATACTTCCATTATAGCAAAATCGCTTTTAATGTGGGTAACTTCAGCCTAACTCAAGCCAGTACGCCACTCTAAAGCCTTCATTTTCAGTGAATTCGCCATTATATGTCAGTTAGTTTGTTAAACTTTTGTTAGTTTGTTAAACTTTTGTTAGTTTGTTAATGAACTAAATGTGAAAGCACTAAAATAAAAAGAATACTTGCTACTAGATCAATCAGGAATTATCCAGATTGCCTGCCAGGTCATGCCAAGTGTCTACAAATCTCCAGTGTGGTGTATTTAATTAAGAATAGAATCCCTCCCCCTTATTTAAGCAAAAAGGAAAGTTGCCAGTGCATATAAAATTCAACCATTTTAGTACATGTGAAGTTAAAACTAGGTCAGACAGTATCTCTGGAGCTTCATCTGAAAAGGAAAGGGAGGCAAAGCAGATTGTTTAAATGCTCCGATATGGGACAACCAAGCACTGGAAAAACAAAATTATAGTTTACATTTTCTTCAGAGAGTTAAGCAAGAAGAGAAACAGCAGACGTGTCAGGTCATGGGCCAGATATGCCAGCTGCAGCATTTTGGTGAGAAACACCAACTCCAGCACTTTCTCCATGCTGCTTGTGCCTTCCACTCTCTCAGTACACCCTCCACACGCCACCTCTTCAGCATCCAGAGGCCAGTTCCTAATTCTGCTCACGTTATCACTCTATCACATAGGCAGTCATTTTTTGTAAAGGAGATTCAAAACACCCACACTCTCCAGGACTGCTCTTCAGTCTGGGAAGGGTTTGGCAAACCTTTGGTGCTGCTGATCTTCAAATGTCTCCTCTAAAAAACCTGCCTCACCTTCTACAGGCACAACAAACTCTGAGACCCCGTGAGCACTGCTCACCTGGCTGCATCCCACCCACAATCTCAACACACAAGCTCTTCCTGACAGGTGTTTGTGCTGCATTTATGCATTATCTGAAAAAAAGGGGAGTTCACACAAGCAACATCAAATAGTTTTTAGTTCTTTTGACCGCAGTAATTTCACTTGTGAGGCAAGAGTTTAACAGACGATGAATCCCTCTGTTTATTTATAGAATGATCCTTACTGAACACATCCCTATTTATTTACAAAAAGGTAAAAACCTTTGTTAAGCATGACACAAGGTTGGGAGAATATTTTCAAGTGTTTCCTGGCATCCTGTAGTTTGTCGTGACTGAAATTCAGGTTTTAATTAAAACCCAAGCCAGAAAGTATTTCCTGGGAGAAGATGAACACTCTATTTAGAGACCATCAAGTAGGAAAACAAGAGCCCTCAAGAGCTCCTGAAAGGTGCTGAGTTTGGTCTGAAAATACAGAACTTCCATAAACTCAGCTGTGCAAGTTTTTCAAAATAAATAGACTGAAAACAGGGCAGGTTTTACTGTCACCTCCGAGCCAAAACCATCAGCTCTCTCCCCGCATTAGGTAATCGAGGAAAGCCAGAAGTTTGCTCAATGTATGTAGAAAGTGGTTTATTTTGGGTTTAATAGCAGGGTTCTTAACTCCCACTTCTTCAGCATTTATGAAGTTGGGACAACACACAAGAGGCTTGAAGCTTGAGATCTCATAAATTCTGATTCAGAAAAGCCAACTCTTAATAGAACAAATGCATGTGCTGTAAGAAATCCCATAGTGACTCAGCCACAAACCCAGACAGAAATGCAGCCTTTTGGTTACTGTTATAGCCCTGGGTCTGCAAGACAGAAACCAAACCCGCATTTATCCCGATGGCAGCCAATAGATAAGTGGACATAAATAGCTCAAAAGGATGAATTACCCCACATAGGATCTGAAAGGGTGATTTAACCTCTCTCCCATCTCAACACCCACAGGCTGCACTTGTCAAGATATGACATTTCTCCCCTACTGTGCCTTCAGCCTCTTTTAAAAATGCTTCTTGTCTTCCATGGGACACTGGTTTGGAAACACTCCAGCTTGCTTCCCAGAAATGTTTCTTTCTGCTGGGAGCAGTTTCACGTTCATTCTACTTGCATTGCAAACCAGTAGCAGCTTGTTTTGGAAGCTGAATCACCACCTGTCTGACACCACCAGGGGAAAAAAAAGTGTATTTCTAGGTGGATTCTGTACCCGATGCCAGACCTACACCAGCGCACTCCTTATGTTCCTTGTCAGGATGGCTCTGCTGACCAAGAGGTCTCCAAAGCTTCTCCAAGGCACTGAGGATCAGTTCTAGGCCTACTCAGCTTTGTCAGCTGTTCCAAATGAATCAGGAGTTTAAAATAAATTTCAAGACTCCTGACAGTAAAAAAAAAAGTGACAAGTGGAAGTTTTTGAAGGAAGTTTTCCTCCGCTCCAGAGACCTCTCACTTCAATGTCCATGTTTACTAAAATTACAGCCAAAAACTTACTCTGTACTATTTTCAAGCCCTTCACATCAAGTCGTGACGCATTTTGCATTTAAGAACATGAAGTTCACGGTGGTTCAAGCTCAGTAAATTCTGCCACCCTGATAACCCGAGCCTTTATTCTGCCAGCCAACTGCAGGTTACCCAGAAAGATTGGACAAACACTGCGGACAAAAATATTTAACTTGCTGAAGCCAATCAGGAACAAGTTATATTAAGTTTGGGGGGACAACACACATCTACAGAGAGAGTTACTAAAATCTATTAACTTCAACTATTAATGGCTGAAAAGACTTTAGAGTGATCTGTAATTTCTGGGAGTTGTGGTTTGGATTTTTAAAGATTTATGATTTTCTCAAATCAAAGAAAAACACCCAGAACACAGAAACAGATTGAGGGGTCTTTTAGTCACAAAGTCCAAAAAAATAAAAGGCTGGAGGAGAAAACAAAGGTGCTACCAGATAAAAATCCAGCCATTACTCGACAATTTCTTGGGAGAAACAAGGAAATGCATAAGTTTTTTCCAGCCCCAGGGCTGTAATATTTTTTTGCATTTAGTTCCTGGTTTGTTCTCAAATCCCTCTAAGTTATCCCTCTTCTACATATACCCCTCCACATTTACTCAGAACAGGCTTTGGACCCTTAGCCAGACTCTCCCCTCTCCCTACAGAGCAGCACTCCCACTTTCTCAGAACCAAATCCAACAATACTAGATGGCAAAATTAAGGTATATGAGTCTGTCTAGAGCTTCCAGGGGAATACAATTGCTCCTGTGCATCCCAAGCTTTGGGAGACACTGGAGCCTGCAGGCTGTGCATCACAACTTCTTGTTCGTCGGGCAGGGCTGACTTGTCACCAGATAAACACATGTCACACACTGCCACGAGCAGTGCCAGAAGGAGCACCTCGGTCCCTGGAATACTAATAGCAAACGAGCAGATCTTCCATCCATTCCAAGCAGCTTTCCACATCTACAGGAGCTGCGAGCAGTTCCACTAAGCAATTTGCACTCCACATACTCTCCGTAGGAATATTAAGCAGATTTTTTCCTTCAGTAATATAAACCCGAAAGCTATAGGAATGGATCCAAATGCGAAACATTTGAACCGAGTCTGTGAACCAGCTGAGATTTAGGGAACCTTTTCTTTTTGAGAGGAAGTCAGGCAGCTGCCAGAGTTTCCATTTGCCCGTTTTCTAAGTGTAACGCACGAGTCAAAAGAATCTGCGGGAAAAGTGTGGCTGCCTGCCACGGAGCTCTCAAAAGAAATCATCTGGTGATGTGAGGTGGAAGACAGCGTTCATCATTAGCAATGCAAAAGAACAGGAGTTAGCTCTGCCAGCACTAATCCTTGACCACCTACTCTTTTTCTACATGACTAAGCCTATGGAAATAGCCCCACGAGAGATGCAGTGCGTTGCACTTTCTCAATACCCACCACTGCAAATATCAGCCTCTCCAGAAGACATTTTAGGCTGAACTGAGCGTGCAGTATCTCTGTCAACCTCACTGCACTTCTGTTAGTGCCTTTAAGGCAATGAACTCCCAGATCAGCAAGCGGTCAGGAGTTCACATATTCATGCCCAGCCTGTAACAGAACAGTCCACTCTTTGAACGATTTCAGGGATAATTTAAGGATCTGTATGTCTCAATTAACTCTACACTTTAGCAACACTACACAGACACGGGACTAAAGTTAATCCGCTTTTATTTGGAAAAGCAACACATCAGGGAGAGCAGTTCAGTGTAAGAACACCCACACCTTAGAGACTCAGCAGCAGCCACGGAGACTTCGCAACAGAGCTGCTAAGAAAGTAAAATGGTAAAATCATCATAGAACAGCCTAGGTTGGAAGGGACCTTAAAGATCACCTGGTTCCAACCCCCATGCCATGGACAGTGACACCTTTCACCAGAGCAGGTTGCTCAGAAAATGCTGGGGAGCCTGACACATGCAGAGCAGAGTAAGGACAGTGGAGGACCACAGGGAGCAGGAGGTAGGAACATTGTAGGAGAATGTGCTGAAGGCTGAAAACATCTATTCTCAGTACCAGTGATACTAAACACTTTGTCTGCCACCTTGTTCAGCTCCACACAAACTATTCCAGCTGCAGTTTCGGGGATTTCTGTGGTTATCAGAAGAGGTTTGTCCTGTCCTCTCCCCCATCACAGCCCAAACAGCTCCCTGCCTAGCTTTGCCATGTGGCAGCACAAGCACCAGTGCCAGGGGACACACTGTCCTGAGTGAGGGCAGGATTGACCCAGTTAGTGAGAACCCGCAGTCATGTCAGCTTAAAGCAAATATGGGATGCAGCGTCGGTGTCGGGACAGACAGCACTTCCCTCCAAAGGGTGCTGGGAGGCGACAGAGCTCCAAATGGAAGCTGAAGGCAGCATAAAGAATGGCAGGAGGATGGGGGAAGGAAGGTTAATGCATTCCAAGACAAGCAAAATCATTAAGGATGACCAACAGAGCGATGGGAGATGCGCACGCTGACATTTAACTTCAGCAAGCCAGGTGCCGGATTAAAGTGAAGCAAAATAAACATCCTCATGCATATTTTTCTGTCCCTCAGAAGCAGTGACAAAACTTAATGATGCTCTTGAAGACTCTCCTGCTAAATTACTCACCGTCTGTGACTAGCAAGACATGTTTCTGTGCTTGGAGGAACAAAGAAAGGACTAATAAAACAAGCTACAGCATATTCCTCTAGTTTGCTTAAGGGATGCTGAGTTCCTCAGCCTCCAAAAGGGACATGATCTCAAGAAGCAGGGAAGCAGGAAGGTCCACATCAAATCTGACAAGGAACAAGTGCCTGTTTGTCAGACAGAAGGCTACAGGTCTTGTTTTGAACTACCAAGTGAGTCCTTTGCTGGTACTTCCACACCTAGAAAAGCTGAGCACTCCAGACAGCAACCCCATCCTCAACGTATATCAAGAGCAAAGACAAGCATCACCTCAGCTCAAGTCCTAGGGCAAAACTGCTGGATGGAATAAATGTTAACTATTAAGTAGAAAAGAAATGAAGATATAACAAGTTTGTAAAAAATGAGGCTGTAAACATTCACTTCCTTAGTATCTAAGAAAAAAGTCCATTTTTGAGGGAACTTTTTCAGCACATTCTAGACTTTGAGTTCTATTCCATCCAAGAAAGAGTTCCTACTCCAGCCTGCAATGAAGCGGAAAGAGGAGGGCCTCCAGGCACTGAGGTTAAGTTACAGCCAAGGCAGCAGAGCAATGCAATGATAAAATCATCACCATCAGCACACAGCACTCCTCTGGCTGCTGCAGCATCTTGGTGGGCTCATCAGCTCCCCCAGGCACTCATGTCTTTGAGATAGTAACAGCCAGCCACAGCTCCCTGCTGCTTTTCCAGCCTGTAATCTTCCCTTGCCCTTAGGATTCAGGAGGAAGCTGCCAGTGCACAATGTCCCTGCATGGCAGGAAGCTGTTCACGCTCCCATCCCGGCCAACAACACTCCGTGGTCTCAAGAGGGCAAGGATGAGCACTGTTCTCAGTCTCAACACTTGTAGCTGCTCCTGGAGCTCAGCTGTTCTAAGAAAACTTGAGCCAAACACACAGAAAACCATTCACTGCACTTTTGGAAGACCTGATGCAATAAGCTCCCTAAAATTGTGTTTAGTTGAACATCTTAGCCACAAAAAGATAGTGGATTTTCATGGAAGACAATTCTTGATTTCAAAGCTATCTTTTCTATCCAATTCTGAGAACCACTTCCAACTTCAGTGGTACAAACTCCACTGAGGGAGTCAAACAGGTACACTGGCATCTATCCAAAGGTATTACAAAATGACTGATTAGCCCAGAATTAGACAAAAACATCTCTGGTGCCAGATATCCATGAAATTGGTTCACTAAGTCCCTAACTCTACTGGCATCAGACACACAGTTCTCCTCTCATGCCAGCACAAGTGTCCCAGAAAGAGTGACTGCACAGAGTCACACAGCACTACACCCACAGCCAGGAGCACCTCTCTGCCATCAGACTGCAATCCAAAACCACTGCACGGGTCTTGAGAGACACTTCAGTGCAATAGTCCAACTCCTTTTGCACCCCATTCTATCAACAGAAAGTACATCTCCCTCATTGTAGGAGCTGACAGCTGTTTATACACCGTGTTTTTAAGCAGAAAGCTTCCAAGAAAAAAATTAATAGTAGTTCCAATGAAACCAACAGCCAAGGGCCTGCTCTGCAAGGGAAAACAGGCTCTGCCTCCAGTCACTGACTTCCACACCATTCTCCAAGAACTATTTTCCCCAAAAGCTAAGATAGCATTCTCATCCAGATAAAATGAAAACTTCTGCCTGACCACCAACTCGGGGCAAGTTCCAACCAGAAACCATGACCCAGATGACCACTGAGAACTCCAGTTTTCTGCTTCCCTACTCATCACTCCAGTGACTTTCCTCATAGTTAAGTCCACCCTCAGCTTGCCAACAATTACGTGAAAATCTCATCTTTACCCACTCAAGTGCACCTCGTTGTCATCTCTGGGGGAAAGAGACTCCAAAAACAGCACTGATAAGACATTTCATGACTGAATTTTTAGCCTTCATCACACATGCACTCCCAAGTCCAAAAGCTGACAGCACACCAGACCAGGTATGACACAGCACATAGACCAGACAATTCTACCACATCAACATTCAAAAAAGGTGGGGTGGTTTTTTTTTTATAATTAATGTATCAGACTGCTCTGGTTCTCTTACCATTCACAGCTTTTTCTATCAGTTCTTCACAAGCATCGAAGTCTCCCTTCAACACCAGCTTGTCGTGGAGGTCTGTCAGCATGGGGTGCTCCAGAGCAATCTTGGTTTTCTTCTGCAGCGACTCAAAAGCCTCGGTGTAGTTGTGCTGCCGAAAATGCTTTAGGCAAAGGCGAATGGCTTCCTGTTCACGGTACTACTGGAACACAAGAAAACCTATAAGACATGTAGATTTTTCCTTGCACCAGCACTGCTGGGAGCTACCTGTGAACCTGCCCAGAGACAGGAGAAGGATGTCTCGTCCATGCTGTACAAATTGCTTGTGAGCTCGCAGAGGAACGCTGTGTGAAAGACATTACAAGCTGTGCAGCCATTTACTTTCCAACAGTATAGAAATTATACAACTTGGTATCATCCAGTTTAATGAGCATACAAGAAGAGAGTGCACGGTGTCCCAGATCTCCTGAGTGACCATTATTTCCCCCCCATCTGCTTAGCCCTGCTGTTCGAGGCCTACACGAAGCACAGAGCAGGAAAAAGCCTTCGCTATCAGCGTTACATAATTTGATTGTATGACTCTTACATAACAAAATAATTTAGAAGAGTAAGTAGGTCACAGCTTTTCTAGGAGCAGAAGGAAAAAAAAAAGCCAGAAGAATAGGAATACTTGCAATGACCACCACTCCTGCAATGGAAAGGCTGAAGGCTGACCCCAAATCCTGCAGTTTTGTGAGGGTTTTGGATCAAAGGCAACCAGGATTTATGTGCATGGCAAAGTTTTAACTTCTAAGTGTTCCCATATATCTTGAAGCAGAACCTCTGCTTTCACACCATGGGTGAGCCACAGCTGCCCATATCCCACCTGACTGTGGGAAGGGGTGAGAAAGGTGAGAGAAACCCATGCTGGGTCCAATATCCCAGCACAGACACGGGAGGGAATCGTAAACTGAGTAAGGGTTTGTGCTGTTAACCTGCCAAATCATCCACTCTGTTTTCAAGGCTGCTAACAACACGTGTAAGAAACACAAGATTTTTAAGATGGTAAATAGCAGAGCCACTCCTTTTAAATAGACCCTTCAAATCTAAATTCTAAGTCATTAAAGAAAAAGAAATAAATCTCAATTCCATCTTTAACACACAACTACTGTGGTAAAAAGCAAATGTAATTTTAAGCATCTATAAGATTGATCAAATTACAGGCAGGAGATTTGACTCCTAAATGGACACTACTGCTAAAAGTGAAGTTTATGGTATTTAAGTGAATAGAATCTTTCTGAAAACCTGGAACTAACACTGACACTCAACAAAAATTAGTGCTCTCGGAATAATGGCTCAATAGCAAGAATCTCACAAACTGAAGCGGCTAAAAAGAAACACGGCCATGTGATATATTTTTAGTTCTTAATCCATCAGTATTTCACAGCTGCAAATAGCCAGAACTATGCATTTTTAGAAAACCAGTTCCCAGCCCACATGAAAAAGGCCAAGGACATGTACTGATAAGAATGCAAGGCTGCAGCAAAGTAATATAAAAGCTAAAACAGTTTTACAGCACAACTGGCAAAAACCAACTGGTTTGGATTTTCTTCTTTCCAACAGATACCTAAGACGCTGTCTTTAAGAAATGTTCACTTACATCAAAGCCAAAACCAAATTAGATTCTTTGTTGTTCAAAGGGATGGCAAGCAAAAGGAGAGCTGCACTCCAGTAACAACCAGCTTCTGCCTTTTCAGGTCCTCCAGTTTAAAAATCAGACAAAATTCAGACTTGCTGTATTTCCACTGATCCTCTCATGATTGATAGCCTTGGCTTATAAAACAGGGAATGACTGCTGGATGCAGGCTGGCCACTCAATGTAGTGGAAAAGTTGCTGTTCAAGTGACACCATAGTAATACTTCAAAAGTTAGATATGAAAGCCTTTTTTAATGCAAAAAGGTGTATAAAAAGTATGTAAAAAGCTCCTTTTTAAATGCTGTCATCCAGGTTTAAAGAGATGACAACCCAAATAATAGCTCTGATCTGAAGCTGTAAATAATTCCGATAGTTAAAAACGTAACAGGAGCATGAGACTAAGATATTAAACTGTCAAACACGCTCGTAGAATTAAAAATAAATGTATGTGCTCATTATCAAAAGTGATAGCCAGTGATAAACTGCCACTTCTTAGGTGCTGAAGTTTGCCCACTCCTCAGGAAAAAGGGGCAAGGGTCTTGAGAGGCTGAGCTGGACAGCAAGGAGAAAGCAGTAAGGGGGGAACTGAGGAGTGTGCTGGCTGCTTTCAGTCCTTATCCCTTATGCCCAACTCCACTCCCTGCAGGAAAGGGAGGTTTTGGTGGCACTCAACAGAAAGGACAGGCAACTTCAAGTAGAACCTTCCTTTCATCTGATGTCACAGACAGTAGAGAATTATTAGATTTCAAAGCACCTGAGATTCCCAAAAACACACATGAAAATATTCACACCACCTCAAAGAACTCAAAAAAAACAGGTCAGCCATTCTGCCTTTCCCAAAATATGGGTCAACACATCCTCCTACAGGGATCCAGCAACAGTGGCCTCTCAGGGCTGTGAGGGAAGAGAACATCAGTGACACATGCACTCATCACCAAAAACTTGGCAGCTGATCCTAGCAGAGCCCAGACCATCATGACTAAGTCTCTGCCTTCGCTGCTTCGGGGCTCCCAAGTTTTAGGAGAACAATGTTGGCACCCCTTGAAGAAGCTGTCACTACACACATGCTGACCATGAAAAGTGCCGATTCCATGGGGTAAGATGGAAGAAAACAGATGCAGACAGCATCATTACATGGCTTCTGATCCAAAAAAAATACAAATCAGAGCTTTCTGCTTACAGCAACTGGCCCAAACTGCCAGACACACCACCACGTGCAGAGGCAGCAGAAGGAAGCACAGAAAACCAGCAGCAGCTTCTGTCAAGTGGACTCTTCAGGAGTGGGCATCAATCATCAGCTGACTAATGACCACAGTGCCAGTTGGATCACAAAGCAGCTACAGACAACTTGCCCTGTGCCTCTGCATTTAAATCCTCCATCCAGAAGCTCGTGATGCTGGGGTAAATGGGTATGAGCCAGACACCACAGCCACACATTCTCTTCACCACACTGGCAGCACCATGAACCGGTGAGGGAGTCTCAGTGTTAATCACAGTCTCTATCCCCTTTTAACCTTCTGCTGGAAGCAGAGATACATTGCTCCACTACTCAGTCTTGTTCAGCTGGGGAGGATGTCTCCTGTGCAACACAATATGAATTTCATTAATTGTTCCAGAAGATTCAGTGCACAAAATGCAACAACAAAATGAATTCTGGTTGTCACTGTGCACTTCCCTCCACAGGAAAGGCATTTCTTGTACTCAATTAAGCACTGTTGATATAAACAATGTTTGGAACCCTTTGAACTTTCTGTCTATCGAAGTGACAAATGGCATAAACCATCTCATCTCATAGTTCTGTGGCATCAGCCCCACTCTGTTCGAGAGTATTCAGCAACAGGAGCGTAAGAGGGAAACATCAGAAGTACAAGGAGCTGCAACAAGCAAGACACCAACATGGATTCTCTTTAAAACAAGCTCATTTCATACCCTGTAACAAAAGCTGGACCTGCAACCCAAAAGGCTCTGGACTCACGCTGCTCTACGGACTGGCACATTAAACGAAGGACTAATCAAAAGGCAAGAAGAGGGGAAAATGGAATCTGGTTTTGTTAAGATTCACTTCCCTTCCAAAACAAATACTGCTTTCCTAATATTGTCCCTGTTGACTCAGTGTTTCTTTGTTTTATGTTCTTCTTATGAGGTCTACGTGGCAGCTTTTTGTGGTGGTTTGGGGGTTTCTTGAGGGTGTTTTGTTGGTTTTTCAAGAACAAGCAGACACAATTCAGAAAGATTCCCTTGGAGTCAAAGCCAGCCACATGGTCTGCTTTAATATGTGTGTTTGCTGTTTTAATAGCTGATATTCATTCAAGGAGTGAAAAAGTCACATCATTCCAGTAAGAGAAGTTTCACAAGACTCTGAGACTGGGAATCTTGAAACAAAAAAGGCATCTAAAATGCAGGCCTACCTTGCTGTACCAGTTGAGGCACGGCTGGACCACATCTGGATCATCAATGCCATTAAGTTCAACATACCAGATACTAAAATTGAAGCTAGGTCCCCAGGACAAGAGTGGAACTGGAGAAGAAAGGAAAAGGAAAAAAAGGCTGCGTGAACATCAACCAACCACTGCATTACATAGTACTATTGCAACAGACTGCTTTTAAAGGTTACACAAAACTCACTACTTCTGGTTTGACTTAAGTTCTAGTTCATTTAACTAAGCTTAGGAAAATTACCAAATACATCATGATCAGCTTGTCATTTAAAGCAACCTGTGCTGAGCAACATTTACACAGCAGATCATTACAAAGCAGAAGCTTGCTTGAAGCAAAAGAGCAAAAATACTATCATTTAAAACAGCTCTGAGAGGCAACAAGCTTTGACAAGGATGGGAATCACGAGCACACTAGCGACAGTATTTGCTCCTCATAGTACATTTATTTCCCCATTTGTCAGCAACAATTATTTTCCCTAATGGTGAAGACAAGGAGCTTGGATATTTTAAATTTTACAAAATTAGTAACATCTGCAAGTTGTGGAGGAGGGAGGGAGGGATAACTGTCAGCTTACAATTAAAAAACTCTGATTTTTTTTTAAAGCTTTAATGTCTGCAGTTTTTTGATACTACTATTTTATCTGAGGATTGGAACTAAGGTACTTAAAATACTAAAGGGCCCATGGAACTGATGGCAGCCTCTCACCTAGGGCTTCTCTACCACTCTGGGTTAACATCTGTGCCCTTGCACTGATCTCGGGGTTAAGCTGCAGGTTAAGACTTGGTTCTGCTTTTTGAAGCAACTCCAACACCCCGAAAACTTGTGTGTGAACTCTGACTCCTTGAAACTGCAGTGAAATCAAGTGGTTTCATTTCAAATACTTTTGTTTCCTTTTCATTTGACTGCAACTGATAAACAGGAAAAGGCAGCATTAGAGGTGAATCAGCAGTTACCAGCAACAGCAAGGAGTCCACTACCTCCTCCCTTCCACTGTTTTGGCCACAGAGAAATTACTTGTCTTTCAAACCACTATCAAATGCCACTGAGATTACCCTGTTGAACTAAGGTTTTTCTGACCTACTCCTACTCCTTGAGGAAACAAAAACCCCAAGTTTATCATAAAGTTGTTCCTGAGCTCTTAAAGGTTCTTAAGTATTTATACTTCAAACAAGCTACCTCTATTATTTTCTGTGTTTGGGCCCAAAGCACATGTTCAAACACATGATCATCTAAGTTTTAGAGAGTCTATTTACAAACCTATTGCTAAAATCTCATTGTAACTTCTGGGAATAGCCATCAAGAGAAGAGATGTTCTTTAGCAAACATCCAAATAGACTCTGTATATGCAACTTTTAACTGACTTTAATAACCAAAAGTAGGTACTTTCTATGTTTCAGCTCTCAAATCATCTTTTCAAAGAGCTCCTCTCTAGCTGATCGCTCAGCACACAAAGCAAGATGCTTTCAGAGCAGTTCCTTGTAGGTGCATGTTTGTGGAGACCAGAGAAAAATGAACTGGTCAGAAACACCACAAGTCACCTGTCTCCCATCCACACTCCATACACTCTGCCCAGGAAACTCCCTTCTTGCTTACTTTTGTCTCCTGCACAAGGTGAGTGCTGCCAATATGGTACCTTAATACCCCAAAACATTCCTTCTCCTAAATCCAAGCACACAGATCAGTTTGATCTGGGATATCCTACCCATTACTGGAGCAGCCTGCAAGTAACACATGTAAGGGTAACACCTTGGGTCTGTGTTCAGACCTGAACACCCAGACCAGACCAAACTGGAGTTAAATCTCGTATTTGGTCAGCTATAAAAGATCAAAGTCCATCAGCTCACTGCACTCAAACACTGAACTGAACCACAGACCACCTCAAATGGACCAAGACCATAAATTTCCTGATGGTGAACCTGAGGCCAATTTCCTAACACCAAGTTTACTGGGTGAAAAAACAAACCCAAGTATTACCACCTTCTCACCTCGCTCCAGAAAACACACAGAGGTATCCAGCTCTATTTCTTTTCAGAATTTACATGAGCTTCTCCCAGGAAAAAAAGTCAACAATTCATCCTCTTTGTAGCCAATTACAACACCAAAGAAGATACTGGGATGCACAGAAACATCCAGGGCAGCTCTCACCACAAAAAAACACAAAGCCATCAAACTTGCAAACACTTTTCCTCCCCAGTTAACTCAGAGCCTTCACAAAAAGCCAACAAAACACCAGAAATGGTGAGTTTAAGATCATGTTTTTCACGGTATAACCATCTATTCCAAGGAAAGCTAAGCACTATAGGGAATTCCAGGCAAATGCTCCCCCGGTGCTGGAAAACTCTTCCCCCAGGCAGAGAAAGCTGAAGCTGATCTTTGTCAACTACTCCATAGGAGCAGAAGAAGAAACAGAAGGGTTGAAACTGGAATGTGTTTTCTGCTCCAGTTAGGCAAGTTCAAGTGTCCTGCTGGATCATCTCCCCATTTTTGAACCTCTCCCCTGGCTCCCAGGAGACACCTCTCACCCTTTTTTCATCCCTCTCCTTTTTGAGGTGAGCTCTGCAGACAAATGTCCTTTCAGAGCAGCCACCACCTGACTCAGACCTGAAAGGAGCAGACTGTAAGTGTAGCAAGGAAGGAGTTTTTCCCTGCACATCTCTGAGGTGGAACTACACGATGATTAAAGGTTAGAAAGCCCAAAGCTACACTATTCCTCCAGTTTTTACATAAAGCCACCTCAGCATGTTTTCTTTTTTTCTGCAGGTACTACAGCAATCCATCCTGAAACATGTGTAGTAACTGCTCAGAGTAGCTGAACTGTCACTCCACAGTGAGAGGAGTCCAGCAGAGGAAAAATAATCATTTAAAATAATAAACAAAAAAAAATCAATATCCTTCTAAGAAGCAGAAGGCATTTGAGTCACTTAAACAGTTCTTAATCCATACAAGGATGATTTTAGGGGATACTTCTCAATAATAGATATGCCTAGACAAGGACTGCAACTCTATATTAGAGAGGACAGTAGCAGAGGCATTCAACACAGCACAGTAATTTCAAATACCTCTCTAAAGGTAATTTCTGTATCACCCATCTATAGGCACAGACAGACAAACAGTGCCTGTTTGTAAAAATGAAGAAAGCACCCATAAAGAAAAAATTGCTCAGTTTTGTTACACCAAAGCTTGAAAATCCTGAAGCCTGGTTAGCAACTCCCATGCTCGTAACAAACCTGCATGAGAATTACACCTGGAATTTTTCAAGCCCTTTCACAGCAATCAGTCTTTACACCTTCTGCTTTCAAGGACACAGCACAGAAAAATCTCTGCTTGGAGGGACCACATGAACAGACCCAAAAAAACAAAGCTCACAGACATGAAAAAGATTATTCTTCGATATTTTGTCCGGATAAGTATTTTCTTCCCTCTCTGCAGTTCTTTAATGAGGTGCTACATGAAATGTAAAAATTACCTGTCAAGTAGGTCAAAAGCTGCACAACTGGGCATTTCAGTGCTCAGGAACTGAAGCTGAACTAATTAAACTAACAGAAGTGCAAGGCTTTTCTTGACAGAAGGAGAGAGGTTATTCTTTCTGCTTTCTATGAGCCTGAAACTTCCTTTGATTTGAGAGCAATGGAAGAATTTTTCTCTCTCCCAGATCTACCCATGCCAGGTTCCTCCTGCCCTGTGCCCCCATTACACCTCTCTGCTGTGTTACTAACAGTGGTGTTGGAGGTCCCTGTGCTGATCTGCAGAACTGTAAGGCCAATTCCTGATGCAAGTGCTGCCAAACCAACGCCTTTCCCAAAACCCAAACCTCACTGATAGCAGGAACTCTGGTGGTGTCAGTCTCCAAGAGTCCAAAAGGGCAGATTTTGGCCTCATTTCCTGGCAGTGTTACAAGGAACACAGCACGGTGCTTGAAATTTGGAGTTACTTTGGCTAGCAGCTTGGAAATTCTAGCAAACTCAAAACATTTTCAAGCTGTGAATCTGAAAAATAACAGAATTTCGTAACATTGTTTTGCAGTTGTTTCACCGCAAAAAACACTCTCACAACTTCACAGACAAAATGACACCAGCCATCAACCAGAGGTTTGCAAAGGTTTGGATGAAAAGCTCATTTCCAGTTCTGTTCTAGCACAGGAATTTTCTTGATGGAAGGCAGCTTTAAGACAGAGCTAAAAGAAGACTCATTTCAAACCGTAACGAGTGAACAAGTGATAATCTAATATTAATGGATGTAATACAGGATGCTGATTCATGGAATGGTTTGGGTGGAAGGGACCCTAAACATCACTTAGTTCCAACCCCTATTCCAGGTAGCTCCAAGCCCCTTTCAACTTGGCCTTGGACACTTCCAGGGATGGGGAGTCCACAACTTCTCTGGGAAATCTGTGCCAGTGTCTCACCACCCCCACAATGAAGAATTTCTTCCTAATATCCAATCTAAATTTACTCTCCTTCAGCTTAAGGCCATTCCCCCTTGTCCTATCACTGCATGTCCTTGTGAAAAGTGCTACATAAATATCCCATCCCAACAAAACAAGCTGCTCGTACCATGTCAGAGAAAAAATCCTGGTAGTAGGAATTAATCAGCATTTCACTTTCCTAACAAGTTTCAACTTAGTGCAACAACACTTCATTACATCAGAACACACAGGAATACGATTTACATGTCCAGAGAAGCAGCCAGCAATCCTTCCACTGGCCCCTTTATCCCTCCAGGAACTACTTGCTGGTTTTTAGCCACTGAAAAATAACATTTCCCAAAAACCTAATGCTGGAAGCTTCAGAGTAAGAAATTAGAAAAAGAAAAATAATAATAAATTAATTTAACTTCCCTCATGTAGTCAACCTTTAACTCTAATCCTCTGCTACTCTTGAGGTTTCCTAAAGCCAAGTGCTACAGATGCTTCCAAAAGTAGCAGCCAGAAACAAACCCAAGGAACAACCAAATCCTCTACTACTTCAAGAACAGGAAACCCCACAGTTTATGGCACACAAATGATTCCTGGATTCCCAGCCTGAAGCTTTCAGTTTCTCAGGCAAACAGGAGGAGATTCAGAAAGCTGTGTAAAAGACACCAGAGCAAAGGGCTCCAAGGGAGCCCCTACACAGCCACTATCAGCAGAGTCTTGGCAAAGGAACTACCCCACACATCAAAACACTCCTAAATTCATCTAAACTAGCCAACAGGATCTTATCTCCTTTTCCAGCAACTACCTCCTTGCCCTATTTTTAACCTTAAACAGCTAGTTTAAAACCAGTCATTCTTGTACTATCTCAGTAGGTAGGAAGGGGAAGATAAATTTACTGAGTAAGCCGAAAGGCTCTGAATTCTTGGATTAAATCCAATAACTGCAAGACTCCTGTTCTCTCTGGCCTGCACAGAGCAAGGAATAGTGATGCTCACCTGCTCCCATCACATGCCCCAGAACCCCCTCAGCAATCCCCCCCCAGCCAAACCAGATATCAGGGGGACAACCCTTCCCTGCCCCTGAATGGCACCTTTAGCCACAATGAGAGCAGCAGGAAGAGAACAAGGGAGGCTCCTGCTGTTGCTTTATGTGTTGCAAGCGTGTTTGAGAATGAAAGTTTCAAGCTTTTTCAAGCTCCCACTGAAACTTTTACTAATGATTTATTTAAAGCTCTATACGGCAGTTTATAGGAGGACAGTAAGCAGCTTCTCCTGCAATTAGTTGACTCAACAACTGCATTTCTGAAAATTACTCTGTTTTCCTTTCACTCCCCAGGACTTAAATTATGAAACTATTATTTCTTATTAACAGGACTTCACTGTGTTCCAATCTAACCAACCTAAAAGATGATGAAATGGAACAGCTATTGTGGATACTTTGCCTGAGTACAAAGAAGTCACGAGTGCCAAGACTGGCACAAGTATCAGAAGAGATTATTTTCTACTCAGAATGCTGAAAAAATGCATTTACCTATCTTAATGAATCGACAGGGGAACATCTGTTCATCAATTTTATGCTTCAAGGTGAATGTTTCTTTGTTATAATCATTCTTTAAGCCACTGTGGGAAAAAATAAATAAGGTTACTAAATCTTACCTTGTATTTTAGGACTAGCTAATAAATGCAATCTAGGTCATGCCTGAAACATGAAGCTTGTTTCATATCACTCTGAATCATAAGTACACGTGCTGGACCAGTGCCTGGGCTGTTCTCCACCACCTTGTGTCTCCCTGGGAAGCAGCACCGAGCAGTGATTTTGGGAGGGAACTGACTCTGGATCAATGCTGTAACCCTGTGACTTCAGCTAAGGATCTGCTGAGCTGGACTCTTCCATTCTCCAGAGGGAGAAGGATCAGATCTCAAAATTATCACCCTGACAAAATGCCTTCTGATCCATTTATGGGCATTACTTCATAACGTATCAAATATTTAGTATAATTTATCAAAACTCTAAGTCCATTTTTACTGAAGATCTAAGTCCAGGTCCCAAAATGAGGATTTTTTTTTTTTTTTAAACTTCAGCACAAGTGAAATCACATTAGATAATAATAATAATTATGATACTAAGACCTCTTCCCCCACAATTGTAGCAGCAATAAAGGCAAATTGCAAGACTAGTCTATCCCAAGAGGGCAGAAGGGTGGGAAGGGTTGTGGATAGTTCCTGTATGGTCATGAGGAATCCCTGCAACACAGAACTTCCCATGTTTCTCCATGGTTATTCTGCTTGGCTACAGATGATGTACACCCACACATTCCCCAGAGGTGGACTTCTCTTCTGTAGGCCTCCCAAAACACACTAGCTCTTGCTACTCTTTTCTCTTGTACTCCTGGATATTTAACTCTCATTCCCCTTTCTGGAACAGCAGTCTTTAAAAGACCCTTGAAAATTTACATTGTCAGCTACTCTGAAGTTCTGAATAACCTGAACAGCCAAAAGGCTCTTTCTTCAGTCCCTACCAGTAGAACTACCAAATCCAGCTAAACAAAGGAAAATGCAGTTTTTTCCATTTGCTTGTTTAATTTATTTACCTGTTTGAGCAAAGGCAGAGCAGCTGACTAATTCAGATCAGATCTTTACAGCTGCAGTGAGGTTTCTAGGGAGGTTACTTGGGCTTTTAAAAGCTACTTCAAAGTCACACACCTGGGGAATCATTTCTCTTGTGCCTCAAGCACAGGGAAGGAAGGAATCACAACCCAGCAATGCTGCACCCTGCTCTCAGCTCTTCCAAATCTCCAAATTTGCTCTCCACAAATCTCTCTGTGGTTAGTGCAGGATCAGAAAGGCTTCCTGGAGCAAGCACTGGGATTGCTGCTCTGACCTGACCATAGACATGAGGGCAGATAATTGCAGGATCACAACCACAGTGCTCCACTGCGAGCTGTGTCTGCTCAGGAGCCAAGGGGGAAGAGCATTTTGGTCCAGCCTTTCCAATTCCATAGCTAATGGAATCATGTCTTACCTGGATAAGAGATCTGTCATATTCTCCTCATTCATCCCACCAAAAACTTTAAACTTCTTTAAATTGCAGACGTGTGTTTTCTCATATTTGCCAAATGTGATGCTCTGGACTATGGCAGGTCTTTCAAGTTTCAGAATCAAATACTGTGGAAGAGAGAAGAGTGGATTTTAATATTAAAGGCAAGGCTGCAAAACATACTAAGGAAGAAGCATTACAGCCTCGAAAAATTCAGTTTACAAAGCCAGAGAATGAAAGTGAAGATGAAACCTCCCCATTATTGTATTTCTTCCTTTGTTCCTGGGATGAAGGAAAAGGGGTTTTAGGAATATTACTTTAAAAGCAGTTTATCCAGGAGAAAGATTTGGTTGAACTACCTATTCCTAGCAATTCTATTCAGGGCTTACATACATTCCTTTAAATTGAACGCAAGACTTCCTGAAATCTGGCAAATAGGATCAGAGAGTGAAGATTCAAACGCCCACTACAGCCTGAAATGAAACCTAAACTGAATACACAATTAGATAAATACAGTATGTTCCACATGCTAAGAGAACATCAAATTACTTTTCCTCTCTGGGCTGACACTGTTTAACCACTGAACACAAAGTTTGGTGTGTGGAGAACACAAGAACCAACTGGTGATAACCATCCCAAATAAAACGGAACCACCCAGTGAAAATAAAGGGTCTTTACACAGAAAATGATGAAAATGTTCTCCCTTGTGAACATTTGCTCGCCTCTTACACTGGGGGGACATATCTGTGCAAGAATAGTCAGAATATTCATACTCAGACTCCAGTTACCAGCTTCTCCAGCACTACTGGAGGAAATGGGATGTTCCCCTGGAAAAGCAGGTGCAGGAAAGGACTGGCCACCATTCACCAGGGACCACTGAGCACCTTCTCCTACCAAAGAAGTTTTGGGCGAGTCTGGAGTCATCCTGTTTTGCAGAATACATTGAGTTTTATACTTGAAAACAGCATGTTTGATTCTTTTGCCTAATTTCTCAGAAATAAGCAGTGCACACAGGGAACCGAGGCAACGTGCAGAATCACAATTACTCATCGTGCTGGGTTTTGTTACAAAACCCTGTCATCAGGACTCCAGCACCAGCAGATCAGCACAGTGCTGTAGGACACCTCCCACCACAAGCTCTGCTGGTGGCCCTGTCCCTCCAAGCAGCAGCACTGCCAAGCCAGACACGACACCTTGTTTTCAGTATTTTTGGTCTTTCATCGACATCAAGCAGAGTATTTGCATGTGTGTGGCTGCTTTCTACTGATCCTGAGCAGAGACTGAGGAGTGTCTCCCTGTCAAGTGCCACAGGCATCACTCAGCTCAGGACAAACAGCTCCATCAGTAGGAGAGTCCTACCCTAGGAGTGTAACTTTTGGGACAGAACCAGAACAAACATGTCCATCTGTTTAATTGTCAGTCTTTCTATCTCGGCCCTACAGGGCTACTAATTCTCAGCCTATGAGCAGCACTGACATCATTCTGGAGAGCATCAGGATGAAGATGTGATGGGTAAAGGTTCCCAGTGGTTGGTTCCCACCACATTTACAAAAAGCTTAGACTGAAAGAAATATTTGTACACACAACAGTTGCAGATGACAGTGCAGACTGGATAGGCACCTAATAGAAGATGATTTACTGTCAAAGACATTTCCAGTAACTCAAATTTTTTCAGAGGGAAGAAAATAAACCAGTGTCAGCACTGCGAGGCTACAACAGAAGAATGCTTTGGTGCTTTTCCAGATTTTTTTTAATGAAAAATTTCTAGTCCTGTGAAGAACACCTAAATGTCAGAACCCACTGCCAAGTTTAACTAGCAGCAAGCCATGCCTTTGTCTCAAGATACTTCCCAAACTTCAGAAAATAAAAAGTCCCAAAGTTCTATACAGAAAACTGATTTTTTAAAGCAGAGGAGAGGAAAGGATGAGTGAAAGGACAGTCCTGTAATGAGTAAGGCAGTACTTGATACATGGCACAGCCCGCTGCCAAAATTCCCATGCAGAACAGACAGTACACAACGTCTAAGAACTCCTCCTACACCATCATATCTTCCCTGCAGATTTCTCCCCAAGCTGGAAAAGTGAAGCCAGCACTACCAGCAACTGCAATTCTTAATCCTGCTGGAATCCCAAACCTAATGACTGGGCCACAAACACATACTTTCTCAAGTACCACACAAGATTTGCAAAACCTTGGCACAAACATCATCCTGCATTATTCAATTCTTAGCCTAAATTACGGAAGGGAAAAGCAGGACTGCAGTTAAATCCATTATGCCTCGAAGGGAGCAAGGCACAGCAATTACTCCACAGGGCCAGCAGCAATTTCTTAACCCTACAGATAGAGAGGGAACTTTGCAACCCTCCTTCCCTCTTCCACACATCCCACCACCTGTGAGTCACACATATCTCACAGAAAATAGAAGCACAAAAGCTTAAGCACAACCCTTCAGTGAATTTCTCTGCTGATACGGAAACTAAAGACAGGTTTGTTTTAAAATCACGTACCTAGGTATATACTTTTGTATTTTTTAATGCGTACACACACAAGAAACTGAAAGAAGGAAAATCTGTGTTAGGTATTAGAAAGAAATCCTTCCCTGTGAGGGTGGAGAGGCCCTGGCACAGGCTGTCCAGAGAAGTCATGCTTGCCCCATCCCTGGAAGTGTCCAAGGCCAGGCTGAAAAGGGCTTGGAGCAAACTGGGCTAGTGGAAGATGTCCCTGCCCATGGCACGGGGGTGGAACTGGATGATGTTTAAGGTCCCTTCCAACCCCAACCATGCTATGATTCCATGATATATAAAAAAAATACATAACGTACTTTTTGGGTTTCTAAACAAATATCCACCCTGCTGCCTCTGTGTGGGTACCAGCTACGAATCTCACTGATGTTAAAAAAACACATTGCCTCAAGAGCTGCAAACAGCTGGGCTGCATGGATATTTTTGGACTGCTACCAGGATTTGAGCTGTCACAGACTATTCTCCATGACTTTGAAAGAAGGGGCAGAAGTGTACATAAGACCAAGTGATTTATTCAACCTGGAGAGAACAAGTCCATGAGATTTCAGGCCAATACATACACCAAGATATTTGACACTTTTCCATCCTATTTCAAGAAGCAACATCAGTACATTTCATGTCCACGTATCCCTGCAGTATTCCAAAAAGTCAAATTATAAACTATTTCTCCATTAAAACATGGCATGAGGACACTAACTGGTGTAACTGAGCAAACACCTCAGCCCAATTGTTAAGCCTCAAATTACAACACTTGAAAATGATGGTACAAAACATTAGAAGAGTAAAACTTCCAGTTTATGATTTAGCATATTTGTAAGTGAACAAGCACAAAAAGTCATGTACTGCACTTCATCACCCCAATAGTTCAATACACTGTACTTAAAAAATAGTAAATCCAGCCTTGTCACACAAGGCAAATTCCAAACTTTTTTGAATTTCTGGTCTGTGCTATATTTTGATGACAACCATACGAAAGCTTCTGAATCGCACAACTCACTGTAAATTTTATTAATGTACTTTACATTAATTCCTGATACAATCTACAGAGCAGGATGGAAATCAAGAGAAGAAAACTGGTCTTCTCAGATGCAAAACTGAAACCATTTGTGAGGACAACGCCACCAACTTTATCCATCTGCTCTTCCAAGTGTTCAAAATTTGTATCTCCACAACACTGGAATGGGCTGTCCAGGGAGGTGATGGAGTCACCATTCCAGGAATGGTTCAAGAAACGACTGGATGTGGCACTGAATGCATTGGTCCAGTTGTTTGGTCAAAGACTGGACTCTATCTTGGAGGCCTTTTCCAACCCAATTGATTCTGTGATCAAATACACCAAACCAGATTCCATACTGCACTGCACAAGCTGCCCGTGCAATTAGAGTCACTCTGTAATTCATTAATTTCTGTTTAACCATTTCTGCTCAAGTTTTTTTTTTATTATTAGGGTGTAGTGAACTGTGTATTGCACATGAAAATAACCACCACAACACAACAAAAATAGCAGAGGCTGCCCTTGTCCATGACACGAACCTCTCAATTGCTTTTTCAATTAAGTTGGTGGTTAAATAAAAATCTATCCTCTTGTTCTACACATCAAGCCACTCAGGGGAATTAGATGCTGTGCTGGAGAGTCTTCCATGTCAGACCATTGCTGGAATCATCAGGATGAGACTTTATGACAGGACTATGGCCTTCAGCATCACCAATCCCATTGCTTCACACTTCCTATGTAAGCTGAGAACTAGATTAAAAATAGAGCCATCAGCCTCCTCCTGGTTGAATAGGTTACTACATAACAGGTTTGTTATTAAATATATAATTTCTGGGTCATCTATTTCAAGGCTCAAGAAAGATATCTAGTTTAATAAACAGACAACCAGCTGTCAGATGTATTTCCTTTCACTGGCACTCATTCATAACCAACTGGTGGCTTTCAGGGCCATGAGAATTATTTAACTCTACCATATCCATAAAGACAGGAAAACCCTTGACTAAATATAGTCACATGGCAGCATTTCAAGTGTCTACACTTCCACTTTCATTTTCTCATCCAGGTTTGATAGAGACTCTGGCACATTGACTACGTTTTCATTGAGCTACTGAGTACATTTGGATGTTTTCACATACGTTCTAACTTATGCTCGTCCCAGCAAGAGGAACATTGTGAAAGAAAAGTGCCTGGAGAGGTTTTGTTTCACTCAACAAGGGAATGGAACAGATCAGTGTTTAGGGACTCACTCATATTCCTACCTCACAGCACCATCACCTCAGCAGGGAACTGCTAAGGTGAGACACTGATGAGACAAACACGAGCGATTAGGGCTGCAGAGCTTATTAAAATATCTCACAGCACGTTCCAGTGAGCGTGACTGACATGAGTCCTTGTGTTGTGTCTTAGCCTTGCTTTCAGCCCACAAAGTTGGGAACAAGGAGAGCTTTATTTCCCTGAGTTTCCCTTCGCTTCCTGTCCGGACTATTATGGCCACCCACACACTCCAACAAGTGCGTCACCGCACAAGTGACCAGTTTTTAACTGAAGTGCTGCCAACACACCACCCATAAAACGCTCTGCAGCTTCATTTTCCATAGGATACGTGATGTTTATTCTGGGGATTAAAAGCCATGTGTATATATCGACATTTCTCAGAATATGAACTACTCAACTTCCAACAAAGTCGCTGATTTTGCCTCAGTTTCTCTGCTCACCACACTTATAATTCGGTCACCCACTATTTCACTGGCCAAGAATCTGCCTTAAGAACTTCAACCACCTTGAAAAACAAGGAAGCAGAACACCTATATAAAAGTTTTACCTGCATTTAAAAGTGGTGGTCTTACAATGAGCAAGGTGCAAGAACTATTTGGAGCAAAATGCAACCAAATTTGGAGGTCTTTTGTCAGCTATGAGACAACACAAATGGCAACTGCTTCCATATACAGAGAAATAACAAAAACTGCATTCTTTATACACGGGTCTCTTCTGCAAATTTTAATTCCTTGTTCCCTCTTTTTTCACCAGAGAAATTAAACTGTAATAAAATGCTTTACATGAATAGTTAAGCACTAAGATTGGGAACATGAGGATTAGCGGAAGTATATATTTATGTAAAATATAAATATATGTGATATTATTATATATAATATTTAATATGCTTTACATAGTATAAAGGCACTGCAGATACATCACTTCTCTCAGCACTCAGGACTGGGTTTGCTGAACACAACTACAAAGCATTTGATATTCTCACTACTGGACACAGATTCAATGAGAGGAACTGAGCAGGATCATCTCCTACACTTAGGTAGCCAGGTTTTCAGTTGATTTGTATTTAAATAACAGAATAAAACTCAAATACTCTCTTGCCAATCTCAGTGGCTGCTACGAAGACTAATTTTTTGCAAGTCAGACCTTAATTCTGGATACCTAATCCATGTCTAGGTATGTGACACACAGGTAGATAAATGACAGTGTTAATTCATCTCTCTCCTACCAAAAAGGCTGGCTTAAATGCCTTGCTTAGCATTCAGAGCAGTGCCCGATTCTCCAGGGTTGGATTCAGTTGTTCTGCAGCAGCATCTCCATTCAGGTCACGACCAATCCACATAAAATTTTTGGAAGACATCTCTTCAACAAGCTCGTGTGGTTTGTACAGAAGTCTGCCACTCTAATTATTCCCTGCTTAATCTACATGTCTGAATACAACCCCTATCACTGCTTGTCAGCTTTAAGCACATGTTGGGAATATTCTAAAGCATCCAGTTACAAGAGGTGGATTCCCATTCCACAATCAGATTTTTAAAAGCACTAAATATTCAGGATGGCTCAGAAAATGAAAGGGCAAATTTGAGCAACAACTAAAAGCACATCTCAGATGAAAAACCCAGTCCAAAACCACACCACAAACCAGGCCTGCCTTAGGAACAAGAGCACCAGAAGAAAAACAAGTGCTTCTTGCATGAAAGGAAGGATGGCACAGACTGGAATACAACCCATGCTCAGTATCCATTACCCTGCAATCCATAGTTCCTAGATAGCCTAAAACTGCTTCAGGCTATGAATAAAATTCCTATGCTGTTTAACAAAATACTTATATATATAAAAAAAATCCAAGAGAGCAGTAGATTCACAGAGGCATCAAGAGGATAAAAATTTTTACTCTTCACAAGTAGATTTATGCATCACATTAATGGAATACACAGGACAGTTTTCCAACTCCTCTAAACAAGCTCTCACTTTTACAGACACAACAATAGAGAAGGATTGATCAGCAAATCCAGATGAAAGCTCTGCAGCTGGACGAGATGATCTGCTGCTCCAGGCAGCCACCAGTGCAGACTATCGACTTTTAACACACCTCCAAGGCAAAGCAGCAAGATTTACCTGGAGAAAAATCCTTTGAGATTTCACTCATGAGGAATCCTTGGCTTAAATAAGTAGATAAGCAGAACTTTGCACAAGAGAGACACTGCACAAGACACTGCTGTGTATCAGTGCTTTAAACAAAGGAATTTAAACACACTTAATTTTAAACAACTAGCAACATAAGAGACATAGAATTTAATCAAAAAGAATCAGAGTAATAAGGTACAGATCCAGCACAAAGAAAAGGATAACACACTTATTGGGAAAAAAAAGAATAAATGGAAAAGCATTTTCTGGATAATCTAAAACCTAACTGATAGTGAGAAAGCAAATTAGATGCTAAAAATCAATACAAATCTTATTTTAATAAGGTGCTTAACCAGCAGAAGAGGTGACATTCATGTCTCTTTAACCAGAGGCTCCATTTCTAAACGTGCTGTTAGGAGAAACAAACACAAGCTCCTTAGATCTGGGATTCAAGGCCAAGAACCTACAACAGCCTCCAGTAGTGCTGACAAAGGGGGACCTCACGCCTCATTAGCGGCTTAATCTCACCATAAGGTTCGATTATTTCCAGCACCACCACGGCTGCCAAGGATGAAACCTGAAACTTCCCCTGCAATGAAGCATTTCTTGAAAGATCACAAATTGCTAGAAATGTAAATACCTAA
Organism: Campylorhamphus procurvoides; assembly: GCA_013396655.1. NCBI lineage: Eukaryota > Metazoa > Chordata > Aves > Passeriformes > Dendrocolaptidae > Campylorhamphus > Campylorhamphus procurvoides. The sequence continues at coordinate 249,527 of WBMV01007700.1, read as the reverse complement.
TGTACCAACAATCTGCATTTTACGCGGGGAAGGAAGCCTAAAAGGCTGTCAATAGCAGCAGACTGCATTTAAAATGAAAATTCCTGTGTAAATTAAGTTGTATAACACGGCTGCAGTGTTGCAGAGATTCAGGAGCTTACCTGGGGAGGATAATTGCTTTCTGAAGACCATCTTGAGGACTGATCATTGGGCTTATCCACCAGGATATTCCTAAAAAATGAGAAGCCAGAATTAATTTAAGTAACAGCCACATACTTTACTTCTCCAGTGAATCTGTTCACATGCAGCTCAGTAACATTCTCGTGCAACTACCTAAATCACCAGGTAGAGACTCAGGTTTTGCCCTCGTTTATTAAAAATTTTCTACACCACTATTTTAAAGGACCCATCAAAATACATCTCCGAGCCTCGTGGTTGTGAAAGGGAGCTCTGCTCCGAGTTGTGAAATAAAAAAGATCCAAATTGTGAAATAAACTTAAACCAGATGAATTTACACAGGCCCAAGCCTGTAATGAAGTGGGAAAAGCAGGCTCATTCACCCCAACAGGGTAAGAACTTTTCAATAAAGTGATGAGCAGTAGGAGGGTTAGTAAGCCAAAAATTGTCCTTTACTAGACAGGCAATATTGGAAGGGAGAGTGAGAGCTGTTAGTCTACTTAAGCTTTCCTGGAGGGAAGATGACCACCTAGCAGCTGCCAAATTTTAACAAGTATTTTTCATGAGTTACAAGCCTAGAACAACGCACAAGAAAACAGAACTCCAACTCTTCAAACAGCAGAATTGAGTGGCTTCCTTACAGTTTGGAACAGCACATATTTAGGTAACCAGCAAATTCAGAATAGGGGTTTTTTTTGGTTAAAATGAAACAGATTCACCGTGACAGTCATATGACAAATTTGCCTTCTCTACTATAACACTGCAGGAAAGCAAAGCTCACAGATTAAACTAAAAAAATCACAACCAAAATAAAAAAAATTACTAAAATATATACAATTATTGGCGAGGTGATGATGCACCACCTGCTGGACAGGCCTTACGAGCTCTACAACATCCAAGTAACGAACTCATCAGCTCATAAAACTTATGTAAAAAGAAGGAAACTCATCAAAAGGCTTATGCCATCTCCATCTGCTGTGTAGGAGGGAAAGAACAGGAGCATCTGGATTACTACAAAGGGCTGGAGGAAAAGGCGCTCCTGTGAAAGCTCCGAAGGGAAGGAGGTTAAGTCAGAGGTTGAGCATTAACAGACAGAAATTAGCTCGCTCTTTCCACTCTGGGCAGACCGAAATCACCGCACTAGCAACGGTATCCAAGCAGTCCTGCAGTGACAAAGGAGACAGCAAGGAGCCAGACCGGGGTGGCCTCCTAAATCCCAGTATTTTTGAGAGCTGGTGGAGTGGTTGTGTCCATCTGTGGGCTTGGAGAGACACCTCGGGATTTTCACACAGTGTAGGAGCAAAACTCAAGGGTCCCCCTCCCTTTAGTTAATTCCCAGCAAAGCATATTTATCAGGACAGCAATGCCAGCACCCATCCAGGTCTGCAGGTACTGCATTCATCCATTTCCAACTCAGAAAATGTGGTGGAATACGATATGGATACACAGTGTCCTCCAGCTCAAGCCCCATCAAACAGGGAACATCAAGCCTTGCGTCTGCATAATTAAACATCCAGCTAAGAACATCTAGTTTGCAAAGAGGCTCAACTCCAAGAGCAAACCTAACCTCTGTCTTTAATTACAACTGGGACAAAACGAACCGACCAAACCAAAGGGGAGAATCTGGGAACTGATGAGACACAGATTTCTAAAAAAAGCTGCCAGTCTCCAAGCTAAGTCAGCATTTGAAACCACAAGACACTTGCTTTTGAGAAGATTCATACCTGCACTCTCCTTTACCACACCACAGGCAAGACAACATGGTATTTAATAAATTCTTAATGCCTTTTACTATCTGGAGAGAAAAAAGATGCCAAACTTGAAGATATGGATCTTATTTTAAATACTTAAGGGATATAAAGGCAGACAAAACTAGATAATGGCCTTTCTTCTTTATGGAGCTTCATCCTAGAATGCAAGGAGACAAATTACCCTACAGATTATATTTTATTTATGATGCCATTACATTTGCTTAAATACTAGACAATAAACTCTTCATATGTTGAGCAACAATTGCAGGAATTGGCACTGTTACATGGTCAGATAATTCCCTGCTGGAAAGAGGCATTTTATACCTGGGAGAGATCCCAAATACCATATTTTTAGAAGGAGATTTGTTTGCTTCTCCAGGTCAAAGATCAGTTTGTCACAACCAAAGAGGATCTCAATCAGCACAGCAAGAGAAGACAAAAATCCTTCTGCAGAGAGGGAGAAAAGGGACAGCTCACACAAAACTAAGGCTAAGAAACGTGGAAGGTAAAGATAGCAGTGTCAATGGAGTTAGAAATGTTTAAAAATACATGGGTTATTAATCTATTAAGATTAAACAAACACTGAAGACAGAAGTCAATTTACCATAACAATTTAGGAAAAATTTATAGGCCTGGAGGAATTCAAGCACTCCAGCAGCCATGAGACAGTAAGAAACAAACAAATTCATATCCTAATGACAGCCGCCGTTTTCCATGGAAAGCCCTTTTTCTGGACATCACAAAACTCCCACACAGTACCCGGGGGCAGGCTTTGCAGATATGACACCTAGATTAAAATCTGAGGAACTTCAGAAGTGAAAATTCCATTAACTCAACGACTTTCCATGTAATTTTCACAAGGCATTGAAAAAAAAAAAAGAGAGAGAAAAAAAAGGTATTTGTAAGCCCTCAAGCTACAGCAAGAACCAAACAGTTTTACACAAGCTTTCCCTGCAAAGAAAGCAACCCACTAAATGCGCTTTGAGATAACTCATAATCACCAGCTGTGGAGACAAGATCGAGTCTCGCATCCATCTCCAACAGTGCCAAGAGCGACTGTCCCACCCACTCGTGCCGGGTCCTCCCCCTCCCTCCACCAGCAGCCATAATAAAGATTTGCATAAATAAACTTCTTTAGGCAGATCAGTTCTCCAGTTCAGCTCATTACCAGCACCAACAGGGACAAAAAGATGGGCACCTGGATTCGGAGGGGGGGTTCACCAACTCCCAATCCACCTCTCCCACTGGAAAAATCAGAGGTCCTGATACCTCTTCTACTGACAGCGAGGGAGAAGGAACCATTTTATTTGCTCCAGAGGTGGCACTGCTGTGCCTTCATTTCCCAACCTGACTGCCTGCATGTCTATTAACAGCTCAGCCTTACTGAAAGTGTTCCCATCCCTAAATAAGTGGATGGTTTTGATTGCTCCATGCAAAAAGCCCTTCTGGCAGAACACAGGGCGTTGTTCTTTTTATTACCCGGGCAGACACTGCTCTTGCAACTGCTGGAAGTAGATAATTTTTCCTTTTACCATCCCAGAAACCGTCATATCCGTTGTTCCAACTGCTGGTTGATCTCTGCTGGAATGACAGAGATGACCCCATGCCTGGGGACTTCTCTCTGCAAAGAGCTCTGTGGGCTCAGGCACGACAATCTTTAAGGGAGAGTTTTCCTTTGCTCTGGGGAGGGGGAAGGGAGAAATAGGATGACTTTGCAGAACACCCTGCAAATTAGGTTTAAGGCTGCTATAATTTGCATCTAACCTAAATATTTTCATGAAGCTGCTATTAGAGAAATCCACGACTTTAGGAACGAGTCCTTAAGAATAAACAAGCAAGCACTGGCTTTGCTTGGCACATTCACGTGGCTGCTCTGAGAGCAGCTGTGCAGGAAAGGGCACAGGCATCGCCAAGAGCACTTGGAACACAGACAGGGCTCTTCTAGAAAGCCATGGAGGTACCAGGCCATTACGCTGCAAAAAGCATTTGGAGTGCTAGCAAAACACAGACTGACTGAAAAGGGACAAAATCCTTCCTTCAGGGCTTGTCCATATGATGGTTTTTTCAGTTTTTCCTACAACCATCCCAAAAGAGATCAGGGAGAACACAGCAACTGGAATACACGGACTACGATTTCCACTAAGTCCACCGTAAGACGTGGTGGATCAACTATTTCAAGCATGTGGAGCCATCACAGCAGCCAGCAGAAGGCATTCACAGAGATGCTCCTGCCCAGCCCAGACACTGGAATGTACACACAACCTTAACCAAGGAAAATAGAGGAAAAAACCCAACTCGCCACCAAAACAAACCAAGTCCATGGATTTGGAAAGAACTAAGGATTTTCTTCTGCAATTCCTAGAAACTCAATGCAATTAATGCTGGTTTTGAACCACCTGACTGTGGTGCTTAAAAATCTGTGTGTACCTATTGCTGACCCTTAAGCACCAAAAAAAAACCTTTATAGTTTCTGTTATAGTTTTCTCCTTCCTAATGGAAAAGTTCTCAGCTTAAAATGGCAGAAGGATATAAAGACATTGTCTTGGTTGAAACACAGCAAATTTATTACACAGATCCATTCCAGAAACAAGTTTTTAAGGGTTTGGGTGTTATGCTTTGGGTTTACCTTTTTAAAACCCAGGATTTCTTAATCCCACACAAAGTTTGAGTTAAACATGCACAGTTTTAAATATTATACTGCCACGAGATTTGCCAAGCTACTGCTCATCTTCTCAGCAGCCTCACACAAACATCCAGTATACTATAAACCTACTTTGAAAAGTAAAATAACTAAGTACAGCATAACTAAAATAAACTGAAGGATTTAGAAATCACCTTACAGAAATGTATTTATCAGATCACAGCTGACTATACTGGACAACAAACTAGGTATTACTTAGCTCTGGCTCAGATATAGCTTAATTAAAATCAGTTTTCCAATGATTTCTTTCAGTTAACATTTTAGATTTTGGGTTTTAAGCAGCCTCTCATCACTGCCAGACCAACTAAACTGCTTTTTATGAGCAAAATGACACTGTTGAAGATACTTCCAGTAAGGCAAGTTAGGAAGTACTTGTTTTTAACTCTCCCCCCACCTAGTTAAGAGTTCTTTAAACAAAACGTTTTTGATTTGTCAGCACTTCTTCCTGACATGCCAAGAATTATGTTATCAGTAGTGACTAAAACTGCAGCAACATAGCAAATTCCCAGGAAGTTACAGAATTGTTTGGGGTTGGAAAAGACCTCCAAGATCCCCAAGTCCAGCCATTCCCCCAGCACTGCCCAAGGAAGGGGTGACTCCGCTTCCATGAGGGACGTATTCCAGGGTTTGGCAGCCTGTCTGGAGAAGCAAGATCTTCCTGATATCCCATCTAAACCTCCCCTGGCACAAGTTGAGTTCGTTTCCAAGTTATCAGAGCCCGGTAAGTAAGTTCTATTCCAGTGACATTCAACAGCCCTAAATCACGGATTAAACTTTTGACTGTATCGCAGCCCTGAGAAGCCCAAATCCAGCTCCAGGCTGGGAGTATCAGTATCAGCACAGTGGAAAAACAAACTGGAGACAGAATAAAGTCAGGTTTATTCACGTATGTTGGTACCCACAGTAACTTCATGCATCACAAATGATTACCAGCCTAACTGTCCCAACATTTAGGGATTATAGTTTAGATGCAATTTAACTGGGAGTGATGCTGAAAACCTTTAAGCTTGAAAAATTACCAAGGTTTGTTCTCCCTCTGCATGAAACAGAATTTTTCCATGTACTTTACTTAATGTGTATCTATTTTTTAAATAGCTTAAAATGCCAGTGGTATTAGTGAACTCAGTAATGATAAGATCATCTGGAACAGTTTTTTTACTCAGCGGATACTCAGTGTTCATTTGTACATGCCCAAGGCACAAGGATATTTCAAACCCAGCCTTTTAACTTAGCCTAGGTGAGGTTAGAGAAGGCTCCCTGAGTAGAAATAAATCCCTGGCTTCATAAAAAACAACAAGAATAGCATGAATTCTGCCCTTCAATAGTCAAGGAAAAAGATGAAGAGATTACATTCTTCGCTGATTTGATTTATAGACCATAGATAAAACATTGAAGTAAAATCTGCCAGTTTAAAAAAAATCACCAGCCACAACCACTCAATAAAAAAGTTCAGTTCTCCTTTTTTAAAAAGAATCTCATCTCTTGCTGAAAAATTGTTTAGGCAGTTTGTGAGTACGGAGATTTCTACTGCCAATCACTAGAAGAGCCACTGAACTTCAACTTTCCAAAACCTCCCCAGTTCTGGTGGAGCAGCAGACTTTAGTACTGCACGGTGCTCATTTCCAAGAGCCCTTTCTTGGGAAAGGACAGATCCTTTACAAGAAGATTAGAGAACAGCAATGTCTACACAAATACCCTGTGCTGTATTTTGGAAGCATCACAACCCCAGTGGAGTATTTTTGTTTGACTAATGCACATATGGAAAAATTTAATGTAGGAGAGGGAGTAGATTTAGGCCTTCTACGATTTCACAACATTGCAAGGATGCTGTTACATGCCACAATGTTAGTAATACTTCCATTCTGAGGAAGCCACAAAACCAGACTAAGTGATTACATGTGAAGATATACATTGCTAATGTAAGCCATAAACACATCTTTAATATTCATCAGCACCGTAACCTCACACCCAGTAAAAGTTCACCCAAAAAACTGACGTTTGTAAAAGAACTTAAAGCAGACTATGTTCAACAAAACAGACTGAGGCCTCCTCGTGCCCAAACTGATGTCAAGTTTGGAGATATTTCCATCAAAACTCTATGGAAAATGCCTCCTGGTTCCAGGTGGGACAACTCTCATAGCTTTCCTTTCAAAATTCAGTTTCTCTCACTAACTCACTCAGGGAATGCAGAAAACAAAATACTGATCTGGGAAAATAAAGAACTGCATGTACATATCAGTATATAAAATAAAGAAGACTGTTAAGTGCTGGTTATTTGGGGAAATGCATTACAAGTCAAACATTTGCCCCTGGAGCTACATTAGAGAACAATTCCTTATTTTGGGGCAATATACATAATTCATGCTGAAGGATACAGCAGTTCCCAAGCCAACATTACTTTCATATTTGGCAGCTTTTGCTCCCTGTACCCGAAAGCAGGTTTTTAAGGAGACAAAAATATGAAAGTTAGCAATCACCACGAAAGAGCAGAGTGGGAATTCATTCAGCAATTCCTTATTCATGGGTCAATTTACCTAATTCAAATTTCTCCCATTTTAATGCTCTGTGTTAAGACCATCTCTTTACTAATACAACTTTCAAGTGCAGAACATGCTAGGAAATTGGTATTTAAATATAGCTACCATAAGAGCCAAATACTGCTCAAAGTATGTACTGACAGAAAAGCATTCCAGAAAAATACAGGTCATGTCCTAAGCAGAGCTTCAGTGTTTTTTCAGGCACCTTCCCAGAGCTCCAGAGTGACATTATGAACCCACCAGTCTCGAGAGGAAAGGCAGGGAAGACGAAGGAAAACAGCAGCAAATTCAAACTGCCCAGTGCACGATTTTTCTCCCTGATGAAGATCCTGTTCTTTGGCAGGAACAGCCAAACACGCCAGCAGAGGAGGAGCAAGTGCCATGAGCCGCTCTGCTGCTGCAGTTTAAATCCAGACGTGCAGGATGCTGTCCTCAACTCAAATGGATGGCTGTGCTCCTTGATTTAAATTGATCCAGGAAATAATTTCTCAAGGATTATGCACACTGAGTTTCAAGCAATGACTGAAATAGCAACTACCTAAAGCAATAACCACTCTACATCTTCAGTGCTCCCTCCTCTCCTTCCAGTAACTGGTGTATTATGGAATTCAGGCCCAGCTGAGCTTGCAGTTCACTCTTTCCACAAAATTCAACAGGCAAAAGAAGCAAAACTACATTTGGTTTTACAAGTTTATATTAACACGCAGTCAAAGTCAGGCAATGGCTTGCTTTGGAACACGATGAATATGCAGAATTAAAAACTATATTCTTTGCCATGAAAAAAAAAATGAAGCAGACTGGACATGAGGTCTGAGCAATGACACTTATCCCAAAGTAAACTCTGTTTCATTGAGTGTTTTAGTCTTTAACCCAGTAATTAGTCATCAGAAGCTGAAAAACTTTTATTAAACTCGCAGACTGTACAGCCACATACAGAACAAATGATCCATAATCTGATGATGTTAACACCTCCCATGAAAATTTTACATCCTTAATGTTCCTGAAAAATGCCATCCCAGAATAGGTTGAACATCCAATACAGGTTCTGCCAGCTTGGTCACACCAGGGAACCTGAGCAATTAGCATTTCACCTTCATCCTTCTGCCAGTGAATAAAACTGTCTAATCTCTTAAGTAATGTCTATATTTTAACTGGAGCCCAGAGATTTCTTCTCATATTACAGCACTCATGCTTCTACCTGGGAAGCAAAAGGTATCATAACTCATAATTCATCATAAAGTCATCATCTTGTGATTTTTTTTCACTCCCTTCACCTCTCTGACATTTTTCTTTCTCACTAATTCCCCTTATCAGACACCAGAGAAGCACCTAATACTTATGTATCCAACCTGTAGGCAGTTTGATTTTCTACAGAAATATTTTCCTCTGTAACTACTGAATTTCAGCTTCCAGAGAAAAATCCTAGGCTACAGAAGTGAGGTAAACAAGGGGAAAATGCCTGTCAGAACATGAGATTGTCCAGAAACATCCAGAAAATCCACACAAACAAGCAGGGGGGAAAATATTTTCCACTGGCCACTGAAAAGAATGAGAAGGAGAACAGAGAACAGGATTCAGCAGAGGGGATCAGAGTGGGGCAGTTCCCTGAGTTAGCCAGGGTTTGCATTCCTAACTCATTTTAGGAAGTGCTGGAAGTATTGGTCAATATTCAAATCCATCAGCAGTTACAGAGCCAGCCCCTGTGCCTGCTCACCTTCCCATATCTAAAGGCAAACCAATTACAACAGGAAAGTGAATTGGCTACACTGAGATACTCAAATAAAGCTATAAATATTGACAACTTAAGCTGAAAAAACTCCATTAATGCTTGTTTGTGCCAAAAAAAAAAAAAAAACACCCCAAAAGTTACAGTTCTATAACTAGTCCATTGTTTGGGTCTGGTTTAGATGGCTTTAAACTGCTGTGGCCTAAGCAGAATGTATCCTCATCTCATCAGGGAAACCTTTTCATTAGTCATGACGTATCTCAGCTTGACCGTGAGATTCTTCCAGATCTGGATGCATCTTTAAGAGATTTATGAACATTTAAGGTGCAGATCTGAGTCAACAGTTTCACACGGTAGAAGGAGAAACTGCGAACCACGTTCCACTGGCCACAAACACAGGTTTTTTGCTGTTACAGAAACCTCAGAGAACAGAGATGGATTTCAAGTTATTTTCTAGGATTTTCTAGTCAGTTGGTTTTGCTTTGGTTTTTTTTTTTCTTTTTAATTCTTATGGACTTTACTCCAAAAAGTTTGTCACACACATTCTCAGCACCTTCTTGCTAACGTTTTGCAGGACCTTAGATTTGAAAACCTAGGAGAGTACATCTCTTCCAGAGTAAACACAATACAGCAGTACATTTTAAACTGGCCAGGAACTTGCTCTCACATCCTCATAGCTAGAAAGCAAAAAACAAAATTTTGCTTTCTCCCTTTGAAAGTCTATGAGTCACTCACATTTTACCATCAAAGTAGTTTTGACTAAGTTTACTTCCCCTGGTTTTATGGAAATACAGGAAACCAGCAAAAATACAGAATTACGTGCATTTTAACAAATCAGAGGGTTCTTTCTCTGCTCCAGTACACTTTCTAGAAAAGGGACAACAGAGTCATCCAGCCTTCAGCATCTCATGAGGTCAAACTGGGAAAGACTGGAATTCTCAGAACAATTGAAGCCCACTGTGAAATAGATAGAAACGAGTTGCAGTGAAAAAGTGACACCGATTAGGAGGCTGCAAATGGTATTTAATTATCAGCTAAGAAGCCAATCTTAATTTATATTCTTAATAACCACCTCACCCCAAAAGCAAAAAAAAAAAAAATCAAAGAAAATAACAATTAAAAATCCTAAAGTCAAACCTAGGAAATATACTGATCTTCCTCTACAGATATTCTATACAGGAAAAACTGAATGACTAAAGATCTGAGCAACAGAAATGGGATTAAACTTCCTCACAAAGGTATGTGACCAGTGTAACACAGCAAAAAGCTCTTGTTGGTCCCTCACGTGGGATTTCAGCTCTATAAAACAGTGACAGAAGGACCTGAGTGCATCAGCCAAATACAAAACACCATCAGTCACAAGTCTGATGCCTCCACCAGAAACCAGGGTCCTTGGATACAGCAGCTGGGCAAGAGGAAAGGGTTCCTGACTGCCACTGCACAGAGCACAGCACTTCACCTCTTACTCAACTCAGAAGGAAGTTCAAACTGGAGCAGATACAAAAACAGGCTACTAAAATAATCAGGATATGAAGTGCTTCTCTCAGAATGCAGAGCAAAAGTTTTTGGTTCTCTTCCCTACCACAAAAAAAAATATCCAAGCTTGAACAAAGGTGACATTACCTTCTATAAACTGTTTATTCCCTCCTTTTCCAAAAAATACAAGTGACAGAGGTCATCACTTCCTGCAGAAGGGCAGAGGAGAGAGGGGAATAAATGCCAAGTCTCCCTGTCTCAGTGTATGGCAAAAGGCACCAGCACTCCTTTGTGTCCCTCCTATGAAGCCACTGGCAGTAGTGGGGAAATCCCAGGCTGGTCCCCTGAGAGGAATCAGGGAGCTCCATTCCTTAGCGGAGGAACCACAGAGGGGCAAGGAAAGGATCTGATGGGGGAGTCTCAAGCCACGTGCTGGGTTGAGCATTATCCAATCTGGACAAGCTGAAACCTCACAACACACTGGTGCCTCTACACAGGCTCTGGAAACACCAGATGTTCCAACAACAAATTTCCTCTTGGATCAACTTTCTTCCCAAAGGCAAAAGCTCCCTTCGAGGCAGACTGAACTAGCCACTATTACCAGACCAACTCTTTTACTTCTACCCACAGAGTTTTTAAAGTAAATATCCAAGTCAGTGTTCCCACTGGTAGCTACAAGCCAAAAGAGGACAACTCCAGTGGTTTGGAAAACAGGAGAATGAATCCTTGGCACAAAGGACAATTCTCACTTAGTGTTTGGAAAGGTCTTTGCAAACATGCAGGTAGCTGCAGCCCTGGTAAAACAGTCAGAAACTGGATCCAGTATCAATTCCCTAGAAGCAGCACCAAATGCCAGAGCAGAGATGCCAGCACTCACCAGAGGAAGCTTCTGTGTCACTGAAAGAAAACTGGTGTTTTCCCATAGACTACTGATCTCAACTAGAGCATGACCAGAAAGGCCTTTGAAAAACACTTCTGGTTTTGTTTTCTTTTGTTTGGGCCACTTTAATTTTTTTTTAATTAAAAAGAGCAGTTATCAGGTGATTTCAGTGCTCTGAAAAGTTTCAGGACCAGTTCAATATCACATAAGCAGATGCCATATAAGTCACTAGATATCTAATGTCTTCCCTGGTCAGCAGTGATTAAAGTTTTATGTTTCATAACTTTGTTTTGCATTTAAAACCATAGAACTACTTAAGAAGTGTGTTTAAATCATGCTTAGCTGACAAGCTACCCTGCTCCTCTTCCACAAGCACTTCATCTGCAATGCCAAGACTCCCAACAACAAGCAACAATATTTTGTAAGCTGTATATTCGTTCCTACATCCATGAGGGCAGAGTCCCTCTTCCACTCTAAGGTTAAAGTGGTTTCTTCCTAGCTAGACTAGAAAACTTATTCAAACTTTAAACTACAGCATAACCAGAATTCCCAGTATCATAGAATTATTTAGATTGGGAAATATGCCTAAGATCAAGTCCTTCCAGACAACCATCATTTTGTTCCTCATATCAAACATTAAGGACAAGGTTTAGCTCTACCTGCATGCCCATCCCACACTATGTTATGTTCCTGTCCCAGCAACTTTCAAGTTTTTAATCTTCACTCCATCCCCCGCAAAACTCCACCCTCTCATATGTTGCTTTACGTATTTTCTCTTTTTGAGAATCTAATCGTAAATCACAGGTTGAAGGCTCTCCCTTCCACTTCAGACTGCATCCCAGCTCCCTCCAGACCATGGGAAGTAAAAGTTGGCAAGTAAAACCCAAAACTTTCATAGCAGACAGCACATTAGGCCCAGCATTCCTCAGACCAAGGTCAGCATGCTGAAGAATAACCCCATCGCTGGGACTACGCTGCTGAAAAGCCAATAAAATTGTTTCCACTGATGATAAGCACTTCTAAACAACATCTTAAAAACAGCCAAATGCAAGGTCATGCTTTGGAAAACACCAGCCTTGCTATAAGGAATTGGAATTGTATCAGGGAAGGCAATGACATTAAGGACTTTGGGCAGCACTGCAGATGCCACGTGAACATTAATTCCTGACACAGGGCTGTAGCAAAAGGGACTAACGGGAGCCTTGCAAATGAGTACCAAGGAGAAAGACAACACTATCTGTTTATATCTCATCAGTGAGATCAATAATGGACTGTCACCCTTCTGCTCAGGGAACAACACTTCAATGCAAAGTTAAAAGCTAGAAATGCTGGTAAAAATAACCACAAGATGATCAGAGACCTGAAAGAACCACCAAAAATTAAGTTGTTCTAACAAGAACAAGAAAGATAAGGGGATTACTTAATTATCACCAAAGATTATCAGCTAGGAAAGAATCCAGTTCTTTTTCATACCTAACACAGCAAATATATGGAAAGATACATCAACGAGGAGTTCAGTTAAAGAACTGTTTTTAAATATTTGTTTCATTTTGGAAAGTGGAGATAATTGAGGACATTAATAATTAACAACTGAGGCAACTCTGTCACTTGTTGAGAGCGGGTGAATTCAGGATACTTCAATCAAAGGTCAGTAAATGCAGCACAATCAATGATCAGATGAGGCTCTACAACCCATGATGACCCAGTTGTCCTGTGATCCTAACGGTCCTCCCAAATTCCAGACCAAGGCTGGCTTATCAAAACGGTTATTGAAACTATTACACCTAAACCACACTGTGGTCACTCCAAACTTTTCTGTCAGTCACTGGAGGAATTTAACAGGCTGTAGCTGGATGCCATGGAGCCAACTCTCCCACTCAGTGTGGGATCAGGGTAGTACAGCAGCACAAACCCAGCAAAGCACAGCTCCAGCCTCCTCCTGCCAACCCCCAAATTCCCAAAGGCAGGAGGAGAAAGCAACAAGTGACCTCCTGCCCCTAAAGCCACACAGAGCAAGTGACACAGCCCAGCATTCCAGAGGTCAGGGGCAGGAGAGGACACCCAGCTGCCAAACAACACAGCCCACAGGCACCTGACAGCCCCTCACCTGCAGGGCAGGCCGGGGGGACACTGACCCTTCTCCCTGTTTCACCCAGTGACTGACCAGCCTCCCACACACACGTTCTTCCCTGTTCTTCCTCACATCCGGGGTCACGTTCACCTCCTTAGGTGCTGTTTTCCTTTGCCCATACATGGTGCTCAAGCACTCCCAAACGTGGCCCTCCAGGCCCTCCCCACTCAGCACTCCAAACCTGCAGCCCAGACCCTCCATCACACACAACACCCCCCCCCCCCCCCCACACCCCCTTTACACCACATCCCCCAAACCACNCTAAACTCTTATATAGACCTTCTCTCACACACATCCCACCCAAACTCTACTATATAGACCCTCCCTCACATAGACCCGCAAAACTCTGCACAAACCCCCAAACTCTGATGTACAGACCCTCCCTCACATAAACACCCCAGAACTCTGCTGCACAAACATGCCCTCACACGTACTCTCATAACTCCATGTAAACCCCTAAACTCTTATATAGACCTTCTCTCACACACATCCCACCCAAACTCTACTATATAGACCCTCCCTCACATAGACCCGCAAAACTCTGCACAAACCCCCAAACTCTGCTGTACAGACGCTCTCACACGCAAATCCCCAAACTCTGCTATGCAGGCCCTCCCTCACACATATCCCACCCAAACTCTGCCGTATAGACTCTCCCTCACACACAAACCCCCAAACTCTGCTGCACAAACACCTCCTAACACAGACCCGTAAAAATGCACATACTCCTAAACTCTGCTATACAGACCCTCTCTCACACAGACCCTCATAACTCTGCACAACCCCCCCAAACTCTGCTGTACAGATCCTCACACACATCCTACCCAAACTCTGCCTTACAGATTCCCTCTAAACTCTGCTATACAGGCCACTCCTCACACACAGACCCCCAAACTCTGCCGTGCACTTCCCTTCCCTCACACACCCCTCCGTCCCCTCTCTCCCCGCCGCCGCCTCTCCGCGCAGGCCCCGCGCAGGCCGCAGCGCAGGCCGCGCACAGGCCCGGCCGCCCGGCCACCCGCAGAGGGGCTCCCGGAGCGCGTCCCCAGGCACGGCACATCCCTGGCACTCACTCGGGCAGGTACGTGGAGGAGAAGCTGCTCCAGCGGTGCAGGCTGTAGCCCAACACGCGGCTCTCGCCGCCCGCCGGACCCGCCGCCGCCATCTTGTTGTCAGCAGCGGCCCCGGCAGCGACCGCGGGGGGCGGGGCCGCGCTCTTAAAGGGGCCGCGCTTTTAAAGGGGCCGCGCCTGGCTGTGAGGGGATCGGACGCAGGGACGGAGCGGGGGGGGAACTGGAGGGTGTTGTGAGGTCTCCGCAGCTGAGGGGGGTCCAGAGGGTCAGAGGGTGCCCTGTGGGGCTTAAGGGAGTTCAGAGTGCCCTGAGGGGCTCGAGGGGTTCAGACGGCACCCTGAGGAGCTGAGAAGCTCAAGGGAATGTCCTGAGTGGCTCAGGGGGTTCAGAGGGTGCCCTGAAAGGCTCAAGGGGTGCCTCGTGGGGCTGAGGGGCTCAGGAGATGTCCTGAGAGCCTCAGGGATTTCAGAGGGTGCCCTGAGAGGCACAAGGGCTTCAGATGGCACCCTGAGGAGCTAAAGGGCTTAGGGGATGCCCTGAGGGGCTCAGGGAGTTCAGAGGGTGCCATGAGGGGCTCAAGGGCTTAGGGGATGCCCTGAGGGGCTCAGGGGCTCAAGGAGTTCAGTGGGTGCCATGAGGGGCTTAAGGGGTTCAGATGGTGCCCTGAGGAGCTGAGGGGCTCAAGGGATGTCCTGAGGGGCTCCAGGAGTTCAGAGGGTGCCCTCAGGGGCTCAAGGGACACCCTGAGGGGCTCAGGGAGGTCAGAGTGCCCTGGGGGGTTCAGGGGGTTCAGAGTGTGCCCTGAGGGGCTTCAGGAGTTCAGAGGGTGCCCCGTGGGGCTGAGAGGGGCTGAGGGGCTCAAGACACTGAGGGGACGCCCTGAGGGGTTTGAGGTGGGCTATGGGGCTCAGGGGGGATGCCCTGAAGGGGTTCAGGGACTTCAGGGGGTGCCCTGTGGAGCTGGGGGGCTCAAGGCACTCAGGGGTGCCCTGAGGGGCTTGGGCAGGGTGTCTTTGTGGAGCTGAAGGGCTTGATGCACTCAGGGGATGCCCTGAGTGGTTTCAGGTGGGCTATGGGACTCACAGAGGATGCCCTGAGGGGTTTGGGGGGTGCCCCATGAGACTGGAGTGGGGTGTTGATTACCTTTCCCCTTCTCATACAGGTGGGTGCTTGGGAAAAGGATCAAGGAGAACCCAGTGGGATACGATCACACGGTGGCTCCTGGAATTATGGGATCATGGAATCATTCAAGTTGGAAAAGACCTTGAAGATGATCAAGTCCAACCATCAACACCATCACCACATTCACCATTAAAATGGTGAACAAAATTACAATTCATAGAATTCACAAAATTTAAAGACTTCTTTCCATAAAACACTACTGATGCCTGAAATGCTCATATGTGAGCAACCCAGGGAAACCTACACAATTCTAAAAGTTCTGAAAAATATACAAAATACACACTAAAACCCCTAGGCATCAAAACCATGTCCCTAGTTGCCACTTCCACACATTTTTGAATGCTTCCAGGCACAGTGATTCCTCTGCTTCCTTGGACAGCCTGTTCCAGTGCTTTACAACCCTTTCAGTGAAGAACTTCTCCCTAATATCCCACCTAAATCTCATCTGGCAGAATTTGAGGCAGTTTCCTCTTGTCTTGTCCCTTGTTCCCTGGGTGAAGAAACTAACCCCTCCTGGCTCCCCACTCCTTTCAGGGAGTTGTAGGGACCAAGAAGGTCCCCTTGAACCTCCTTTTCTCCACACTCTGCTCCCTCAGCCTCTCCACATGAGCTCACCATAAATTACAGAGATTCCTTGTGCAAAGAGAGTCTCCACAGTTTTTGAAGCCACCCATGAAATACTGGAACACTGCAAAAAGGTATCCCTTAGGGATTCTTTTTTCAGGGACAAACTGAGTGAGCTTTCTCAGCCATTCTACACATAACAGCTTCCCAGTCCTTGGATCATTTTTATGGACCTTCTCTGGACCCTCTCCAGCTTGCCCACATCTTTTTTTGCATAGTGGGTGCCAAAACTGAACACAATATTTGAGGTGTGGCCTGACAAGGGCTGAGTGGAGTGGGATAAGGACTGATTTATCTCTGCTGGTGATGCCCTCATTAGTGCAGCCCATCCTCCCAGTGGCTCTCTGCCACTGCTGCTCCCTGGTCACCCCTACCAAGCTTTTTGTCCACCAGGATCCCTGGGTCTCTTCCCACAGAGCTGTTCCCCAGATCCCAGTCTGTGCTGCACTCCTAGATTATGTTTTCAGGGTGCAAGACTTCACACTTGTCCTTGTTGAGCTCCATGAGGTTCTTGTCAGCTCACCTTTCCAGTCTGTCCAGGTCTTCCTGCAGGGTGGCTCTCCCTTCCAAAGGGTCCGTCTCCCCAGTCAGTTTGGTATCACTGACAAACTTTATCAGGGTACACTTCATCCCGTCAGATCGCTTATGAAAGTAAGAGACAGGACAAGGGGAAATAGCTTCAAAGTGACAGAGGAGAGACTTAGATTAGATGTTAGGAAGACATTATTGACTGAGGGTGGTGAGATACTGGCACAGATTTCCCAGAGAAGTTGTGGCTGCTCCATCCCTGGAAGTGTCCAAGGCCAGGCTGGATGGACTGGGAGCAAGCTGGGATAGTGAAAAATGTCCCTGCTCATGGTAGGGGGTTGGAACTGGATGGTCTTTAGGTCCCTCTTCCAACCCAAACTAGTCTGTGATTTTATGATTCTATACTAAACATTAAAATAGTCATAGTTTCCTCCTTCGCAGTTAGTGCTGCTGAATAATTCTCTAGCAGCACTGGCACCTCTCTGGGTCTGTGGTGCTGTGCTCCATGTGGAGGGAAGCTCCTTTCTGGATCTCCAGACCTGGATCAGAGTGGGTTTCAGTGCTTTACACCACTGTGTGCCCCAAGTCTGGCTCTGAAACCCCAAACACTGAGGGACCAGCACTTAAGATGGGGGTTCTCTGACAAGTTTCTCTGCTTGAGGTTATGTAGGGGTTTTCGTGCAGAAGGGAGATGTTTTCACCCAAAGCTCCCACCAAAGCCAGAGGGAGGCTTGGGACATCCTTGGGGCAGCTCTGGGCTCCTTGAGAAAGCAGGGGAAATATTTCAAGACCAGGGGAGTAAAAAAATAGCCAAACAAATAAACTGCTGTCTGTTGGAAATGACAGATTGGAGATATATTATGAGGCAGGACAGCAGGATGCCTGGCTAGATTAAATTAGCACAAGGATTCTTTTATTTTTTTCCCCTTTATTTTAGGAAAGTGAGTGAGAATGTGGCAGCAAAATCTGCCTGCGGATGAAAAACTCGCTCAGCAGCCTTGAAGGCTGAACATCAACTGGGTGTTTCAAAAGCGAGGGGGAACAGCAAGCACTTCATCTCAAGACCCCTTCCCAGAGGGGATTCACAGCGTTTTCACTGGAATCAAAGCCACAGAGCTCTGCAATAACACCACAAAGTCTGTGGATGAGGCACAAACATCCACATCTCCCACCACTGCTGCACTAACGAGCCTTTTTGAAGTTTGTGGCCTTCCTGTGGCATTTCAGACTTCACTTATCCAAACTTTTGCCTGTGGGCATCTCTCCTCTCCCAAAATTACCACAGGAGTAATAAAACAAATACTTTACTAATAATATACTCCCAACCCCAGAGGAAGAGATGCCATCTCAGTGTTCAGAGCCTCACTAACAGGCAGCACAAGAGGAGCAATGCCATGTGAAACTTATGACCTCTGCATATGAAATTTAGGGGATTGAGAGTGGGGGAGAAAGCCCCACAGCAACGAGGAGGAGGAGAAGGAAGAGGAGGGAGCACCAGCAGCTCCCTGCTGCACAGTGAGACAACCCCAGGATTTCTCAGCCCAGTATCCTGTTGCCACTTGAATCAAAACCTGGATGCCAAGCCAGGGTATTTTTAGCACATTTTGGACTTAAAGTGAAGGGAATGCTGGTGAAATACGCAGTACTGACAGCCCTGGAAAATCTTTATTCATCTGCGGCACAGGCAGCAGGGAAGGCTGTGAGGAAGCAAAGCAATCCCGAGCTGCAAAGCGAGCCCCCTGCTTCCTCCAGCTCAGCCTGCCTGGTGCTCTGCACTTACTGGTGGCTGATGCAGAAGGGGATTTTTCCACACTCTGAGTGGACAGGGCATGGTGGGAAGGAGTGTGATGTGCAGGGAAGAGTCATGCTGCAGATTTGCACAGCCAGGAGCCTCCAGCTGAGCTCTCTGTATCCCAACCAGGGCGGCTGCCTGAGCCCAGCTGCAGAGGTGAGGAGGCCATGGAAGAGGGGGAGACCCAGAAAACATGATTGTCTGAACCCCTCTGCACTGGTCCAGGGCTGTGCTCCATTCCCTGTGCTAATTCAACACTGGATCTTTGGAACCTGTGGAGCCCCAGGGAATCGATGTACCCTGTCCAATCTCCAGCAGTGACTGAGACCCACTGCTCTGGGGAAGAGCCCTAAAAGAGGGCACTTAGCACAGAATCATTAAGGTTGGAAAAGCACTCTAAGATCATCAAGTCCAACCATGAACCCAGCACTGCCAAGCCCACCACTAAACCACATCCCCAAGTGCCAATCCACATGTTTTTTGAACACTTCCAGGGACAGTGACTTCACCACTGCCCTGGGCAACCTGTTCCAATGCCTGACCACCCTTTCAGTGAAAAAAAATTTTCCAAATAGCCAATCTAATCCTGGTGCAACTTCAGGCTGTTTTCTTTCATCCTATCGCTTGTTACCTGGGAGAAGAGCCCAAACTTCTCCTGGCTGTTGACTGTGAGAAGGTCTCTTCTGAGCCTCCTTTCCTACAGACTGAGTCCCACTCAGCTGCTCCTCATCAGACTTGTGCTCAAGACCCTTCACAAGCTTCCTTGTCCTGGTGAATCAAACACCTTGCAGATCTTTCCTTCTCCTGAGCCCCTCACTTGGGACGTCACTGAAACTCTCCAGCACCATTCAGTGCCTCCTGGAGCAGAGCTGGCTGAGTGGAGCCACGCTTTGGCTGGCTGACCAAAGGAAGGGGCCGCAGAGGGGAAGTGAGAGTTTTCCTTGCAGCAAACAGGGTCCCTTTGGCGTTCAGGGCCCAGCCTTCCAGAGAGCCCAGAGGTCCCTGAGCGAGTGCCTTGGACAGTAGCTGGAGTTTCTGGGAGAGGCCAGGGTGACCACAAGAGATGTTCCCCACATCCCTTTGCCAGGAGGATGCACACACGGTGCTCACATGCTTGTCATCAGAAAGCTGGAAACCCAGCCACAGGAAACTCGGGGATTTGACAATTGTTTGTGTGTCAGCCTCGAGACGAATATCTCAACCCTTCCCCCCCACATCAGAAACTTGCTCCTCCACTGCGCGTGTGTTTCGAGTTTCCTCATGCAAAACCTCGCGTGGGCGTTTGGATATGTAATGAGCACATAGTTCAGGATGAAAACAAGTTGCGTGGAGGAGCCAAGTAACGCCAGAAAAATGAAAGCAATACAAACAACAACATGGCACGCGGCCATACCAGCTCGCTCGTGGGCCAGCCGGATCTCACATCCTCCCCGGAGCTGCGGAGCTGATCAGCTGTTGGAAAAAGAGACCTCTAAAGACAGGCGGGAGGAAATAGCATTGGCAGCACAGGCCGCTGCATGTTTCCTTCCAGAGCAGGACAGAGCCAAGGACATCAGGCAGAGCTGTAACATTTGGGGGCTTGTTGCTGAGCCATGAAGCCAGGCAAAAACCTCAAGTGGGCTGCAGTTGTGTAAAGTCCCATTGTTTTCAGAGCGGAAGCGCAGCGCTGGCCTGGCGGGGTATTGTCGTACCAGATTTTGGTGATGCTCACCCAGCCGAGCTCCCGCTGCAGAGCCAGGGCCTCATTTCATTCAGTATGTCGTGCAAAGGGGATAAAACCTCCTGCCTGCACCAGATCGGGGCTCAGAGCATCCTCCCAAGCCAAATGCTGCTGCCTCCAAGCACCTTCAAAGGAAAATGGCTCCAATCATAGAATGTTCTGAGTTGGAAGGGACCCACAAGAATCATCAAATTCTGACTCCTGGCATCTCCTCTAACCTGTGGGCAAGGCTGGAGCAGGAGCAGAGGAATTCCAAAAACTCCTCAAACTGGCCTCACTCATCTTCATCCCTCCTTTTGATGACGTGATGGAAAAAAAAGCTGCAAAGCTCATTAAGCCCCATTTTCTGTGGGGCTGCCACATCCTTTCATCCACACTGAAAAAGGATGAGAGCAAGTCTCAAACCCAGATGATTTTATTGTTTGCTCCCTTTACAGAGAGGGATCATCTGTGCCTCCTTACGACGCAGTGAAACAATACCTCCTTCTAAGAGAGGTAATAAAATACCTCTTCTGAGTAGGCCCTGATCCAAAGCATCTGCTCCTGGGCTGTGCACTCCAATACCTGCTTGAGCCCTCTTCACCACCTCTTGCAGCATCCACCCTTGGCATGAAGGCTTAGATCAGTGAAAGACCTTGCTGGCAATCCAGAAGACTGAAGAGGGCCTGAAATGCCAGCGCCTCCATACACGCATTGACATAATTCTCTGCATAAAAGCCAGCTTTAAAAGGCTTGTTTTGCAAAGCACAAGTGTGCATTTTTTTCAAATCAAGGTCAGTAACTCAGCTTCATTCACCAGTCTCCAGCTGCAAAACAACATGCCCCAGACAATGGAGGAGAGTGTATCTGAGTCAGAAGATGCCTTTTAAGGGATGCAAGTGGCTCCAAGCCACGCTGGGGAAAGAAGATCTCCTTGGCACCCTTGTGTGCTCAGCTTCCTCTGAACTCAAACAGGGTACCCGAGGGCAGGAAAAGCCGATGAGGTGGGAAGGGCAGCACAAATTCCACTCACGCTCTCTGTCCTTTGATAACATCATTGAATTGCAGAATGTTAAGGGTTGGAAGGGACCTTAAAGATCATTAAGTCCCAAGCTCCCCTGATATGGGGACACCTCCCACGAGACTAGGTTGCTCAAGGCCTTGAACACTGCCAGGGTTGGAGCATCCACAGCCTCCCTGGACAACCTGTGCCAGGGCCTCACCACCCTCAAAGTAAAGAATTCTTTCCTAATATCTAGCCTAAATTTCCCCTCTTTCAGTTTGTACCCATTACTCCTTGTCCCATCACTGCAGTTCCTGATGGAGAGCCACTCTCTGGTTTCCCTGGAGGCCCCTTCAGATACTGGAAGGTGCTGTGAGGTCTCCACACAACCTTCTTTTCTCCAGGCTGAACAGCTCCAACTTCCTCAGCCTGTCTTTGCAGGGGAGTCATCCAGTCATCCTAGCAACGTCATGGCCCTCCTCTGGATGTGCTCCAACAATTCCATTTCCTTCTTCTTTTGGAAAATGCACTTTTCCAACATCTCCGTGCCCACCAGTGTGACGCGTCACCACGCTTGGCTCCACTCCACAATTCATCGAGCACTTGTAGGAAGCAGAGGAGATGCTTCCAGTTGTGCCTCAGGCTAAAAATATTTACTCATCTCTTCCCCCCCAGGCAGGTGTTCTCATCCCAGGCAGGGCTGCTCCTGCTCGGATGTGCCTGCACGTCAGGCACACGCTGCTCATTGTACACCGCGGTGCTTCTCTCTTTCCTACACGCCCGGGGTGCTGTGATGATTTCTCTGAATCACCCAAAGAGGATGCTCCATCCTGTGTTTCAGATGCAGAATGTGCCTTGGAATTCAATAGTTGCTATAGTGCCTAATTACACATTTTATAGAGTACTTAGTCACAATGGCTAGAGCTCTTGTTATTAGGCTTGGACTCCTTCTGTTGCTTTATTTTAAAGACCTTTCTACTAAACATTTTCTCTCTGCATTAAAAATAGCATTTTGCAGCATTTTCTCCCTCCAAAGATATCACCAAGTCATGGAGCACTGAACACCCAATGGACAGTGGGAAGAACAGGGTTTGCAGCCTGCTTTTGTCACGGCACTCCACAATGCATGTACAAGTTGGCTCAAATGACAGCAACAAAACATTTCCCAGGAGCTCCTGAGCACTGATCCTGGCAACAGCAAGTCTGCCCTTTGGAGACAACTCACATTGTCTTCTTGGGGCATCCACACCTTCCCCTTGGTAGCACAGAGAAGGTGGCTCCTTGGGTGCTCTTCCCCGGGGATGATTCAGCTCATCACAGTGGGACATGTCTTGGAGGAGGCTGAATCACTCTCCTGAGGTGCTGGTCTATTTAAGCACATTCTAGAAGAGGTTCAGCTTTGGTGCAGTCAGCTGAGATGGATAAGACAAACCCCATGCTCTGCATTGCTCTTCCAAATTGGAGAAATTAGGACTCAGTTGGAATTGACTGGAAGGTCACACCCCACCTGCATTGCTGCATCCAGCTCTGGGGTCGCCAGTGTCAGAAGGACATGGAGCTGCTGAGGCAAGTCCAGAGGGGGACACAAAGATGCTCCAATGGCTGGAGTCCCTCTGCTCTGGAAATAGGCTGGGAGAGCTGGAGAAGAGAAGGCACCGGGCAGACCTGAGAGCCCCTTCCAGTGCCTAAAGGGGCTCCAGGAGAGCTGGAGAGGGATCTGGGATAAGGAATGGAGGGACAGAATAAGGGGGAGTAGCTCTAAACTGGCAGAAGGTTTAGATTGGATATTAGGAAAAGATCTNCAGCTTTGGTGCAGTCAGCTGAGATGGATAAGACAAACCCCATGCTCTGCATTGCTCTTCCAAATTGGAGAAATTAGGACTCAGTTGGAATTGACTGGAAGGTCACACCCCACCTGCATTGCTGCATCCAGCTCTGGGGTCGCCAGTGTCAGAAGGACATGGAGCTGCTGAGGCAAGTCCAGAGGGGGACACAAAGATGCTCCAATGGCTGGAGTCCCTCTGCTCTGGAAATAGGCTGGGAGAGCTGGAGAAGAGAAGGCACCGGGCAGACCTGAGAGCCCCTTCCAGTGCCTAAAGGGGCTCCAGGAGAGCTGGAGAGGGATCTGGGATAAGGAATGGAGGGACAGAATAAGGGGGAGTAGCTCTAAACTGGCAGAAGGTTTAGATTGGATATTAGGAAAAGATCTTGCCTGTAAGGGTGGGCAGGCCCTGGCACAGGTTGGGCAGAGGAGCTGCAGCTGCCCCATCCCTGGGAGTGTCCAAGGCCAGGTTGGACAGAGCTTGGAGCAACCTGGGCTAGTGGAAGGTGTCCCTGTCCCATGGCAGGGGTTTGGAACAAGATGATCTTTAAGGACCCTTCTAACCCAAACCATTCTGTGGTTCTGTGATTCAGGCACAGGGATGCTCTTCACCCTACACAGCAGCATTGGTCTTTCCCCTATTAACCTCTCTTTGTGCCCGGGTTTCTTCATCAGGAGAACCGAGCTAAATACTTAATTGCCTACTTTCTAAGGAGTCAGGCAGGATAATTAGCTAATGTTTGGGTAATGTGTCATAGGGTAGGAGTGCTAAGTAGTGTTGCTGTCAGCAGCACAGTGGGAAGTGAAGGACTCAATCTTGTTTTTCAGTCGGGAATGTCACAGTCCCCCCTAAGTCCATTGTTCCCGTTGACTGGTTTGCTGAAGGCAGAGAACTTGGGCAAAGTGTTTAAAGGAAGAGGATGCCAGGGACAGCAGAGAGCTGTTTGTGATCCCGAAGAACTGTCAGAATAGCTGGGTGGATTTTGAAAAGAGAAAACTAGCAGTGAAGGCAAAAGTAGGGAATATGCTTGGGACTGCCCAGAAAGTCCATCCATCTGTAACTGTGGCATAAATATTCAACAGCAACAGCCTCTGAGTAACAAAAATACATCAAGGAAACTTTTCTTGCACTGCACTTACTGCAGGGAGGCAGCACAGCAGGAACCTCAGCACAGGGACCCATTTAACTCACCCTGGGGGCTGAAGCAGACTCGGTCCAACAGAGATTTCACATGTTTAATTTTTACTATTCTGCAAATTACGTTGTGGGTGAACTTCAAGCCCTTCTCATGTCCACTGATCATAACTGATGAGATTTCAATCGTGCCTCCTTGAAGTTAAACATCTGAGAGACACTTTGGTTAATAGTTTGCCTTTCAGAGCAGTGCATTAGCTCTCTTGTGCTCCTGTCTGCTTAATTTAGAGCGAGTGGCCCAGAGTGCTGCAATTAAGGAAGGAGGAATCTTGGGCTGAAGCTCTGGATGCTTTCAAATGACCAGCAGACCCTTCAGTGCCAGCTTGTTTTTTTACGGTGGCTGGAACAACACTTTCCATGACTCACTACTAATTATGCTCTGGATCTGCAAACAAATGTTTTTAACCTCTTGTTGTTGTGTATGAAAATTATAAACCCACCAGTGCTGTCCTGGTGCCCTCCAAGGATCTGCTGTCCCCCCTCTGCAAGACTTGGCTCCTGCCAGGCCAATCTGGGGAGGCACATTCTCCCTCTGCCTTTTTTCTGAAGTGTTTCTCACTCTCTCTTATTTATTTTCTCATCTTGAGGACAGTCCCATGCTTTGATCTGTGCAAAAGATGACTTTTCCAGCAAGGCTGCTGGGCTCTCCCTGTTTCCTGCAGAGTGTCCAGCCACAGGCCACACGGAGATGGTGCCAGCTCCCCTCTCTTTTCCCTGGTGTTTGGTTAGCCAGCCACAGAGAATCTCAGCAGCCACTGCCAGCTGCTCTGCATCCTGCACAAACATCTCACTCAGGATCTCCACAACCAGGAGCAGGGAGAGGAAAAACCACGGCTAACCTGGAATTGATCCTCTCCACCGCCAGCATTCTTTGATCTTTTGCAGAGGGATCCACAAGGAGGAATGATGCCTGACCTCTGGAAACGGAAAGCATCCT
Organism: Campylorhamphus procurvoides; assembly: GCA_013396655.1. NCBI lineage: Eukaryota > Metazoa > Chordata > Aves > Passeriformes > Dendrocolaptidae > Campylorhamphus > Campylorhamphus procurvoides. The sequence continues at coordinate 224,314 of WBMV01007700.1, read as the reverse complement.
TTCACTTTCCAGGCCTGATGAAATACACATCTATGGACACGCACGTAAAATGCCCACATGCCAAGCCCACCAACCCATCCCAGCACTCCCTGGGGATAGATTGTGCCCAGTCTCCAAGGTCTAAGAAAGGCTGCTTTATTCCAGAGCATTGCTTCCTGTTGTGTCTGTTCCTGGTTTTATAGTAAGTAGGTGGAAATACTGGCAGCAGTTCTGGGAAGGGCAGGGCTTGGGGAAGGATGTGCCTGTTCACCAAGGACACCCGCCAGGCCACGGCAAGATGCTGCACTTAAGACCCTCTTTGGCACTCAGGCACAAGTCCAAAATGAGGGAAACACACTGCTCCCATGAAAAGGGAGGAATTTTCATTCCACCAAGGGCAGAAGTCATATTGTCTGAAGGAATAAACGACTTCTCTTAGTGCAACTCACTCAGGGGATGTCAGGTTGCATTTTTCCCTCCAGAGACTGCCCCAGCAGCAAATCCAGCTCAGTAGTCTCTGTGCTGTCCAGAGCCCAACCCTTACGGCTCCCCCCCACCAAAAAGCTCTTTTTGGGGGATTGGGATGACGGGATGGGCACATTTTTATCTATAGATCCAGAAATTTTAAGGCCATTGAAGGACAGCATTTCCATTTTCTTGGAAGACAGGAGGGCCAGGTACCCAGCAGGAGGTTTCTCACCAAGCTCAACTTCTCCTGCCCCACTGGAAGCAATTTCCCAGGATCCACAGATGGGCAAGGAGTGGTGCCTGAGCCCATTCACACTCTGCTGTCTCCGAGGTTACAGGGGTTTGCAATCTGCTTCTTGGGAAGAAAAGGGAGGCAACAGTCCTGTGACTGCTGAAGGCTTGGGATGGACTCGTGCTCACAGGCAGTCATCTGTGTGGGCTTGGCAGGCAGAGCTCAGAGGTTGTAGGATGTGGGAATGCCATCCCTGCTGCTTTCCTGACCTGCTCCCACATTTATGGATTGGGTGTGGGGCTCAGGGGCCTCCCCAGACAGCTGAGAATGAGGAGTCCTTCTCCAGAGATGCCAGAGGAGGAGGATACACTACTCAAAGTCAGAGGAGAAGAGAGACAAGCATATGATCCAAGTCACCACATCCTCCAGCCTGGGCACAAGGAAAAGCACAGTCCAGAGAGTATCAGCCCAACACGTTCTGGAATAAAACAAGCTCCCTCCTAAACCCATCCACACAAGTTTTCTATTGCTGGTTTAGACTGGAACAAAGGACAACATTCAGATCATGTCCTGAAGTGGTGCTGTAAGCCACAAGCCAAGCACATCCCAATTTCTCCTGGTCCTGGGTATAACAGGAGGGACACCTGCAAAAGGCTGTTTTTCCTTCTCCAGTTTGGGAACTCAGCAAGGTACTTCACCTCCTGCACAGGTCATCCCTCAGTACCTGCTGATGTATCCCTGTTTGCCTGGACTTAACACGTGGAAATTCAAGCTCCTTGGTCGCTGGGGCGAGTGAAGGAGTTTCCTTTGCATAAGCCCCGGGGTAAGAGCCTTTATGCAGACACCTTGTTCCTGGGATTTGTCTCAATGGGGGCTAAGTCTGGCTGTGTCCTTCTTCAAGGTGAGGCCCTGATTCCATGGGAGTCCTCCAGTTCACCCACTTATCTTCCCTGAGGCCCCTATTTCTGTGCTTTGCCCTGAATCCAGTCATCTTTGTCGAGGATGGGGAATTTGGTTCCATGTAAAACAGGAAGAAGCTTGAGGGTGTGTTGTAACCTCATTGAATACATGATGTACCCTAAAGCTATGGTTTTGCTTGTGATTCCCAACTCCTCCTCATTTGCCCTGGATGTCTGGAGGGCACCTACCACCCATGCCTGCTGCAGAGCCCTGAACATGAGCCCAGGTGAGGCAGAACAGCCCTGCTTCCTCCAGCAGGATGGCAGCAGCAGACACAGCTCCCCCTGGGAATACACAGCTCTGAGGGTAAAAATAACTTGTTCTGGAAATGGAAAAGGGCAAAGCAAGCAAAGAAGAAAGCATGAGTCAGGTTTGCACGGGCAAGGGAAGGTGGGGGGAAGAGCAACAGCACAATACTGAGCCAGGGGATCGATGCTACAGAGCAGTTCAAGGGGGTGAAGCCCAAGAAGTACCAGAGAGACAGATCTGTCTCTGGAGGACAAGAGCTGGAAGATGTGTCCCTGCTCTGCCTGACATCACCTGGGCAGTGCTGGAGGGCATGGCCACAAAAGCACATCCCCAGGGTGCTCTGAACCCCATGCAAGGCTCTCCCCTCACAGTGCTGCCCTCACCGAGCTCCTCCCCAGCTCCCATGTGACTCCTTCGCTGCTGACCCCATCCCATTCCATGGTGGAGATCACAGCACTGGGAAGACTGGAGGTGCCAAACCTGCCCATGGTGGGTTCTGAGGTGTCTCATATCAAGGGAGAGTCAAACCACCCACTGCTGCTGCCCGTGAGACCTTGGCTTTTCCTGTGCCGACAAGCAGCAGTCACACCCCTGTGTGGGCATCCAGAGCAGGGGCTGAATGAGGAAGCAGCTAATGGATAAAAAGAAGATAATTCCAAGAAAATGCTTGTGTGTATTAAGCAAGGACAGTGTGTACTCCAGACGTCTCAGAGAGGAAAAGAAGCAACAGCAGTGACCTTTTATAAGTGATGGAAAACTAGTCAGATAGCTGGGAACTTGGAAAAGGAAATGGAAAGAAGAGCAGTCTTGGAAATTTTTACCTGGCAATTCTGACTTTGGTCCTGAACACAGCAAGAGGAAAGGCAGGGTGTGACATCAGATGATGGGATAACAAAAGCTAAGGCGTAGGGCTATTGAGGACATGTAGATGGAGAGGTTTCTTATCAGTCCATAAAATGAATGGATGTGGGAACATATATCAACTCATCAGTGAGGAGTTTGATGTAGTGTCTAACAAAGCCTTCTATTTTATTTATTTTTTGTTTTAATTAATTTCTCTTGGCTTGGGTCTGAACATCTTGGCTGAACATTGCAATTTAAAGATCCTCTCAGATGACCAATCGGTATCTTGACCCCTCACAGATAAAGTTTGATTGTTTCTGTCACTGACCCCGTCCCCCCACTGAAGCCATTGCTCTGCAGACATGAAACCAGTGCATTCATCTGCTTCCTGCAACCTCCGTGCAGATAAGACTCGACAAAACACCTCATCCTCCAGGATGGAGGCGGGCAGCGAGAAAGCCAGAAAATGAGTCATCCCAGCCTTACGGGCAAGAATTGCCTGGGTTTGCACCGTGCAGGAGGCAAAGGAGCTTGCAGGGAGCTGATCCTGGTCCTGTTGGGATCCTGGGCCCTTCCCAAGGATCACTGTATGCTCACATCATCATCATCATCATCATCAAGACCTTAATCATAGAATGGTCTGGGTTGGAAGGGACCTTAAAGATTATCCAGTTCCTATGCCCTTCCATGGGCAGGGACACCTTCCACTAACCCAGGTTGCTTAGAGCTCCATCCAACCTGGCCTTGAATCCCAGTCCCAGGGATGGGACATCCACAACTTCTCTGGACAACTATGCCAGGGCCTCCCCATCCTCACAGTAAAGAATTTTTTCCTAATACCTAATCTAAACCTACTCTTTTACTTTGAATCCACCCCCCACCTTGTCGTGTCACTCCAGGCTGTTGTAAATAGTCCCTCTCCATCTTTCTTGTGGGCTCCCTTCAGGTGCTGGAAGGCTGCTCTCTGGTCACCCCAGAGCCTTCTCTTTTCCACGCTGATGTGTAGAACACACAATTTTGGTTATACCCACATAGTGATAAACTGGTTGATCTCCTTCCTGTGCTGGGGATCCCAGAGCTGGATAAAATTAAGTGACATTTAATGAAAGCATTTCTCTGACATGCCCTTGTCTCCTTCTCTTGTCCTGCAGGACCTGGGGCCATCTCTCCTGGCTTTCCACCAGTGAAGAACTGTCTTGTGAGAGGATGCAGCAGCAGTGGTTTGTGGCCAAAATCCTAAGGGGTGGTAAATGTAGGCCACACTACAAGAGAAAGTGGCTTTCCAACTGTGTGGCAAGAATGGCCCCTCATTAAGGAGCTGAAACGGGATCCATCAAGGCTGTCTCTTGCAACATGCCCAGGCCCTGATTACGGTCATTTTCCTCCTTGCTTCCACTGCATGCCTGGGAAAGGGCCGCAGTAATTAAAGTCTGAATCTCATTAAAATCCAGAAAGTGCTTGGCTTTCTGAGAATCCAATTATCACAAACACTACGTAACGCCAGTCAGGGCATGGCTTGTTTTTGGTGTTTGGAATTGTTTTTCTTAAACCTACAAATATGGTGTGAAATCAAATTTTCCAGAGGACGCCGCAAATCCGAAGAGGGCACAGTTATAAAAGCAATTGAAGAAAAACACCTCGGAGAGGGAGGCTGCAAGGAGGGAACATGGTGCTGCTAAAGGAGGACAGAGCAGGAGTGCCCAGGTAGAAGGGATGATGCACATCCCACCCAAAGCCCTCCAGGGACAATCTGGCTGGGTCTGGACCAGCATCCCATCAATGTGGTTAAGTCCCAGCTCCTGGCTGGTGACTTTAGGCACAGAGCAGTGGCCTGCTGTGACTCAACTGGGTCCCAAACTGTCCTGACTCACCACATGGCTGCTTGGGTTTTGCAGGGAAAGCCCTGGAGTTAATGGGCAGCTGGGTCCAATGTGTATCCATGGGATGGGCATGAGGTGGGAAATGACAGGACCTGGGCAGCAAGAGTGGAAGCTGCTCTTCCTCTCCCTCCTCAGTGTAGCAAACCCTACAGAAACACATCGTGGCATGCAGAAACCTGCCCCTTTCCAGGGAAATTGATATTGCTCACAAGACTTTGACTGTGGATAGGGAAGAGATGGGATCTCCAGCCTTCAGGATGGGAGCCTTTCTGAGGACACAAGCCACTTGTCTCAGCACACCTACACCCAGTCCCCGTGACTGTGCACCAACTCCGTGTCCTTTCCCCAAACACTGGTGGGGGGCAACATACTGGATTCCATTCAGATCATCCTCCCTCGCTGCTCCCAGCATGTCCCCAGGCTGTGACCCCACGGTGTCACTCCTGTCAGGAGCTGAAAGTGGAGTTTGGGGTGCCTGGCTTTGCTGCTCACCAGGGCAATGGGGACAAGGCACTTGGCTCTTCTGTGCCTCAGTTTTCTGAGCTGTAAACACGTAATAAAACAATTCCCTAATTTGTTGGGTGCTGACAACCTCCAGCAGCGACACTGAGGAACTCTGCCAGCCTGGGCTAAAGGGTGCTGGCTCAGTGCAGAACAGCACCCTGGTTTTGGTGGCACAGCGTGTCTGCCATACATTGCACTTATGTAAGTTACTCAGCACTTAGTCGGCACTTCACACCTTTCCTGAATGACACACATTGGAGCCGTTTGCCAGCAGGAAGAGAAAAACATCCAGTAAGGAGTGATCTGGAAGCAATTGGACTGATTTCCAGATTTCTTCAAGAGTGAGAATTGGGGAAGGTGGGAACAGGGTTTTGAAAAAGAAAGGCCAAGCAAAAGGATGCATTAAAAGAAGGGGGATAAAAGTGTCTCTCTATATATATTTATATATATAAAATGTGTGCATGGAAGGAGTTGCAAGGTGAAAAAGCCCACTGCAACTCCTCATGGAAACAGGCTGCAGCATCTCCAAAGTACATTTGAAATTCACCTCCTCCTTCTTTTTGCAATTAAACACATATTCTTATGCACCTCGACGTTTAAAATAAATAATGCCAATTTTTAGCGCTAGCAATTAAAAGCGATGCTGTTTACATTTTAATGAGCTCCTCCAGTGTGAGTAGCTCAGCTTCTTTCAATCAGAAATGGATGGATTTAGAAACAAGACATCTTTAAATGCGCTTCAGATTTCTGTAAACAGTAGCCCAGCTCTGCTTTCAGGTTCTTGGGGTGGAGGGAACAGAGGGACAATCTGCTGGATAGAAAACTCCGAACAGCTTTTCTTCCCAGTGGCGATTCTCTGTGGGAGTGCGGGAAAGGAAGTTTATTTTGGAAGTGAGAAAAATAAAGCAAGGTTTTGTTCCAGGGGAACACAAAGATAAGCAGCATCTGTGCAGCTGGAAGTGCTGCGTGTGGCTGTGAAGCCCCTATTTACAGCTGCAGAAATGCCAGGTACATTTTCACATCCTGGGAAGACTTCAGAAGGCATCAAAGTGCTACCAAGCTGGTTTCCAAGATGCATTTTCCACCCACCTTTGGCTTGCGCTTGGAAAATCATTAATCATGTTTCGGCTCGGCGCCATCCGTGGGCCTCGATTCGGCGTAGGGAGAGTTGATGAAAACTTTACTGCTGATTTCAGTACAAAACCCAGTGTTGTTACAGCCTGGGGATTACAGGTGGGGTACATGGGGCCCTAGGGCTCCTCACATCAACGCTGATCCATCAGAACCTCCTCCAACAGCTCCATGTCTGCAGGCAGCAGGTTGTAGCTGGCACGTGTGTATCTCAGATGTGAACCTCTTGCAGGAGTTGTCAAAACACCACGGGGAAAGCTTTTGCTACTAAACAATTCCACCGCAAACATCAACTGTGAGCAAGTTGATAAAGCGGGTTGGAGGAGAGGCAGGTTTGGAAATGCAGTGTTAACAGCAGCAGGGTTGGGTTTAGCACCACCAAGCAATGTTCTCCTTCCTGCACTCTCACCTGCTCAGTGATGAGGTGTCATCCTTTCTGACTCACATCAAAACTCGGTGGCTTGCCCAGGGCAGTAGTGAAAGTCTCCGGAGGTGGGATGAGGATTTAATGCTTTTTTTGAGGAAAGTTATCAGAGAATCCTAGACTGGTTTGAGTTGGAAGAGGCCTTAAATATTATCCAGCTCCACCCCCTGCCACGGGCAGGGACACCTTCAACTATCCCAGATTGCCCCAAGCCCCGTCCAACCTGGCCTTGAACACTTCCAGGGATGGGACATTCCCAGCTTCTCTGGGTAACCTGTGCCAGAGCCTGCCCACCCTTATACTAAAGAATTTCTTTCTAATATCTAATCTAAACCTACCCTTCTTAAGCTCAAGTTCTGCCCAAATATCCCTGTTTCCCAGCACTTTCAGCCCTGGCAGGCTGGCAGGGGACACATTCCAGAGACACCAGAGCTCCTGAGAGCTCTAGCACTGGAAAATGCATTTACCTTGTCTCTCTGCTTCGGTTTCCCTCTAAAAATATTTGGCACAGGGTAAATGGAGGGAAAACATCCTCCAAAGACCAACTGTTTTTATGGATTTGGGAAAGGAAAGGCAGATCACTGTGATTTGGGATACAGTAGAGTATCCTTAGCCATGGCTAAGCAGGTAAGGAGAGGTCATGAGGTGTTTGGGGTTTATCTGGTGTATTTCCATGGGAGATGATTCCTTTGCTCAGGTGAAAAAGGATGTAAAGATCCTTCCTTGGGTGATTCCTGGTGGTTCCCCCCAGGGATGGCTTCTGGTGGGTGAACCTACAGGCTTGTCCCTGCCAGCCCCAGGACGCCCTAAGCCTGTGACCTTCCCTCACTTCTCAGTCTCCTCCAGCTACATAAATAAGCAGATAAAATAGTAAGACCTTCGAGGGCTTTGCATTAACTCATGACCCACTGGGTGCACGTGGCCAAAATCACACCCAGGTCCTGAGTTGCTTTCATAGAAATCCATGAACAGCCAGGCCCAGGGGAAGGAGAAACACCTGAAAGCTGAAACGCAGGAGAGCCATTCCATAGGGAAATGCAGTTTGCAGACTGACATCACAGCTCCTCTTTGCCCAGTGAGGTGAACACATCCGAGTCTGTGTGATTTAGTGATTATTCCCCATCGCAGAGCTCAAATCTGATCCTAAATTCTCAGTTTAATCGCATTAGTGATGAAAGTGGGACTTTTCCCCTCAGTTTTGGTGCTTTCTGTGTAGCAGGGGTGATGCTTCAGGCATGAGACTGGGCCCCCAAAATGCTCCTGCACTTGAAACATCCTTTCCCCTTCCCAGGAGCACGTGTGGGTGATGAGGGCAGGAATGCTGGTGCAAAACGTGTCCCCCACGCCAGGCCAGTTCAAGGCCAGCACGGCAAACACAGGAGAAATCCAAGTTGTCACAGCTGGTTGTGGCTTCGTGACATGAGGTGGAGTTGCCAGTTCCTTGGATGCCTTGGAAAGGAGCCCCTGGCTCATGGGCTCCCACTGTGAGGCTGCAGGAACACCCCAACCTCTCCAAAACTGCTGGCTTGCTCTGTCTTGCTGGTCTGAGACTGCACTGGGCTTTTACATTTTTCCAGCCAATCCCCCACCCAGTTCCTGCTTCTCTCTAACTCAGCTGCTCGTCCCAGTGCAAGAGTCCAACACATGCACTCGCGTGATGAATTATGCTTTGGAAGATCTTCCTAAACTTGCTTCTTACAGACCGGGAATGGATGGGAATCCTTGGACATGCAGCTTGTGAATGGAGTTCAGCCAGGCCACGGAGAGAATTTCATAGGGATACAAAGCAAAACAGGGATTTGTGGGCTTTTAAGTCTGTCCTTGAAAGGACAGTAAAAGCCAGGGATGAGGGAGGAGGCTGGAAAATCCCAAGCAAGGTTCTACCTAGGGCTGAAGTCCAGGAGTTTGTCCAACATAACAGTAAGCCAAGGATGAGTCTCAGGAGGCCCCTCAAGGATGGGGAGCCATGGACAGATGTGTGCTCCTGGATCCAGCTGTGCCACTGGATGTGCTCCCCCTCCAGCCACTCCTCCCCACCCTCCAGCTGCTCCAGCCTGTTTAACACGGAGCAGCATCGCTCGCTGGAGCAGATTTGGGGACAGAATGATATTTCCATGGACACAGTGGTGCAGACTGCCTTGTCCAGCCGAGGGCAGTAACAATTAACTGGGACATGGTGACATTTCCAGCTGGAAGAGCCCTCTGCAGGGTGAACATCTGCCCATGGATGGAGAATATGAAGAGGTAACCACGTGGGAGCCCTCTGAGACAGTTAAGGATTGCTGCGAGGAGGACATCAAGCCAGGCAGGAAAATTCCTTGGTCTCCATTGAAGGATTAAGAAGGGATTTACATTCAAAAGGGAGCAGGGAGGTGAGTGAGGAGGAAAATGACACTATTGACAAGCCAAAAGAGCCAACACTCTGAGCCAATACTCTGAGCAATCCTTAAAATCCTGTCCTGCAAGTGAGGGAGAAAGAGGAAAAAGAGGTTCTTTATATTTAAGAGATCAATCTATGTAGGTTGCAGACATCCAGTATTTGTTCTCAGTTGCTAACAACAGATTTGTTAATGAGCCTATTGATCCTTGGGTGATTGCATTTGAAAATCTTTGGACAATGTCATCCCTGAGAGGCAGAAAAAAAGGAAATGTGGTGGTGATTTAAAACAAAAAAAGGGGAGAATATAATTCTGGCAATCACCAGCCTATAAAAGTAATAGAACAAATATTTAAGAAAAAAAACATGATGAAATGTTTAGAGCTTGGTTCTGTCCACACAATAGTGTCAATGGGGAGAAAAGTTGCAGAAGCCAGACACTGAACAAAATTACCATGAGACAAGAGTCAGACTCGAGGGATGATGGGCACAGAAAACTGCCAGTTTTTTTTCTTTTCCAGCCCTTTTTGGTGTGAAGGGGAACGCTGTTGGGGAACGGCCCGGCCCGAGGATGAAGGCAGCGCAGCCTTTTATGAACATGTGTTTTTATTTTGACTAATGTATTTTGCTGCTTTGTCTTAGGAAATAAAAAAAATTAGGGGGGAAAAAAGAAAAAGCCGTGGTCTGAAATGTGGTTTGTACAAACTGAAAACACATTGAGGTGCAGTCAGTAATCCTGAGCAGGGCTGGGCACACAGGCCAAGGGCATTTACCGAGGCAGAACAAGAGTTGGGGCTAAAAATCAAGTTTCATTAATGTCTTTGCTAATGAACTGGAAGGATGATGCCTTCCTTCCAGTATAAAATGAAATACACAGAGGATGGCAAATTTGAAGAAGTTTGGTTGATAATCCAGAGTTTTTCTCTGGTTTTGTTCCAAACACCTGGAAATTTCCATCCAATATCAAGCGGCGTTGAACACACTGAAACATCTCATCGTGTTGAGTGACATCTTCATTACTCACCACTTAGCCCACTCAGTGTCTCTTTTTAACCCTCTGAATGTACTTGTGGATATCTTTCCCAGGTCTTTCTGCGGACCCAGCTCTGGTTTGGTATTTAGGGAGACATTTCTGGAGCAAACACGGCTGCCTTCTCCAGGTTCCCTACCTGCCTCCTTTCCCCACCTGCAATGGAAGCCACTGGGAAGGCTGAAGATGAAGTGCCCTCCAAGGTGTGTCCCATCCCGTTCGCCTCTGACCTAATGTGGCTTAAACTGGTTCCACCAGCAGCTCCCGAGCTCTGTGTTTGCCCACACGCTCCTCTGGCCGCCTTCTCTTTGTGCTACTCAGGTGATTCATGGCTCTTACTCAAAACCTTTCCATGTGTGAGGTCTTGAGCAAGAGCCATGAGTCGCTGGAGCAGCCCAAGAAACGTCCCTGAAGCACTGAGCCGACCTGTCCTGGCTGTCAGGAGAGAGGGAGCAGCAAAGGACACAGACCTGGGAGCATTTGTGTCTTCTCTAAGCAGGCTAAGAGGGCATAAGGTGTTTCTGGGGTGGATTTCATGGGGTTTTGTCTTTTCTCACAAATCCAGCTTAGCAGTAAAAAGGATTTGGGCTGGAGATGGGAGAGCGTTACCCTCGATGAGGGAACCAGAAGCCAGGATGGGAAAGGGAGACCTTCATCTGTCAATCTTCTCAGGACCTGCTGCAAATGAAGGGAGAGGAGGAAGAGTGGGAATGGCAGGAGAAGAGGTTTTCACCTGTGGTTTCTACAGTAGATCCCAACAACCCATCCTCTCTCCTGCCCCTGTCAGTGCCCTGGTTGGAGCATCACTAGTTGTCCTTGGGGCATTGTGGTCTCAGACACCAGGAACAGGAGGTCTGAAGAGGGGAGGGATGGACAACACTGCTGTCACCCAAGAGCTCTGGGGATGTGGTGGGGTCTGGTCCTCAGGAAGTGCATTCTGCAATTCCAGAGCTTTCATAAAGCCTTAAATGAGGGGTGGGGTTCACAAACAGTGGGACCCTCCAGCACCACCCACTGGAAGTCTCAAGTGCCCCTGAGATGGAGGAGGAAGAAACATGGAGAGAGCAGAAATAATGGATGCAGCAACTGGTGAGGGGCGAGGAGCAAAATTAGCAGGGGTGGGTCAGCCATGAGGCCATACCCTGTGAGGGGCAGGAGGTGTGGGGTAAAGCCTTCTGGAGAGACAATATTTATCCACTTTGGTTTGAGTCTGTTTGAAGCTGCTGGAGAATCTGCTCCCAACCAACCAAACAAACAGAGGAAAAAGAAATGCATGTGAATGGATCCAAATGTCTCCTTATGGTGGTTTGTTTTTTTTCCCTTCATTTTTTTCTTAATGAAATATGTGGATTTTGCGTTTGCAGCACGTCAGGGCTAATTTTAGGAACGTGCAATTATTTTCTTCCAAAAAAGAAAGCACCCAAGGGGTTGCAAAAACCCTGCAAAGGATGATACGTGGTCTTCAGCCCCGAAGACTGAACCTTTGGCTCTCCTGCCAGAGAAGCAGCAATCCCTGGGGTGGAAGGGCAGGCTGTCTGCAAGGCCTTCCAACCAAACCGTGATGCTCGAGCAGGGCAGGAGACCAAAGAAAACTGTTGCCTCCCAGCAGGGAAGCAGGGTGGCCTTCCCAGGGAAAGCAGCTCCAGGATCACCAGGAGCTGGCAGGACCTGCTGTCGGGTACCTCCTCATCCCTGCCAGCCTCCAAGGGACCTCCTGGCTTAGGTGGGGGACAGCACAACCCACATCTGATCCTGTCCCCTCCCTTGGAGCTGCTCTTCCAGGCCACACTGCATTTGGCTGTGGACGCCCCGTTCTCTGACTCAGCCGTTATATCTGGGGAATTTACAGCCTTTCCTTCCTGCCAGCCTTAGTAAATAACCCCGTCATCTGACCGCGTTTTGGGAATTGACCAGGAGCAGGAGCCTAGCAGGAAGGCTGAGATGAGGACCTGCATCCAAGAAGCACTGCCAGGGCCAGGGAGGTTCCCAGTGGGACTCTCATCTGTGGCATCACCTGCAGCATCACCATCCCCAGCGAGACCCCTGTCCAACAGCATCACCATCCCTGGCAGAACCCTCACCTGCAGCATCACCATCCCCAGTGAGATCCTTACCTGATACATCATTCCTGGTGGGATCCATGGCATTACCATCCCCAGCAGAACATGGAGCCAGGACCAGGGGGTCTCGCCTACATGCAGGAAAGGGAACACTGGGTACAGCTCTACTCCCACATCTGTGATGCCTGTCTGGGCTCTGGCTTTTGTTTTCCTTTTTCTTGGAAGAGCATCCATGAGACTGTGAGGAGGGAAGGAAGGAGCAGGGGGGTTGAGGCCATGGAAAACCCAGGTCTCCATCAGCCCCTGTGCTTCAGCACTGCTGGTTTCTCCTCCTCGTCCTTATTCACCCAGTGGGAGCTGCCCAGGGTTCTCCATAGAGCCAGAGGCTCCTGCAGGCTGAGCAGAGCAGCAGACCCGGTCTGTGCCAGGTGGGACAACCCACTGCTGCTGGACAGACCAAAGTCACCTCTCCAGGTTCCCTATAGCCAATTTGGGCATCCTGGCTTGCCCCCTGGAGGCAGCCCCACGCACTTTGGTGGAGGCAATACAAACGATGTTGACAGCAACAAGTGTGGGGATGCGCTGAGGGAGAAGTTGAGGCACGTCCGGGGGGCTTCAGGGAGAATCCTGCCCTTTTGGGATGTTGAAGCAGCTCTTCTGGATAGGTGGGATCATGCAGGGCTGGGGATGGGATGAGCCAGAGCCTAAATCCAGTGTCTAAGCTGAGGCATGTCCTGGAATGGATGATTGTCTATCCTAAGAGCACTTTCTCCCATTAGGCACCTCAAGGACAATGGGCTTTGTGAGCAGGTAGATCAGAGAGGTATTTTAGTCCCCTGTGGTGAGGGAAGCCAGGCTGAAACTCCAGGGCTGTTGTGGAAACTGCAGCCTCTGTGCCAGGAATTCTGTGCTGCATCCTCCTGGAATGGGCTCAGGGAAGTGCCGCTTCCTTCCTGGCTTTCCTCTTCCCTGTCATCACCTCGGCAGGCTTTGAGGGCTGCTCCAAAACTCCATGGCATTTCTGGAGCCCGGATGCCATTGAAATTCCACCAAGTGATGAGTGTAATTTCTGTGCTCCCATTTCAAAGGTTTACCCTTATGGAGGGTCTTCCAAGCAGCCCCTCCTCACAGTAAAACTTTTCTCTGGTGTTTCCTGCACCAGCAAGTTGCCTCAAGCACCAGCCCCACATTCCCTGTCACTAAGGCTGCTATTCCCTATTTAACATCCCCACAGCTCCCAAATCCCTCAGCTCACTGCAATGATTTGAGCCGGGGAAATGATCCAGCATGAAATAACCTTGCAAATAAAGTCCCTCCCCAGGCCATGCTCAGACAGCACAGCTGCTGCAGAAATGCTCCCAGAGACACTGAGCGGGGCTCGTTTGGTGACCAGGCACATCCCTGCATCCACGGAATGTTTTGGGACCTTCAAGATCATCTCCTTCCACGCCCCCTGCCATGGGCAGGGACACTTCAGTGATGTGCCAGCCCTAGGAGGTTTCAGCACACGGTGAACTGGAGGAGGAATGTGGAACCAGTGCTGCTCTCCAGGCCTTGGAGTACCTGTGTGTTCGTGTCCTCTGGGGAGCTGGGCTGCTCCAGGTGTAAAGTATCCTCTGTCTCGTGGCCAGGCATTAATTTACCTCCTCGTGAACGCCGGCCTGCTGATAGCGCATAATTAGTTTCCTGTCCAGCGTGCACTTATCTTGTCTGTGTGTTCGGTGCATTTGGCAGTGGGTCCATAAATCAAAGAATTCCTCTGTCCCAAAGAGTTTCTGTGGGCAAGCAATGCCCCAGAGGCCCCAAAGCAGTGATTAATGGCACCCATCTCCCCGTTTGGGCTGGTTTAGGGCAGCGTGAGTTACTGCTCTAGCCGGATTGCCGAGAAATTTGTAGGTCGGCACAACGTCCCATCCCCAGCGAGCACAAACCAGCAAGACCCTGTGAGACACCAGAAATAAATGAATAAGTAAAAAGTGCTGCTGGGGGCCTGGCGAAGACCCCGCGAGACAAAAATTGTAAAGACAATCAGCAAATTGCCACTCTGGACAAAGCTGTGGATGCAGCCTCTAATCACCATCCCCATGTAGGGCTGCCTTAGTCATCCTTTATTGATTCCCTTCTCTGTGAATCATCAGCTCCTCGTGGGGAAGGGCTCTCCAGCTCGGAGAGAGCTTGGAGAGACACAAATTACCGGCGCACACGTAAGCAGGAGCAGGAGAGCGGAGGTGCCCACGGAGATGCTCTCGGTCGTGTGCCCAGCAATTTGGGAAGGTGATTAGAGCTGCTCACCAGAGGAAAAAAAATTAAATTTTCAGTGGGTGAAAGGCAGTGGGGATGCAGAGGAGGCTGCTGGTCTTCTCCAGGAGGTAAAATCATCTCCCGTTCGCCTTCCAGGGAGCAACAGGGATAGGTTTTCTCCCTTTGACCAAACAGCCTCTGCTCTTATTTAACCAGGTGAGGAGCTCCTCATGTCTTCACCCATGCTGAAGCAGCAGGAGCATGTCAGGAGCAGTGATATGAGGTCACCTACATCACTTTAACACCCTTTGAATCATCCATGCCCTGTCACACCTGACCTGTCTCCTCTCCTGCTCTTCCCAAGACATCACCTGTCCAGTCACAAGAGCCAAAATTTTCTCTCCTTGCCCCGTGGCCATCCTGCTCTTGCTGAGAGGTCTGTGCACGGAGCAGGAGGGACTATCAGGAAGGATTTGGATCTCCTACAGAGGACCACAAGGAGAGCAGTCCTTGAGGCAGCTCTTGTCTGGCTCTGCTGGCACTGGCACCGAGCACAGCTGGGTTTGAGAGCGGCTGCAAGAGCGTCCTTGTCGCTTTGCACACAGAAACTGCAGCAAAAACAGGGGTGGTGGAGAGGGGAATGGGGAGGGGATGCTATCCAAAAACCTGAGGGGCTTCCTATATGCTCAGGGTTGTGTCCTTGACATTAACCCCCAGGGCACGGGCTGAAATCCATCCCCTCTCCACCCTGATTTTGTTATCTTGCCTTGCTGGGGAGGCAGATGCCGCTGCAAGAGCGAGGCAGGCGGTTCCCCTGCAATCCAGAGCAGAGCGAAGGCGAGCAGGAGCTTCCGCTGCCAGGGAACGAGCTTGAAAGGGATCCAGCGGATAAAGAGATATTCAAAGTTCAGCTAATGAGTGGGATGAGTCACTGGCTCAACGAGACAAAGGTTAGGCTGGAAAATAAAAATCCTCGCTGCAAGGAGCGGGGTTGGTGGGGATGCAAAAGGCGGGGGATGAGGCGCAGCCAAAAGCAGGCAGTGCTGACAGGGGCAGAGGGGCAAAGTGATGGCTGTGGCTTAGATGTGACCCCGGGCCTGCCCCAGATTTTGCCCACGATGGGCACAGGGAAGCTGAGACAGGGGTTGTGGATATTGAGGCACACAGCAGCTTCCCCCAGAAGTCAGGCAGCTCTTCTGGGTAAAGCACATTTATTGGGGGCCCCAAGGAGATGCTGTTTGCAAATGAAGCACAACAGCCCTTTCTTCACCTCTTTCAACAACCAGCACTGCTGAGAAGGGATGGAGGATGTTCAGACCTCAAAAAAGACTAATTAGTCACTGAGAAGCATCAGCCTACTCCCAGTGCTCTTGTTGTTACCACCATGCCTAAGGAAGAGAAATACTGCACTAAATGTGTTGTCCTACTCCAAGGCATCCTGAAAATGAGGGCTGGAAAACCACCACCTTCCTGCTCCTTAGGGATACCCAAAACTGCTGCTGGAGCACCCCTGTGTTACTGCTGAGCAAAACAGAGGAAAAGATCTTCTCTCCCCATGGTCTTTTATAGTCCAGAATAGAAAAAACTGCAGCCTGGGAGCCCATAGACAGCACAGCACATGTGTGGCACGGAGCAGGTGCAGTGCTGAGGGGCTTTGCTTGTGGTCTTGGGACTTCGTTTTTGGATGGGCTTTCATTTCCTTCACTGCTGGGTTCACCCCGGGCCAGCTGAAGTGCCACCTGGACAGAGAGAGAAAACATTCCCCTCCTCCTAACACAGTGAAAAAAAGAGAGATGGGGATGGATGGAGCAGTTTTCAGAGAAAGCAGGGCAGGAGCTCAGAAAGAAAAGTGGGAATGGGGTGGGAGAAGGAGGGATGCTGCAGGGGTAGGGGAGCTCAGAAATACAGGTGTGGGAGCCAGCCAGGCCCTGCTGCCCATCTGAGCGAGGTAGGCACTCCGAGCCCTCAGTAGCCCCACAGGAGCTGCCACGTGCAGTTACCAGGGATGTCACAGCAGAGCAGACAATGTCTCATCATCTACACACAGGGTTTTAGCATCTTTGCTCCATACAGGGGGCAGACACTCTGCAGCACCCAGTGCTTACGGATGATGGGGTGAAGGGGATGGAGACAAGGAAGAAGAGAGGCAGAGTTGGAGCTGGAGGACAGAAACCACCCTCCCCTGTTTCCTGTGCACAGATTTTTCCCCCCAGCATTTGTAGCCTCCTCTGGGTACTTTTATAACTCTCTGTGCTGTGAGGCCTCCAGGAGTTGGAGCTTTGCCTCTGAGCAAGGTGCAGGCGAGGAGGCAGCTTGGCCAAGGGCAGCAGAGGGCAGGACACTGGTCCTCTCCCACAGCCCCCTTCTTCCTCTCCAGCTCCCTTCCATTCCCAGGGCTGAGGGTCGGATCCCCAGGCACAGGCAGAGGAGAAGGGATGCAAACCAAAGGCAGCACAATTGGCAAGAGACACCTGTAGAGGACCAAGAGGTAACTGTTTGCCCCTTCCCCATATCCACCCTTGCAGCTCCAGGCATGCTTTATTATGTTCCCCAAAATCCTTGTGCTACCCTTTGATCAATTTATCTGGAAGCTGTAACAGCACAGGATGGAAGAGAGAGGTGTGGCAGTTCCCAGCCTGCTCCTGCTCCAGCTCCTCTCCTTCCAGCGGATCCACAGCACAGCCCAGGCTTTCCTGCGCTGGCTGCATCAAACTCCTGGTGTTCAGGAGCTTGGGCACAGCATCCAAGAGAAGGTGTTTCCAAAGGGGGCACATGCACTGGGTCCCACACCCGGACCTGCTGTGTATATGGGTGCTCATGTCACTGTCCCCAGGGAATGAGGCAACAAGCTGGTTCCTACAAGCCTGAGGGTGCTGGTAGTTGATTGCAATGCAGGACAGGGATTATTCCAAAGGAAGAAGGATATAATGCAAATATTAAAGTGTCTGCACTTCTAGACTCCTGTGGTCCTTAACATGCTCTGGAAGTCTTAATTATTCAAGTATTAGTTTTGCACATTTATACCAGCTTTGCTTTGCCAGCCCACTGTCCCTCTATCCACCAAAACCAAAAAGTGGGATGTGCATAGAAATCCTTGGTACAAGAGGTGATGGTTTTAAACAGAAGGAGGATTGATTTAGATTAGTTATAAGGAATAAGTGTTCTACAGTGAGGTGGTGAAACAGAAGTTGCCCAGAGAGGGGGGGGATGCCCCATCCCTGCAAACATTCAAGCTCAGGTTGAACAAGGCTCTAAACAACCTGGTCTAGTAGAAGATGTCCCTGCTCATGGCAGGGGGTTTGGAGTCGGTGACCAACCAGGCCTTGAATATTTCCAGAGGTGGAGTATCTATGACATGTCTGGGCAGCCTCTGCCAGTGTTTTACCCCCATCTTTAATTTCAGAGGTAAATGTGAAACCTGGGGGTGAATGTCTGATGTTGAGTTTCCCAAAATGCAGCTCCTGCATTGGCAGTGTCGAAGAGCTCTGTGGTCTCATCCAGCCCCAGGTGCTGTCACTGCCAAGAGCTGGACCTGCTGTTGTCACCAGAGCAAGATGTGAGGAAATGGGTGAGTTGAATAGAGACAAATGCATCGAGTCATCAGTGAGTTCAAAGAAAACGGTGACAAATCAAATTGTTTAAAAGAATTATTTCCATTTCAGGGGTCGAAGGCTGCAACAGATTTATCTCAAAAGCCCTGCTGAAGGAGAGTCACTCAAAATAATGCTTTCTGGCAAAAAGAGTACTGGCATTTTTGAGGCTGCACAAAGAGGTCCAGCCTGCCATGAAAAGACTTTGATTAAAATAAAATAGTTGCATGACTGATTGATGTTTGCAAAATAGAGATACGGCTACAAGTCGCTGGCATGGACAGAATGAGGCTCGTCCTACCAGAAATTCTTGGAGCATATTCACTCCTGGCACTCTGAGGAATCCAACCTGCAGCATGGGCCAGCCTTATCCCACCAGGCTCAAATCCTGCCCCCACGGATGTGATCAGAGATCATCCATCAGTGTAGACTGCAATGATTTGGGCATTTTGGTGACAGTCCTTCCCAGGGCTTGAACAATGGAGTAACTGAATAATTGTCCAGAGAAGTTGTGGCTGCTGCATCCCTGGAAGTGTTCAAAGCCAGGCTGGACGGGGCTTGGAGCCACCTGGTCTAGAGGAAGGTGTCCCTGCCCATGGCAGGTGGATTGGATCTGGATGGTCTTCAAGGTCCCTTCCAACCCAAACCATTCTATGATTCTATGAACTGGCAGAAATACACATGGAGAGGGGGCTTGGAGAAAAGTTTCCTTGCAATAAAGTTTTTCTTGTGCTTATTTTCTTGTGCATCTTGAGCTAATTCTTTCCCAGGGTGGTGCTGACTAGCTTATTAATTTTACAAGAGTGAAAACTTATAAAAATGTCCTATTTGCTCTCATCTGTTGGTCTGAAATGCACAATATTAAGGTGAAAGTGAAGGAGCAGCCAAGCCCTCAGCAGCTCGTGGTGCTGGAACAGCATCATCTCAGCTGCACCCCGGGGACACCACGAACAAAGAACACCTTCTGAAAGCTCTGAATAAAAAACCCACCACTTTTAAAGACGTGAAATACAAATGGGTTCGTGCCTGTACAGCCAGAGTAAAAGTGAGATGAGGAAGCAAAGGAAAACAAACAGGCTGAGTTTAAGAGTGATTTACGCCCGAGGGTCGTGGTCACAGAGGTGAGAGCTCGACTTTGAGAAGTCAGCAGCATGGTTTGGCTTCAGGGCAGTGAGCATTTCAACAAACATTTGCCGTTTGCATACCCTTATCACCCTTTTTTCCACCTTCAAGCATAACCTGGAGGAGACTGGCTTTGTCCATTGATGGGTGAAAACCCCACATTTGTGCCAGAGAGGCGTGAAGAAGGAGGGGACTGATGCAGGGAATCTGTTCTGCATCATCTCAGGCACATGGGAGCATTTAATTCACCCAGACGATGCTCCCAGGCCAAACAGAGTCATCCCTTTAACGTGACACTATCTCCTTGCTGCTGTAACTCCCATTATTGGCTTGGAAACAAGTTTTACTATGGATTGCCAAAGGGATAAATGGGAATAAAGGGGTGAAATGAAGAGAGCAAGTGTTTAGGTTAAGTGCTGAATTTTCTCCTGGTGGAAATGCAGGAAGTTGCTCGCAGCACTTACTCTTGGACAAAAAGCTGGAGACCAGTAAATAAACAGAACAACCCTACACTGGCACGGATGAGAGCTGGGTGACCTGTCATGTTTTTCCTATCTCTATATTCAGAGCAAAGATTTTACTTTAATTGGCTTTAAACCACCTATTTAAGTCACTCCCAGTACTCCAGAACCTGAACAACAGCCAAATTTTTAATATACTGATCCTCCTGCGGCTCTGCAGGGGTAGGAAAACACCACGACCTGTTTTCCACATGGGAAACTGAGGCAAAGACAGATCAAGGCCCAGCTTGAAAGGTGGGATGGCTTCACCATGGGGTGGGATACAGTGGCCCCTCCAGTGAAATGGCCAAAAAAAGGTTGCACATCCCTTGGGATGTGGGGAAAATGGGCAGAGAATGGCACTGACCGTGGCCAGCCTGATGGAGCTGCTGGACCACTGTGCAGAGGACCATTTCTTGGCTCTGCTGAGCCTGGCCTAACCAGATTTCAGTGCTGAATTTAAGGTGGGTCACCCAAAGATGCCACATGGGCAAGAGTGTGAATCATCACTCCGACACCTGCACAACACTGCCGTCTTCCAAATCCCAAAATGTGCTTGGCTCCGCATGATTAACCAACCACATTCTAGCACAGCGGAAAATAACTGCTGGCAACTCATATGAAATACCTGGAGCACCTGTGAGTCACTTCGGAAGCATCTCTCTCTTGGTGTTATACAGCAGGTCTACAACTGCTGGATTTCCTGTCAAGTTACAGTTTGTTTGGTCCCCATCCCCTTCTCAGCAAGCCCATCAAGGACATTTCTCTATGGCACATCCAGCGAACACCTGCCCAGAGAGCTCTGCTCTGAGCTGGGATGAACACATTCTTCCACTCCCTCAACAAAGCAGCTCTTCCCTTGGATGCTCTGCGTGACTTGACCCTCTGCCAGGTTTGGATCAGGTTTGGTTTTCATCCAGGAGAAACAGAGACCGAGCTCGTCAGCGTTTGCCTTGGAGCGTCCGGGCACAGGTTCCAGGTGTTGTGCTGAGTAACCAGCAGGAGCCACGCCACCCTCAGAGCCAAGGTCAGTGAAGGTCAGCTCTTCTCGAGCCAGTGGCACAGCAGAGCACCACGGGCCATTCCAGTTTTCCAGGTGCCTGCTGGATTGCAGGGACACTGCCCCTTGCCCCCAGTGGCCTCTTCCCTTGTAGTTGTGTGAAGGCAATTCCTTGGTGCGATCCCAAGGTGATGGAGCCACATCAAGTGGGAGGACTTTACTCCTGCCCTGTCTTTGCAGCCAGTCCAGGACAAGGTTCAGTGTCTGGATGTGACTGACTGGCAGCGAGACAGGACCATTCTGGGCAGTCCTTGCAATCAGCAGTGGCTGAGTTTTGGCAAAGCCTGGCGCAGGAGCAGTCGGTGACACGGCTGGTTGGCACCCGATGGTTGGACCTTTTCCTTTGCGCAGTGAGGAAGCAATGTCCTTCCTCCACCCCAGAGGGACTACGCCAGACCCCTGGCAGAGGGACAGCACTCACCTCCCCCAGTCTGGGATGTAAACAGCAGGAATCTACCGCTCCCATCACCCGGGGCTCCCTTCAGTCACCCGCTGGTGGAGAGGTGCAGGTGCATCGGGAGATTGGTCTGTCATTTTGGATGCCAACTTGGAAATGAAGCAAATCAGGCCCTACTGCTGCAATTGGTGTTTGAAATGCTGATCTTGTGTCTTGTGAGTTATGAAAATGCTTCAGTGAGACAATCCACAGCCCAGGCACGAAACCTAAGCCTTCTCATAAATGGTCCTATGTGTCTTATAAACATATCAAGGTCTGTTAACATGTCAAAGCCCAGCAAGGGGTGCCATGTGTCTGTTGACTTCAAGGGATGGTACTAAGTTAATCCCTACAACAGCTTCTCACTTCTTTGGGAAGTACCTTTCCTCATTTGTTGTGACAATGGCCAGCTCAAAACCTGTGGATGTGGATCATAAAGCAGAAAATCCACGAGCCAGTCCTGCCCTGTCTCACCAAAGAGCTCTGTGCAAAGAAAATCTCATCATGGTCCCATTTATGTTTTGCCCCAAATATTTCTCCTGGCTCTTGAATATCTTCCAGGGCTTTGTTTTTTGCCTCTGGCACACTGGACACAATGTTAGTCAACCTGCACTGTGCAGTGGAGGATCACCAGGAATGTTGGCCAGTGTCCTGCTGGGATATCTCAATTTGGCCAAGGCATCTTCTCTGTTGCAGTGGTGTTGGTCCTGCATTTCTATGTCACTTTGGGGAGGAACAGGGCTGTGCAGGACAAGGGAACTCAACAGGACTTTCATGGGCCACATCCAACATGCTGGGAAGTGCATGAAGATGATGGTCTGTATTATCAAGTTTTAGATCTCTGGTGGTCTCTAATGGCTTTATTTAGGCATTCTACAACACATCAGGTCCACTTTCCTTTACTTTTCTTTTCCTTAGTTAATGTCTTGATGGAAAGCTTCTCCACCTGACCCTGCACTGGTGGCACTGTAAGAGCTGTGCAAAGACACAAGGTGATTCTGTGTTTATCACAGGTATTTCTAATTTCAGTATTTCCTCATTGCCCTTCATCTCATCAGGCTGAGATTATAATTTATTGATAGTTTTAGAATTATTTTTTGTCTCCTGAACACCTCAGAGACCCTGAGGAAACAAAGTTCTATCATTTTCTGGTACCTTACATGCCTTATTTGTTTAAAAGAGTTTTTGAGGCAGAACAAGGGAAACATCCCTAAGTTTAATCTGGAGGTTGTCTTTTTTGCAGTGTTCCCCTTTCTGTCTGGCTCAGAAAGCTGAGTTTCTCTCTCCTTTGGAGTAGTTAATTCCACTGATGGAGAGATATGGTTTTTAACTTCTGCGTGGCACTTCAGGATCGGTTAGTAAATCACCCAAAACTTCCCACGAGAAGATGTATTACCTTGCTTTTAACATTGTGAACTCTGAAACATTCAGGCAGAAGTTTTCTATACTGAGTGTTTTATACAACTGCTCAATCTTCAGCCAAAACCATTCAGCCATTTCTAAAAATGGATACAGAAGTGTAAGTTGTTTCCGCCTTTTAAGAAAACACCTGTGAATTGGAGTTTTGGAGTAGGATTGTCCCTTGGATTTCTGCGAGTATATCCTGATTGCAATCATCTTCAAAACTGACCATTGGCCAGCTCTCAGGTGAGATTTTTTTGGTGACAGCAGCTGAACTCCCAGCAGACTCAGAACCCACCAGGTGTCCTCCCTCCACCTGGAGACAGAGCAGGACCATCCCCATGCATTGAGGGCTGCCAGGTCTTTGGGCCCTGCGGGGTTCAGCCACAGGCAACCAGAGAACAACACTGATTAGCTGCTCATTAACAGAGCTCGGCACATCCTGAGCACTAAAGGAGGCAGCAGCTCAGTGCAAAAAATAGCTCGGGAGTGCTCAATTAAGGGCCATCAGGGCTCCCTCGCACCAGGGGCATCATAGCAGGTTGCAGGGATATTTTTAAGCCAGGGTCTTCCCAGGTTGTGTTTGCTCATCTTCGCTTGGCCAGGGTATCCCACCACAAACGTGCCTGGAGTCACCTGCTGACATTTTTGGATGATTTTTTTTAAAAAAATGATACTAAAATTAAAGGAATACGGCTCTCTGTTCCTAGAAAGTATCAACAGCAATGATTTTTTCTTGTCCAAGCCCCAAAAGGACCTTGCATTAGCTGGATGCACCACACAGAGTGTAGTAGGGCAGACCCAAGAATGATCACATTCCTTACTCACAAGAGCAACCACACTCCTTAGTCCTAAGGAGTCAAGGCAAGAGCAGATGTTCCAGCAGCACATCCCAAGCAACTGCCCTGTCCCACCAAATATTTGTCACCAGTTCACCCGCGGTGCCAGGGGTAATGTGACCCTGCCCTGGCTCCGCAGTGTCACCCCATGCCCAGCCACTGCTCCAGTTTCAGGGGGATCACACGGTGCTTACTCAGAGGGGTGAGGTAACATCCCTGTCAGCAGTGACGCCATCGCCTTCCCCGTAAAGCAGCCTTCTTATCACCTTCTCAGTCATGTTTTCCTGGCAGGCAGCCCAGCCAAGGGATATGGTAATCTCCAAACCCTATCAGGGCCATCAGCCCAGGCTGGAATATCTCACTGCAGTGTTTAGGGTGATTGCACCCATGCACATAGAATCTTAGAGTCATTTCGGTTGGAAAATATCCTGGAGATCGTAGAATGGCACCATCATTTAGGTTGGAAAAGACCTCTAGGATCACCAAGTCCAATCATTCCCCCAGCACTGCCAAGGCCACCACTAAATGATGTCCCCAAGTGCCACATCTGCACATCTTTTGAACACTTCTAGGGATGGTGATTCCACCACTCCCCTGGGCAACCTGCTGGACAACTGTTTCAGTGAAGAAATTTTTCCTAATATCCATCCTAAACCTCCTAAACAGCCTGGGGCCATTCCCTCTCCTCCTGTCCCCGTTCCCTGGGAGCAGAGCCCGACTCCCCAAGCTCCCCCCTCCTGTCAGGGAGTTGCAGAGCGAGAAGGTCCCCCCTGAGCCTCCTTTTCTCCAGGCAGAGCCCCCCAGCTCCCTCAGCCACTCCTGCTGCTCCAGATCCTTCCCCAACTCCGTTGGTCTTCTCTGGACACTCCCCAGCACCTCAATGTCCTTCCTGTAGTGAAGGACCAGCAAGACAAGGCAGAAATTCCTGGCTCACTCACCCTCTCTCTCACAGCTTGTATCCTTCCCTGGCTGCTGTTCCCACGGCTCTCTCCTTGGCCTGCAGGCTCTGTCCCTTTCTGGTGCTGTCTCCTGGCCCTTCCAGGGTGACACAGAGCACAGGTGGTCTCCATGGGGTCCTTCATCTGGAAAGGGCCTGCAATCATAGGCAGCAAGTGTGGGTTGGCCTAACACGCAGCCCAGGTGGATTTTAAAAATCCACTTGTTTTCTCCTCTGGATGGCATTCTTGTTTCTCATGGTAGGTTTCAGTGTTGCTGACTCACGTAATTTTATTATAAATCTTGTGATATTTCATGCCATTGATGACGCAGGGGTGGCCAGACTCACGTGGCTCTGTGACAAGGAGCTTTTATTAGGGGCAAAAATACTCTGGTGCATTTGTGGACCTCACGCTACGAGGGAAGCAGGAAGATATGCCCCCAAAAGGTTCAGAAAGCAGGAAAGGAAAAAAAAAACAAAACACAACCCAAATCTGGGTGATAATTTTATAAATCCCCCATGATTTTTAACCTGCTGTGATTTTTCCTGGTGCTGGTTCACAGCTGCTCTCCCGAGAGCAGCCACTGCAGTGGCTTCCAAGCTGTTCCCTGAAATGTGGAAATCCCCCTTACACAAACAATGGCACTGTTAGTCTTGCTGATTTTCTGGAAGCACAAAAACATGTTTGTTTTCAGCCACGATCCACTGAGGGAATTTCCTCCCCGATTTGGAGTTTGGGAATGTTTTTTTTTTTCCTCTGAAAGCCGTTTTCCCAGTCTCCAAGATCCTTAATAAACTACAATTACCAAGATTAGGAGCATTATGTGGTTGGCATCTGACACAGAAACAGACCCTGAATTGTGATCGCTTTGGTGGAAACTGGCTGGAATTGCTGAGCGAAATGATCCCTTTTCCTGCACAGAGGGTGAGAGTGTGAGGCCAATGTGCTCCTATTTGGGATAACAGGTTCCCTGTGGCAGGAATTTTGTGTCAGTGGAAGTGCAGGCACCTGCCCCAAGTGCTGTGCTGTGACCGAAGGGCAGGGGGGACCTCTTTGGACCATCAAAAGGTTCTGCTGAGGGGTTTCCAGGTTCATGGGAAGGGCTTTTCCCAATAATGTCTGAGCCTCCAAGGATCCAGCATCTTATTTATCAGGAAATAAGCACGCTGGAGTCCCTGTTCCCACTCAACATGCCCCAGATGTTGCTGGTGGCCATCACATCCCGTTCTCTTCCCACTGCAACACTGTGAATGGCTTCCGGCAGGAATGTGATGGATGGATGGATGAAGGGGAGGGTGATGGTCTCGGGTCACCATCTGGATCAGTGACAGGGAGGAACATGTCATCGTCACAAGGAGCATCACTCCTGGAGCTGATGCTGGATTTGAGGGCACGGAGTCTGTGATTCAATTGGAAGATGATCCATCCTGGCATGTGGGGGCAGGAATAAGAATTGCTCCCCAGGAGGAAGGGCTACTCCCCAGGAGGATGCACCTCCAACTGCATCACTGGCAAATGGCCTTGTGGTTCCTGGAGCTTCCTTGCTGTTCTTGCTCCAGCTGCCTGTGAGCCCCTGGCTGGAGAAACACAGGCAATGCCGAATCCCGCCCAGACCTTGCAGGGATGGCCAAGTGCCACTGGTGGGGAACAAACACTGACCCATCCCAGCGAGGCCTGGTGGAGCCAGATGGGCTGTGGCACTTGGGAGCTCCCAGTGCCGCCCTTCCTTCCTTTGTGTTTCACTGACCGGGGCCACCCTGTCCCTGTGCTCCGAGTCTGGATGGCACAATGGCCCCTCTGACCCCTCCATATCCCCAGACAGTGCCACGTAGATGCAGAGCAGATCCCAGTTTTCTCCAGGTGCCTCAGCAGAGGGATCTCTGCAGTTTGGAAGATCTGAAGGGAGGTCTGATCCTCCCAGGAGCTGCAGAGGTGGGGAGTGCCACGAGGGCTCCACGCACATCCCTCCCGTGGGAGGAAGAAGCTCCTCTGCCAGTAACATATAAGATCTTCCCAGCAGGGAAGACGGCAGCTATTCAAGGAGGAAGTCTTTGAAACGTACTCTGCTGCAAAGTAGCTCAGACATCCTCAGTGACCCCAGGATGAATAAGAAAGGAGGCTTTTTCTTTTTCTAGAATAGGTTGAAGGATATGTGGGATTTCCTGAAATCCTCCTATTTGTGTGACCACATAGCTTTGATTCCAAGCTGCCAGGCACGTTAACAGCTCAGCACATTCTTTGGGGGACAACATTTGCTCTTGACCACAGTGGGCCTTTCCACCCCAGGTACTCACTGGAGACCCAGGAGATGCCAAAAATTTGCCTACATCCATTCTTAATCAGGCACCCAGGGAAAATTTTTTGCCTTAAAAAATAGTCCCAAGGAAAGTGTCCTCCAGTCACGTCTGCAGTTTGATGGTGGGATTGCAGCTGGTGCAGGAGGACGAGGAAGCCTCACTCACTTTTCGTCTGTCTGGGCTGACCCTGAGAGGTTCAGCACCAACTATGCCTTGACAGGCTCAGGAGAGCATCCTGCAGATGGATGTGCAGCACCAAACACATCCTGATGGGCTCAGGATAGCATCCCACAGATGGATGTGCAGCACCAATGACACCCTGGTGGGCTCAGGAGAGCATCCTGCAGACAGACACGCTGCTTTTTCCTGCAACGCTCCACCAGCGTGAGAGCTGCTTCGCCTGCGAGGGAGGCAGGACTTAATTAGAGGAATCTGGAGAAAGGCAGATTTTGTCATGTAAATGATTCCTGTCATAGGACACGTTCTAAATTTGGATTCTGAAGCTGGGGCTGAGCAGAACAATCTCTGCCGTAGCATGGCAGCTGTCAAAGGTAGGGAGAAGCGCTGAATGCCTACAGGAGTGATGGCTGGTGCCTTTTGTTTCACTGCAGGGTGTTTTCAACCTTGGAGCACATCAAGGGATTATACATTGCTGGACAGGAATGATCCTGTGAGACAGGCTCCATCATCCCCACTCCTTTTAGCTGAGGTAGCCCAAATCTCAAGTGCTTGTCAGCCATAAAAGGAGTTGTTATCTCGGGCAGGATTGGATCCTGGATTTCCAAACCCCCAGGTCTGTGCTCAGACTGTGTGCCAATATCACAGCCTGTTTCTGTTGAATATTTTCATTCTCCCTTGCTCAGTCCCGCACAGCATCACAACGGGAGGCAGCGCTTTCTGCTCAGCTCCACCTGCTAATGGTGTCTCTCACTGGGTTTTTCTTCTGATGCTGCACCACAAGGTACCTATTCCTTTAAAATAGCAGCTTCTAAATAAATTTTTTTTGAAAAAATCAAAGTAGTTATGATAGCAACAAAAAAGGTTCCTGATGAGGACGCATTTTAAGTGAGGGTTCTCTGGTGCCTTGTGGGGTTGAGGCTCAGCTTGCTTGCAGGCAAAGGTCTTAGAAGACTTCATTTCTGTTTGGATTTCCAGGGGAGATGCAGTCAGCCTTTCTTTTTCTTGCTAGTCTCCTTTGCTTGCTTTCATTAAACTTCCAAAAGTTTCTGTAGAATGACAGAACCCCAGACTGGTTTGAGTTGGAAGGGACCTTAAAGACCATCCAGTTCCAGCCCCCAGTCATAGGCACGGACACCTCCCACTACACCAGGATGATCAGAGCCTCATCCAGCCTGGCCTTGAGCACTTCCAGGGATGGGACCCCCACAGCCTCTTTGGGCAATTTTGCACTTTCTCATCTCTATCCACTTCAGAGGAAGATGCCCACCAGGCTCCCCAGCTGCGAGAGGTGCTGGAGGGACAGGTGTGTGAGTGTGAACTCAAACACACGGTGCTCAAGCATGGAAACTTTGCTTCCTCGAGAAGCCAAGCTCCCAGGGAACAGTGAAAATCCACTTTGGAAAAGGGCTGGAACAAAGCCTGTTGCATGCATAATGTGGGTAATCTTCCAGCAGCTCAGAGAAGTGCTAAGAGAACCAGAGCGGAGCGGTAAGTGCATCATTCATAAGCACCAGCTCCTTTAACAAATGTGGCTCCTTATTATGCTCATGAAATAAACATGGAGAAACCACAATTCCTGACGGTGCTCAGCATTCGCAGTTTCTCTGTTCAACTCTCTGATTCTCCACAGACCAGGCAGTGGTGCTGCCCCGGAGCTGATTCCATTTGGATGGGATAGTTTTGGCTGGCCAGAAAGTATGGCTGCTCCTGCCTGACTATTTAAACAGCTTCAGCCTGGATGTAAATCTCCCTGCTGTGCACATTCCAATTGTAAATTTTACATGCAGTTCCTACGTGCCAGTAAAACTTGACCTAGGCCAGCAAAACTCTTGATGAGCTAAAAAAACCCACCCACCCAAACACGAATCTTGCCAATCTCTTGGAATATGGATGAAAATAGAGGCAAAATACCATTGGCAGCTTCTACTGAAGGCTCGCATCAGATTTTAGTTTTGTGACCCACAGAGCACTTCTGTGGTGTATTAAATCAATCAGACCATCCTAATAAACCATTTTCAGGAATAAAAGCGCTGAGGAAGAGGTCCAGAAGTCAGACTGCTTGCTATGCCATCACGTACAGCATGATCTGCCCTCCCCCTGCCCTCTCCATCTGCAGTGGGCGAGAAGCAGCAATTAGCCAGCCTGGGGTTGTATTCCCTCTTCGGGCTGAATGACACCCTGAGCCCAAAAAGTTCAGGTGTGACCCCATTTGGTGGGAAACCTGGCTGGGGTTCAGCCAGCCAGTGGTGAACTGAACTCTAAGGTCAAGCTGAGCTTGCAAAGTGGAAAAAACCAGGAAGCAGCAGCCTGAAATCATACCCCGAGTGCCCCGATCCCCGAGCGGTGGCCAAGACATGAGCCAGTCTCCAGGACACCAGGTCCTGGGCTCTGGCTCATCTCCCACTCAAAGACATGGTCCTGATTTTGGAGACCTGATCCTGAGCTTGGCTCACCTCCAGGACGGAGGAAATGACTCGAGTGACTCTTTGGAAGCGGCGGTGAAGAGGAAATAATAACAAAATCCTTGAAAATAAAAATACACCATCATTAGCAAAGGACAGCAAAAGCCCAGCAGAGTTTTTATGGGTTTCTTCCCTGGTTGAACAACCAAACCCAGAGGGAAGCAGCACATTGTTCATATTCTTCCTGTACCTGAGGACTGTATGGACCAATAAATCCAAAATCCAGAGTAAAGGACTCACCTCACCCCAGCAGTGGTTTTTACCTCCTGTGTTTAACACAGGAGGCAGCAGATGGACTTGGATGGAAGGACAGATAAATGAATATGGGATTTCAGTGACAAAGCCATCTGTCTAGCCAAAGTCACCCACTTGTGTAGTTTGTGAGGCTTGGATCCACCCACTTGTGTTGTAGAGCCAGACTCTAAAGTCAGTAATTTTACTTATGGTTGAGTGTGGTGTCTGCTTTACAGGGAGATGGGTTGTGCCCCAGCGGTCTGTACTTCCCTGCATTTGCTGCAAATGCAGAGCAGGATTTAGTTCTTGTTTTGTCATCTGTAGTCAACACGTCCCAGGCAGACACTCAACAACTCAGCTCTTTCCCCATTAGAGATAACCTGATTTTGTGTCCTGGTTCATCAGTATTTAGGGCTTAAGCGACGGACAAATAAAGGGGATCTTCAGGATACTCTCATGGGTTGACCCAATGGCAACGGGACTTGTGCTCAGAAGGACCAATCCTACCTCTTCTCATGCACTGCCACACGAACATGATTCTTTCTAGCTTAGGAAACATTTAAGAAAAATTTCTTCACCAAAAGGATTGGTAAGCATTGGAACAGGCTGTCCAAGGCAGTGGTGGAGTCACCATCCCTTGAGGGATTTAAAGACCTGTAGATGTGGCACTCGGGGACATGGTTTATTAGTGGCCTTGGTTAATGGTAGAACTCAATGATCTCAGAGGCCTTTTCCAACCCAAATAATTCTGTGTTTCTGTGCTTAAAGGGCCCTTTAGGAGTACAGTTAAATAAGCCCTTGATATTTTGGTGTAATGATCTATTCCAGCTGGAAGAGAGGTGAAGTTTCCTGCTATGCCACAAGTTTGCTTTTTGGTTTTATGTGCTTGGACATGAAGAACTGAATGGCCACCCACCCATCCATCTCTGTTTGGTGTCTCCTCTGAGTTCCTGCGTGCTGGGAACTGGCAGGAACCCTTTGAATGCACATGTGGGCACGTGGTTTTGGAGCATTAGAAACAAGCCAGACAAGAAAATCTCATTGCCTTAGGGCTAGGCTGGCTTTGTGGAGGTGTTTGTATCTGCAATGACCTCACAAGAACACTGTGGACCTAAACCAGAGCCCCTGATGTGGGGCAGGCTGCCCCCCTTCCTCCCCACCCCTGCCACTCACAAGGAGCTGCCTGGCAAAATGAAGGTGCAATGTCTCCATCTCCACGAGCTCCTAATTTCTGCTTAATTAATGGCCCTGATAAAACCAACCCCTCCTGCTGGTTTGTCCCGCTGGGCAGAGGGAGCTTTGCATGCTGAGGGATCCTAAGGCTTGGTAGGGTTTTGTTTCCATGTTGTCATTTTGCAGTGTCAGGGCCACATTGCATTTTGGTGCTCGGCACCGGCAGGAGCCGCCCCACGATCTGTATGGAATGTGCAGGGAGCTGGGTCAGGCCCTGGCAGAGCCTCAGGAGCTGCAGCCTGGGAGAGGTTTGCAGGAGCCTGTGCAGTCTCAGTGTTACAGTCAGGAAAGGCGGTAGCTCTGCTTCCAATGTGTTTCCTTTGCTGTCCTCCCACCCTCGCTCCTACGAGCTCCTCATCATCATTTTTACAGCACAGCTGACAATTCCCTCCTATATTTTCTGTCCCTGAGAACTCTCTGTTCAAAGCGCCAGCAAGAGCTGCTGCCAGCTATTTAGACTGAGGGCTCACACAGGTACTTCTTAAGAGCTGTTTCTCTACTATTTACCTGCATTTTTTTGTGTGGTCTGCAAAGTGTTTGAAGGGGGTAAAGGCATATTCACCCTCTGGGCTCCTGGGCTTTATATGGAAAGAGCATCAAACGCTCCAACCTTTCAAAGCTGTGCTGCAGAGCTTCTTGCGGAGTCACTGCTGGCAGCGATCGCCTCGTTAAAATCCAGGTTCCCATTAGCTCTGACTCGGCCAGGAGTGTTACAGGTGCCTTGCTACTGCTGCACGTGTTCCTCCTGCAAATCCATCACTTTCCTTTGCTCTGGCTGATTTTTTTTCCCAAGCCTTCCCACAGCCATTCATTGATTCTTTTAAGTAAATTGCAAAGCAAACAAAGAAACAGAAACAAACCAAACCACAACCCTCAAATACGACACAAAACACAAAATAAACACCCCAAGCCTCATCAACCTGAGCAGTTTAAAGCTGAAGAATATATTAAAAATTTCCATCATGGAAATTTCCTAGCTCAGCATGGAGATTTCCCAGTATATTAGACTCTTCTGTTTTTCAGGGCTGCAAGCAAAGAATGGAAATTTCCAATTACTGCATCAAAGGCTGCTGCTCTCCTGACAGTCTGCTTAGCAGGGGTCATCTGCTCCTGTAGGACATTAAATAATTTAAGGGAGGGACAGGGAGGATTTACTCAGCAGCGCTGTTTCCTGCACAAGCCACGAGTATTTCCTCTGGTGCTCAGTGGAAGGGGAGGAACCTGGTGGCCCCAGCAAGAGCTCGGGGTCAGGATTTGGGGGAAATGCTTCTCCCTCATCCCGGTAAATTTGGTGTGCAGGGGTTGGACCGGGGGAGCCCAGGCATCTTTGCCTTCACGGGAGCTGTCCAGCCCTCAGCCCACCACTGGGATGCACATGCAGAAAACTCCTCTCTACCGATGTACCATCGTTTTTTATTCCTCCCAGTGCACTGTGGAGGGGAACAAAGCAGGGAATATGCCAAATCAGGAAGGAATCACACTGCCTCCCCCACTTTGCACGCCAGCAGTACCCTTGAACTGCAAAGAACACTTCACTGGCCACTTCCAGACTGGTTGTGGATGGAGACAGTCAGGAAGGCATGAGAATCATTCCCTGCTTTCTTCACCTACCCCACCATGGGATCAGCAAAGCCCCCCGAGCTTTGGCATGGTCACTGGCAAAGGGGTGTGATGGCTCCTACGGGGCAGTGCGTTGTGGGGCTAAATCAGTTTGTGCTTGTAGATGGTGTGGGAGGTCCCAGCTGCGGGTTCTGTGTAAAAGTGCAAAGTAATGCCATTACACGGGGATTTTCTTTAACAAGACTTGATGCTGCAACATGAGAAACGCTCAGGGTGATGCCATTAACAGTAGCCAGCTCATCTCCTTTGGCAAAAGCAGCAGGGAAGGAGGCAACGGAGAGAGGGAGGAGAAATGAATACATATGAGTCCTAGGAGAATTCCAATTCGAACTTGGTGTCTGATTTTTTACAGGCCATGCCTTATCCATCTTTGTAAATCTGGCTCCAGGGCATTTAAGGGAGCTCTTTTGTACCAACACTTCTTCTGAACTCTGGCAGTTACTGTGTGTTTTTTGTGGGTCCCAGCTCATTACAGAGGTAATCATGTGAACCAGTTTATCTGAAGGGGAAACCAGATCTGAATGTTCTCCAAGCTGAGAACATCTCTTATGAGCGTGAGTCTGCAGCAGTAACTGCCTGTACTTTTGCAACCTCTTGCATCCAAGAAATTCAGAACCTTTTGTAAAACAGGGTTGATGTTGTTTCCCTTACAGTGATGGGGGGATGGAGAGAAAAAGTGGTTTGTCTCCAGGATTCTTTGTGAGTTATTTGTAAAACATGATTAGAGGCTTTGTCTTGTTGGTCCACGTACCTTCCACACCCATCTCAGTTTTAAAAACAAGTGGGGCTGATCATAGTCAAACTCAAGGGCAGGTATTTGTAGCATCAACATGGGCCACAGAGTTAAAGAACAGAGTAAAAACAACTTTTCTATGAGTCCACCTTGACAATACATTTCAGAAAATACAGCTGTTATTAAGAGGAACATCAGCGTGAGTCAGGTGCGTGACAAGACTCAGGCAGTCAGGAATAAAAATCATCCACAAGCCTTCTAAAAATGAAAGGAGATCATTTTTGACACAAATGGTCTTGCACCAACTGGGAGCCAACTGGTCCAAACCTCATTATGACAGATAAAATTGTACTTATCACTGGATTGGAAGCTGGTGGCTGCTCACAGCCTTGTGAACATCACCTACAACAGCATTTGGTGTGAGCTGAGAGAGAACAAACCCAAAGAGAGAGGCAGCAGCTGGGAGCACAGTAGGTTTCCCAAAGCTGTGGAGAGAAATTGGATAAAACATTGAGATGAAGCCCCTTGAGTGGAAATGGGAAGGTAGCAAAGATGAGATTTTTGGGGACGTCCAAAAAACTGAAGCATTCAGGGTGGTGCTCTTCTTGAGTGAACAGCAAGAAGAAAGCAGCAAGAAGAAATTAAAAAGCAGGGGAAAGAGGGGATACAGACACCAAGTAGAAAAGTGTCATGTAGAAAATAATTAGGGAAACTGTCACTGTGAGAAACAACATGGTGGTGGTTGGGCTGAGGAGCATAAGGAAGATAAGGAGAATATTTGAGGTATATGAGGAGCAAAAGGAGGGCTTGCAATGGAGATGTTAAATCATTGCCAAAAGGGAAGAGGGCTACCAAGTGTTAGCTCCTGATGCAGCTGCCTACTTTGCCTTTCTAAGCAGCTGATGGGGAGAGACAGCTCTTCTGGAGAGTGATTCAGTCGCTCCTGATATGGGTGGGATGAGATGCTTTCTAAAACTGCTTCCCTCCATTGACTAGAGAGGGGGAGGCCAGACACTTGGCTCGCACCGAACACCTGACGTTTTGGCAGCTAAAATTAGGTGAGATGTGTCTCATCTGTTGGTAGAACCAAGGAGGATATTGGAAATCTACTACAGACAAATATTTTTAGATTAGGCATCAAGGAAATTTGCATCAAGTGGTCCTTAAATTCTGCCTCCATAGGCCTCTGGATTGCTCTTGTTAATATTATTGCAAGCCTTGGAATATGGAGGAGATCTTGAAGGCCAGGAGCAGGTTTGGGTTGGAAGGACCTTAAAGATCATCTATTTCAACACCCCTACATGGGCAAAGATATCTTCCACTAGACCAGGTTGTTCCAAGCCCCATCCAATGATGATTGATGAAAAGGCAAAGAGGACAGAACAAGTAATTATAGACATGACAATGGTCCCATGCAAAACATGGAAATGTTGACACACAATTCAATCCATATGGAATTAAATGACAAGAATATAATCAACGTCAATCAAGTTGCTATTGATAGAAAACCAGTATTTTCAAATGAGCTTGGCTTACCATTCTTGAATGAAATTACAGATTTTTTTGAGAGAGGCAATTATGACTGTGCAATATGCTCAGACCTTTGTCCTCGTGCCCCACACTCAATACTCACTTGTTGGTGATATATTTCCATCAAAAAACTGGCACTCTAAATTACCACAAATGATTATTTGCAAAATGGATTAAAAACTGGCTGTTTGGCAGACCTCGAATCCCAGCTTTGGCTGGGGATTAGCATCAAATGCACTTTGGAAGGTGAGGTGTCACAGGGATGAGGAGTCTGACGGTAAATACAAATTCACTGTTGGTGATGTGTCACTTTCTGATGTCACATGGTTGAATGAGTAGCCTGCCTTGGGCTCCCCAGGCAAACTGTGCTCATTCAAACACTCACCAATGGTGAGTTCTCCACCAAGGGAGAAGAATGGCCAATCATCCCCATCTGCTGAAGGGTTATACTCTGAAAATATTAATTGTGGAAATACTTCAGGAGACAAGGAACTCAATATGGTCTCCCAGTGTGAGACTGGTTAAAATGGTCGATGTAAACCTTCTGTAAGAAGCATGTCCTCCTCTCTGCATGGGGGGAGCTCTGTTTTGTTGAGGTTATGAGAGGGTGTTGGAAAAGGGGTAAAAGAAACAGGAGAGTCACATCCACAAAAGAGCAATGGAGCTGGGGAAGGGTTTGGAGTACAAATCTGATGAGGAGCAGCTGAGGGAGCTGGGAGAGCTCAGCATGGAGAAAAGGAGGCTCAGGGGAGACCTCATTCTCTACAACTCCCTGAAAGGGGAGCGTAGCCAAGTGGGGGTCAGCCCCTTCCCCCAGGTAACAAGCAATAAGATGAGAGGAAGCAACTTCAAGTTGCAGCAGGGGAGGTTTAGATGGGATATTAGGGAAAATTTCTCCGTTAAAAGTGTTGTCAGGCCCTGGGACAGGCTGCCCAGGGAAGCAGTGGAGTTACCATTCCTGGAACTGTTCAAAAGGTGTGTGAGCGTGGCACTTGGGCATGTGGTTTAGTGGTGGCCTTGGCAGGGCTGGGTTAATGGTTGGCCTTGAAGATCTTAGAGGGGTTTTCCAACCGTAATGATTCTTTGATTCTGTGATAGTGGGCTGGAGGCAAGGTTTTGGAGAGAGTGGTCAGGAAGCTCTGGGTTTTTATCTGGTCATAAGCAAAGCAGAAGTTTGCTCTTCCACAGGATGTGGGACACTAGGCTCTTGTGGGCTCTTAAAACATCAAACAGTCATAGCAAGACCCGATGACTCAAAGTGGAAGCCAGACAAGCTTAACTAAGAGCAAAATTTCAAGACCACAATGGGAATCCTGACCTACCACTGGAATGAGTGGTGAAGTGAGTAGTGGCTCCTTCCCAGCGTGAGGCTTTCCTGGGCTGTAGCAGGTGCTTCTGCTGGGAAAGTCTGTGGGTCCCCATGCTGGGGGAACCAGGGAAATGCATCAGCTCACCATCTCAGAAAGATCTAACCAGATGATCTCACATACCACATATGACTCTGAGCTCCCCACACACCTCCCTGGGCCAAGGAACTCGCCAAGCCCGTCTCCCCTCGGAGGGGAGCTCTGCGTCACCAGAAGGAGCCATGCAGAGCCAGCAGTGCCTCCCCTAAGCCAACTGTGCACCACTCACTCACTGTTGGGATTTGCTCCAGGACTTTGGGCTTTTTATCATTTTCCTGCTGCCGGTCACACGGCTCTGACAGGGCCCTGACTCACGAAGGGACGCGCTGTGTGTGCACGACTCCCTCTGCCTCCCTGACCCGCTGCTTGTGTACCCAGTGACTGCTCAGTGATTTCAGGGTTTGGACGTTTTCCTTGCACCAGCTCTGGCTCCTCTGACTTCAGCCCTAATACCTCCCCAAATCCCGATGGCTGCTTTTGCCAGAGGCTGCTGCAGGCACTTCCACACCAGCAGCTGTTTGGCAGGGCGCTGTGCCCCTGTGGTTTGGGATGAAGGATGCCATCGACACCAGCAGCGAATTTTGGGGTTTGCAGCCTGTGTTTGGGGTGCTGACACCTCAAGGGGTGCTGCCAGCTCTGGTCTCACTGCCAGCCAGATGACTCCTCATGACTGTTCAGCTGAGCAGGGACGAGCCGTGCCACCCACAGTGTGAGCACAGGCTGAGAGGGAAGATGCTCTACAGAGTGAACTGATCCAAAAACCACCTTCTCCCCCAGGACTCTCCTACCACGTGGAGAACTGGACAGCTAGAAGATGGTGGCTTCACCAGGTCCATCTTGCAGAGCGGGATTTAGCCTCCTCGCAGCTTGGGAAGGAGACTTGGGAGAAGAAGGCAGGTCCTTTGGGAAGTGCTGTGTATGAACTAGCAGGTGATGATTCTGGCCTTTGTGAGGGAGAACTTATGGAGCGAGGACAGGGGAGGGAGATGAAGTGAGGTGCCATGGCCAGGTGGAAGCAACACCCTCCATTCTTGCTATGTCCAACTTGTTGGGTGGCAGCAACTCTGTGTGCTGGTCCCCCTGTGCATGGCTCAGTTTCTTTGTTTATAAAACCCTGTGCCATAACCTGAGCAGTATGACAAGGGTGGAAGTCTTCTGTGCATCAATCTAATCCCATAATTAACCCCTCTAAATAATGAGGAGATGGCTGAATAGTTCAGTCTAACCTCTCACACTCGAAGGACAGTGTTTTATGGGCTGTAACACATTTTCCAGATGGGCCCTACTGTTCTCCTGATACCACTTTGGACTTCCAAGGACTAACATAATAAATATGATATAATATAAAATGCCTTCGTGCCAGTCAGTTCCACTTTTAAAACAAAGCCAGAGATGTGCCACATGAGATGGCAAAAATTATTCCAGGAGCCCAGGAGATGCATTGCAAAAGGCTTTTTTTTCCTGGGATGCCCAAGCAATGACGAAATCTGATGCTTCTTGCAGCCTCACTATATCATGCAAAGACAGCAAGAGAAGTGTGCAGAAAGCATTCAAAAGTCCTGGGCTGAAATCCCAGTAAAGCTGGTGGCAGGATTTCCATCCTTTTCAGTAGAACCAGGACATTTTCCATGAGAATCCCTGCTGGCTTTGCTGGCCTGTGTATTCATCACCAGCGTCTCTGTCTCTGTTACCCATAAAAAAGACACAGGAGCACCTGTTTTACTCATAGGGCTGTTGGGCAGCTTAACTCACCCATTTTCGCATGGTGGATGGGAATCTTCTTTTGGCAGAGTTAAAACAACCACATTATTGTCTTCACTGCCTGAATTTCTGCCCATTCTAAAGGTTAGGAGCAGATTCATGCTCCCAGTCTGTGCTGTGCCAAAAGATGTGAAGTTTGCTGATGGAGTTCTGTATCCCTCTCTCCAGCCTTGTGCTTCAAGTCTCTAATCTGTGGCAAATTAATATTAATGAGATCAGCAGTGGGTTTTCCTGGTGTTTCCTCCTTCCTGCCTGAGGCACAGGTCTAATCCAGCCCAGTGGGATTGCTTTGGGCTGGAAGGTGGACTAACATTATGCCATTCTCACACAGGATCCATCTGCCCATCCCTGCACCCCTCTGGACAACTCATGGATTCTGCTCTCTACATTTTTAGGTCCAAAAGCAAAGTACAAACTTTTTTTTTTTTAGAGCTTTTCACCATGCAAATCCCTATTGCTTTATGTTCCTCCTGGACCTTGGGCTTAGATCCTTTAAAAAGCAACAAAACCAGGACTCAGAATGTGCTGGAGGGGTTTTCTCTGTAAAGGCTTCCTGCCAATGGGCTGAGCTGAGCTGTATTTTGTCAGAAAGAAACATTTTCAGATGCTTCCCCACTGAAACTCAAGGTGGTTGTAAACCCCCAAATCACAGAATCATTAAGTTTGGAAAAGACCTTTGGCTGAAACAATCAAAGGATGGTGAGGGGTCCTGCACCTCCTCAATCAGATGAGCAAGGCTGAGCCATTACCTGAACAGCCTGTTTTACTGAGAAGACAAGAGACATTTGTGTTTAAGGATTGAAATACCCTTTCCTACGCAATAGAGAAGTGCTGACACAGCATCCCTGTGATCCCAAGATGTTGGGAGAGAGTTTGAAGTTCAAAGAGACAGAAGTGGGGGAGACACTTTTGCCATCGGATATGTCATGGTGGGGTCAAAGCCAAGGAGAAGGTGACATCACAGGTGCATCACCCTGCAGATACAAGTCATGGGGAGGAGGGGAAACCAAGGGATGAGTCAGAGTCAGCTGCTGGGAAGGAGACAACACTAGTGTGCTTTGTCCTGGGTCTACATCCCCTTTCCTGTCTAAGGCAGAGGGTTTACAGCTCAGCCTAATCACCCAGTGAGGTCCTGAAATGTTCCCTCTGGGGACAGACTGGCATATTTGGAGCAGGAGGCTGCAATCCAGCCCTGCTGGGATCTGTCCCAGCCTTACCTCTGGCATCCTGTGTGTCCTCCAGGGTTCCATATCCAATCCTCTGAGAGCTTGAGCATCCCAGGTGAAACATGGGTATTTTTTCCCCATCCTCAGTTTGCGCTGGAGCAGCATCTGGGGGCTCACACTGCCAGCCCAGAAGACTCATGGGGGGTCTGCAAGAGAATAAAAGGGAATGCCTGGGAGCTCGCCAGTGAATCCACTGCAAATATTTCCTGGAGAATTCTATTAAGGCTTCCTAATTGCCACATGCCAGCCAAGCCCTGGGCTAGGAAGTGCTCAGGTAAGATGCTGCCCACAGGCTTTTTGCATGAGGTAATTCAGACCCTGTGTGTTATTTTCCCCTGACCACTCTGTCATTGTGCAGCACAGAGGAAAAGGCTGCCAGGAGTTTGTACGTCTGGATATTACTGTCTAGTGGGAGCCAAGGTTTGAGTCGTTCAGGGCACAGGAGTGTTAGAGGAGCCCTAAATGGCCGAATTGTTACTTGTGCTGAAAGAAGCAGGCATGGTGTTTCCAATTATTCTTCATTTCAGACAACAGCAAGCTGTTTTGGTTTATTGGAGCAGTAGCTGGGTAGAGGAACAATATTGAGTAAACGGCGCTGAAAAAGGCTCAGTGTGAGGCAACAAATTTTTCTGACATGGACCCAACCTTACTTTCGAATATTGCTGGCAAGTCAATAATAGGTACGGCAGAAATCAATCAGGAATAATGTTGCAAATGAGGCAGGGAGCACAAAAAGTTCTTTCAGCGCCGTAAATAAATCTCTGTTTGTTCAAACAAGTAGCATTTATGACATGATATGGAGCTTCCAAAAGCAGGGATTTGGGCAAACAGGGAAAGATGTTGAGTTTATTAAGCAGAAAAGAAAGAGGCAGCCTCTTTCTTCTTTTCCTCCCAACAATGTAGAGATAAAATAATAGAAACAAAATGCAAGCAAAGGGGTTCTTATGCTACAGCACCTTACAAAGAGATGCAGTCTCCTGCTCAGAGATGATTCTCTCTGGGGCACAAAATTATTTTTAGGCTACAAACATACGTTACAATCCTATAGAACTTAGCAGGAAATTATACCTTTCTGTTGAGCTCTTAGCTGATATTAAATCAGTGCAATAGGGTTTTAGAGGTTATTAAAAACTCAGCAAAAATTAAATTATTCTGTTTAACTCTACAGCGTTTTAAAATAACTTCCATAAAACTGAGTTACATTTCTATCGCCTCCCACTGCTTTCTTTCCTTACTCAGTTCTACGAGATTTTTCCCCCATAAAGTTGTATTACGTAACATTAAAATTGCAGTTGATTTTCATTTGCTAGTGGACTGTCTTTCAGCTATTTTAGTCTTTATTAAAATACACAACTCCATAGTATGAAAAAATCAGCAGCATGGCAGAAAAACCACATAAAACATTCACAGATGCATATTGAAAGAAACGTGATGTTAAAATAATTTAAAATATACTGAAATTGTAGCCTTTAAACTTTGGAAGGACTTGTATCATCTGGCTATTAAAAAAAAAACCTAAGGGAGAATACAAACTGCAAACAGGAAAGGGCATTAGAAGAAGTAGGAATTTTTATAATGTATGAGGCAGAATAAGGAAACCTGAAAGGAAACTGGTAATCTTGCAGCCCATCAGAGAGTAAAAAGGGCAATTAGGATGTTGCAAAGAAGACAATATATTTGTGTCTGTTTCCATTCTAGAGATTGTCAGTGAAATTCTTGTTCTGTGCTTGCTCATTGCATGTAAAAATCTGGGAATATAGTCAAGGAATTAGGCTAAACCCGTACTTAAACATTTTACTGGAATAACCACGTCAGCAGAAGCCCGTGTGCTTTTTATATTATAGCAGCAAAAAGTCAGCATAATGCAAAAGACATCTTATTCTGCTGGAGAGAGCTTGTTTACCCAAAATTAAGGAAAACTGAAGTGTCAACAAAAGCTAAGCATGTGTAATATCTTCATGGAGGCTGCACAGGATGGGTCAGGAAAGACCTGCAGGGTTGAGTAGCTCCTTGCCCATGGAAGTGTTCAAGGACAGGTTGGAGGGGGCCTGGAGCAACCTGGTCTAGTGGAAGGTGTCCCAGCCCGTGGCAGGGGGTTGGAAGTAGAAGTATAAGGTCCCTTCCAACCCAAACCATTCTAGGATTCTGTGATTGTTGGCTTTTGGGTCTGCCCTGTAGAAAGGTTGAGAAGCCAGGAGAGCTGAAGGATGACCCATGGTAGGGATTGATTTGGAGGCACCTCAAGAGCAAGGAGCCAGCTTGGGAGTCACTGAAGAGCCAGGTGTGAGAGCAGGGGTGGGGTGTCCATGGGTGCTGCCTCAGGGGGCTTGCCGTGGTGTGGTCCTCTCCTGGCACGAAGTACACTGGGGCTTGGGTGTGCCTTGCACAGAGGACAGGCTGGTGCACATGTCAGTCTGTCTTGGATACAGATTTAGGATATGGCCAGGGCTTACTTGCCATAGAATCATAGTGTAACTAAGGCTGGAAAAGACCTTTAAGGTCATCAAGTCCAATCATTCCCCCACCACTAAACCATGTCCCAAGTGCCACATCTTTTAAATCCCTCCAGGGATGGTGACTCCACCACTGCCCTGAGCAGCCTGTTCCAGTGCTTCACCACATTTTCCACAAACCAAATTTTTCCTCCACCTAAATCTCTCCTGCTACAACCTGAGGCCATTTCCTCTCATCCTGTCGCTTGTTCCCTGGGAGAAGAGCCTGGCCTCCACCTGTCTCCCCCTTCCTGTCAGGGAGTTGTAGAGCCAGAAGGTCCCCCATGAGCCTCCTTTTCTCCAGGCTGAGCCCCCCCCAGCTTCCTCACTGCTCCTCATCAGACCTGTGCTCCAGACCTTGCCCCAGCTCCACAGCTCTTCTTTGGACACACATAAAAGTCCCAGACCTAGGAACCAGGGACCTGGTTTCTCAGTATGGACACTGCCACTGTCCCTTTCAGACACCAGAGCATCCAAGCCTGACCTCATTCCATGTGGTGGATGGAGAGAGACAGGCATTGGTTCAGAGCACATGCCTACAACACCTGGTAATTTCCGTAATTCCTGGTACATAAAGGACATTTTTGGATGTCCTCAGGCGAACCACATCAACAATCCCCAAGGAAGAGCAGGCAAGTGCCCTGGGCAGTGTTCCTGCCATGGTTTGTACATGCTGGCTGTGCTACCAGGCGCTCTGCTTTGGGACAATCCCAGCTACCAAGAACTTTCTAGCACCTCTCTCTGAGGTGCTTATCTAGAGAAGTCATATGAGGGCAGAAAAAGAGATGCTGAGGTTGAAGCATGAAGGATGAACTAAAGAACAAGAGGTCTTTAGGACTGATTAAAGTACCTCCACATATTTTGGGGACAATTAGCTATCAAGCGTTAAGCCGCTAGGGAATACACGTGTTGATTGCATTAAAGATCTGTGACAAACCAAAAGCCTGGAGTACACCTGGGTAATGGTGAACTCTGCTATTAATGACAACCATATAACAACCATCCTGGTTGTGTTCCTGGCCTTTAGTCCAACGGGCAGCATCTGGCCACCAGGATGAACATATCTACTGTTAAAAACAGGAACCTTATAGTCAAACTGCCCAACAGCAGAGTTAAGCTCAGGATTGTGCCCTGACATGGTCTTGAAGATCATTCATTAGCCTTGGCCAAAACTAAACCAGGGACCACCAAAAATTTAACCCCATGCCCTGGCCCCACTTAGTCACGGGAGTAGATGTCGCTGTTGGGTCAGACCAAGGTCCAACCAGCCCAAAAGATGACCTCCAGTGATACCTTTGTGCACCCCCACCCCCACGGGGCTGTTTACAATAGGCAGGTCTCCACCCAGGAGGAATTTGTGACTGTGGGATCTGTCTCAGGAGCTGCAGCATTGCGCAAAAACAGGAAAGCCGTGCAGTCACCGTGACTAAAAGCAAATTCATGATTAGCTAATATGTTTTGCTCTAATACTAACACAGTGATGTCTGGTGCTAGCTCAATAGCCAAAAATGACTGGTGGTAGTTACACCCTGTGCTCTGCACAGAACAATAAATAAATGATCCAACAAAAATGCCTTGCTTGGTTTGTCCCGTTTCCTTGCTAAGGTGCAGGCAGAAATGCCAGTCCCAAGCTCTTAGAGCCAGGACTTGTCACGCTTTAGGCTGAGACTTCCAACATCCTCCCATTCATCACTGTCCCCAGTGGTTTTCAAAAATCTCAGCTATGAAGCAACCAGCCCAAGTGAAGGCAACATAAATAGTTGTGCTGGTGAAGGCTCAGCTTGTGCCCTGCATAGTCACTGTCTACAGCCAAAGCAGCCCCAGACATGCAAAGGAGACTTCTCCCAAGTGCATGATATGCCACAGCTCATGTTTGGGACAGCTTGTGTCCCCCAGCACTGCTGCTGAACAGCCTGGTGAGGGTAGAGAAGTGGACTTGAGTTCGTTCAAAGACCACCATGTTTCTCCACCCAGAACAGTGTGATGGGATCCCACCTCTTTCCACAATGTAGAGTCTATATCAGGCTGCCTAGAGAAGCTGTGGATTCCCCATCCCTGGAAGTGTCCAAGGCCAGGTTGGACAGGGCTTGGAGCAACCTGGGATAGTGGGAGGTGTCCCTGCCCATGGCAGCAGGTTGAAATGAGATGATCTTGAAGGTCCTTCCCAACCCAAATGATTCCATAAGGAGAATAGCAGCAAGGACCTGCCAAACCTTTTCCCCTTTGACTTCCAGCTACAGAGCACTTCCCAAAAGAGTCAGGCAGAGTCTGGCCCAGGCTGGACAATGTGGCTTTTGGCCGGCCCTTTTCACCTGTGGCTCTCAAAGCATTTGGAAGGGTGCTCTCCTCACTTTCCTGTAATTGCAATAATCTAAGCAATGCACATAAAGATTCAGAAGCTTTATAATTACCTACCTTTGTCCAAAGGGCATGGCACAAACCCTCTATCTGCAACTCAAAATAATCTCCCCTCATTAAGGCCGCAGTCATGAGTTAATTGCACGGAAAGAAAATGCAGGAGACTTCAGACTCTATCTCAAGAAATTGTTGCTGTCATTCATCCAGCTGGTCAAGATGTGATGATCGGTATCAGTTACTCAGCAACTGACCTGGCATTGAGCTGCTTTCATTTAAGGTCTCGTAGACTCACTTGAACTTGCACACAGAAACAAGTTCTCCTAAGGACAGTCAGTCTCCTCTTGGAAACGTAGTATTTCTTGTGAATCCTGGAATTCCTCTGGACTGGAGGGAGGAGTTCTTCTTCCTCGGGCTAGCTGACTGCTTGTGAATCAGCCTTCTGAAGAAAACTTAAATGAGGTGATAATTTAAGGTTTAGCTAATGCACAGGACAATCTTTTGGCAACACTGTGATGCAAGCTTGACGTTTTCAGGTTAAAAACCTCAGGAAATTAAAAAGAGAAAGAAGGATGGCTTAGGAGAAGTTCCATTGGGCTGTAAGTCAGAGGCTGTTCCACAACATTTTATCTCTGAAATGTCATGCTGTACTGGCCTCAAAGCAAGAAGAACAGACGGTTCATCTAATACAATTATTTTAGGATCCTTTCATCATAAACAGTGAGCATGCCAAAATGAAAACGTATCATGGGAAAGCATTTCTCATTGAGGCCTGAATCTCCTCCCTAATGTTTATTCTGTGTCATGGAGAACACCAGGGGCCAAATACACTCTGGGTTAAAAACACTGGCATCAGTTCTTGCAACACAGAACTGGCAGGGATTCAGGATGTGACGGCCCAAGGAGCTGCAGCCTCCCTTGGACCAACAAACCAGTTGGTGCCTAGCACTGGCCACTGAGCAAAGGGGATGAGAGGAGAAATCTGGAGCATGCCATGGAGGTTTCTTTCCTTTCTAGAGCTGCTGGCTGGTATCCTGGGTCTCTGCTGTGATGTCCCAAGTGCCTGCAAGGTGCAGAATAGGCGGGTAGCAGCAAAATACTACTCCTTTATTGAGAT
Organism: Campylorhamphus procurvoides; assembly: GCA_013396655.1. Classification (NCBI taxonomy): domain Eukaryota; kingdom Metazoa; phylum Chordata; class Aves; order Passeriformes; family Dendrocolaptidae; genus Campylorhamphus; species Campylorhamphus procurvoides. The sequence continues at coordinate 179,404 of WBMV01007700.1, read as the reverse complement.
AAATCCCTGCATGATGGTGATTGTAGCTCCTTGGGGCAGCTCTTTGAATGCCATTCTGGGTGCCAAATCAATCTCTTCTCCATCTTCAAGAACATCCTGAAGTCTTTTCCCTGGAAAAAAAAAAAAAAAAAAAAGAAAGACAAGCTTTGGGTGTTCTGTTAGTTGAGTTGGGGTTGCTGCAAAATTCTCTCAGCATGTTCCCACTTAGTGGATTATTTGGCTATTCAATTGTTCCCACACTTTGGGCTGTTGCCTTTTGTCTTGCCAACACGATCCACACATTTAGCAACAGTGACACTGCACTTTGTTGTATTTAAATTCACCTTATTTCCTTGGCTCTCTCCTACCATGGGTCTGGAACTTCCACGTCATCTTCAAGTTTATCAGTGATGATTATTATCATTTCCTCTGGGTCAATCCTAAAGACACTGAACAACCTAGGGTCCAAAATAAATAAATGAAAGACTTCAATATCCCCACTCTAATTGAATTTCAAATTACATTATAAGATCTCTCGCTGAAATAGTTTTTAATCCATTTAGTATCCCAGATTAGGTTTTGTACCCTTTTTCTTTAATTGGGACTGTGTTCAGGAACTGTTCAATAACTTGCAGAAACCTAAGCAATTTATAACAGCCTTATCTTTATTAACCAAACTTACACTCTCATTAAAAAAACATTCATTTGTTTGACATGACAGGCTTTCCATAAAACTGCTCAGGCATATCAATCAGGTTAGCATCCTTTAATTCATTACTAATCACAGCCTATATCAGATTTTCTTTGATACTGTTTGGGATCAGTGTTAAACCAATGAATTCATAATTACCTGGGATTTTTCCTATCATATGCAATACAGCCTTCTGGATCCTGCACAGAGTATTCTTACAAATTCATGCCAAACAGAACCAACATGCTTGGGCAGTCCATGGCAATTTTACTGGCCATCAGCTGGAATGAGGAGGACAGCAATACAACCACCCCAGACCCACCTGCACAGATCCCAGCATCACACAGATTTGGGGTGGGAAAAGATCTCAAGGGAACTCCAGATTTCCTTCTCACAGCAGGGATAACTTCACCTTTCCATCAGATTTCCCAGAGCCTTGCCCAGCTGTCTTGTGCAAGGATGGAGATCCCAAAAGCCCTCTGGACTCCTGTTCCAATAGTTGACTACTTTGGTCATAACTTTTTTCCCCTGCTTATATTTAGTTTTAACATCCTTTGCTGCAACTCAAGGTTGATTTGCTCTTGCTCCATCACTATGCACCTACAATAAAAATCTGGTGCTGTCTTCTCAATAACCTCCTATGGGTAATTAGTGACAGCAGAAAGCTTTGTTGTCTTAATAACTTCTACTCACCTGGGTCCCACCAAGTGTGCTCTGCAGGCTCAGCACAGGCTCCAAGATGTTGAAATGCCCACCTTCACCAGTAGCCTCATTGATGGGAAACAGCCTGCTCAGATACTGAGAGCTACTTATTTGATGCTCTCTGCCAAAATGGAAGCAGACAGATATATTCTCCTGGCTTAAATACCACCTCAATCATTGTACCTGCTCTGTGGAGAGTGTTCCTGAGCCTGGAGAGCCTAAGGAAAGCCTTGAGCTACACCTGTGTGTAGTTAATGAGAAAGAAGAGGCAGGTGGATCTGGGTGGAACTGTAGGTCTGTGTGACCTTGCAGGTTTATGTTCTTCCTTGTTTAGAGATGTAATCACTTTATGAAGAACAGTGACCCAGAGAGCTGGGAACTTAATTTAATACATCTCATATGAGCCTGGGTTTGTTGTCTGATTTACTAAAAGATAGCAGCACAATTTTTGGTGGAAAAAAAAAAAGCCATCTGTGTGCTGGACACTATAAATCTCAAAGGGTAGAGCAATGTTTTCAGGGCATGGTACACTCAGAGCTCTTAATTCCCTTTCCTAAATGCTTACTCAGTCTCACACTGAGCTGGAGAGGGGAGCCTCAGCAGGCAGGTGACCCCTGTAATGCTTACAGGAGCCATCATCTTAATCTACCACCCTGAAAAGGCTTTTAATAAAGCCTCCCAGCTCTAAATCTAGGCACTGGGAAGAAGAGGAAAGGAGATGAGGGGATGGGAAATGTCTTTTTTCATTCCCATGGCTGGAGGTAAAAGTCAGGGCAAGGACTGGCATATTGCAGAGGTGAGCATGGGTTTAAGAGCCAAACTGATTAATAATTAGATCTGCAATAACAGAGCAAAATGAATAATGGCTTCCTATCTGGCTAATAAACAAGGGTGCTCTGCAAGGAGGGACTGCACAGCCACTGCCTTGCAAGCCCAGCAGGAGGGTGTGAAACCATGCTTGGAGGAGGCTGGCAACAGAAGTTCACATGATGGAGCAAAGTTCCACTGGGACAAGAAAATTGGACCTCTCTGAGATCAGACTCTGAGTAACAAAGAGGAAGGTGGAGGTTAATTAAAAAAAAGAGATAACGAAATGATGGAGCTTCTTCCTATGAGAAAAGAAAGGAGCGAGGGGAGCAGGAAAAGAAGAAGGGACATTAAGCTGCACAAAGACTGGAAACAAGATTAGGAAAATGATGTCTGTAAAGGAATAGTGTGACTGTGGAGGACTAAAATGAGAAAGACCAAATGCAAAATGAGTTTCAGTTAGGAAGGGATATAGAGGATGATAACAGAATGCTCTGCAAAGGTATTGAAATAAGAGGAAGGCAATGGAAATTATACATAACTGAATTAATGGAAAGTGAGAGAACAGAAATAACAGAGAAAAGAATGGACCATTCATTAGTTTTTGTGTTTAAGCCATTGTGAGGGAAATAAAAAGTAGCTTATAAACTGGTATTTATCAGAACCACTTTTACCACTGGTGTAAGACAATCCAAAATAGCAAATAAACCCAGTTAAAATAATTCAAAGAAGTTAGGCAATTAAAGTCAGCGGGATTGGATGAAGTTCCCCCTAGAGCACTTGAGGCACTGGCCAGAGCAATCTGACTCATTGGTAATTATCTGGAAGAGCTCATGAAGAACGGGGGACATCCCAGAGGAGGGGAGAAGGGCAAACACAATGCCTGTCTTTAGACAGGGGGAAGAAGGACTTAGGGAATTACACAGCAGTCAGTTCAGCATGCGTGCAGAAAACATGGTACAATAAACTGCTAAGTGATCACTTATTAAGCAGTTGACTGCTAATAGAAAAACATACAATCAACCAGACTGGATTTGTCATAAATGAGAGATGTTAGAACCATCTAGTTTCCATCTCTGAACCTAACAGCTGTGCTGTAGAATAAGGGAGAGGGGGTATATGTCATGTATTTTGAAATATGCAGGGTTTTTAACACCATTTCACATGACATTTCCATAAGCTGACCGGGAACTATGATCTCTGTGAAATCATCTGAAGACATACTTGACAGAAAAAAACTGTATTCACACAAGAATTATTAATTCCTTTCCTTTGGATTTAGAGGGTTTTCCAAAAGGGCTCCCTCAGGGTTTGCTCCTGGACATGATTCTAACATTTTCATTAGTTATTTGGATGACAAAGTAAAGAATATATAAATACTCTAGAGAATTTCTTCCAAATAGTGGCTGGGAAATTGGAGTAAGAGTATAAAATCAACCAGATTTGGTTCAGTAAGGTCATAAGCTACAAAATATGTCAATGCAAAGTGGTAAATCAGTGGTCAAGCAAATGTTAAATAGAAAAAGAGCCACAAATGAGGCACAGAAGAGTACACAGCTATTGCAAAATAAGGCAGATGTTATTCTGGGCTGTATGAAGAAGAGTGAGATATCAGAAGCAACAATTCCACAATTTCCTGCAAAGATCATTGTTATTGGATATCTGGAAAAGAAAAAAAACCCACAAATCTAACCCAAAAGCTTTTCAATTCAAAACAACTTTGAATTAAAATTTCTAAATTCATTCCTACATCTCCGTCTCTGGAAGTTGATAAGCTTCTCTCAGGGATGGTCGGGTTCTGCTCAGAGTGGTCTTTCTTCATCTCTCTTTTTCTGTGACTGTCTCCTCAAGGTGTGCCAGTGCTTCCATCTTCCCCATGCCTGCCCAGAAGGTAAAATATCGATGCACATCCTGTGGTTGTGCTTTAGCAGAGCTTCAAACACTCTGTTGGTGTTAATTAATTATCCAACCACAGCAGGAAGCCGGTGGTACCAAATGAATCACAGAGCTTCCCTGACCAATAACAAAATCAATCCCTCCTCCCCAGAGTTGCAGAGCTGCACCACTTCTCTTTTCTAATGTACCAATGCAGCTCTACACAAGCACAATGAAGAGCCTCCCCTTCGGGAGACTTCCCACAGGCAGTGTGTGTTTGGGGGGACAAACGTGGTGCTGAGGTCCTCGCTCCCAAGGGCTACAAAAATCAGGGAATGTGCTGGAGGGCAAAGCAGTAGTGCACGCAGTGGAGGGCAGGAAAACAGTGTATTTCTTGCCTTTTCCTAGCAAGGAACATCTAATTTGCAAATAAAGGAATAATGCATGGATAAAGTTTGCCAGAAGTGTTGTTCAGAAAGAGCAGGTGGTGAGGAAAAAGGAGGAGGGCATTTGCAAGCTAAATTCCTATCTGGAAGGAATATACTTTCTCTGAACTCTGGGAAGATTATGAAACAATCTGCTGGATGTCCCTGGGTAGTGATAAAGGAAGGGAGAAATCAAACAAAGGCAGGAGAAGTCTCATGGTAGAGTCCACTGTATATCGACTAATAAAAAAAAGAAGATTGAGGAGGGTTTTTTTTGAAAAATAAAAGCGTTATGCAATGAACAAATGCTGGTGGATCTAAAGGAAAATGATACATCAAGGATATTGGATATTTTAAAGGGAGAAAAAAGGAGAAAAAGGGAAAAATAGAGGGAAAAAAAGAGAAGATAACGAATTTTAGATTTTGCCTGCTGTTCAACACAGCCCTTGGGGTCTTTAGGAATTTTCTGGTGCTCTGAAGGTGTTGCCTTCTCCCCTTCTCTTAGACTAGCACCAAGTTCTGAATTGATCAGATGGTAGGGATGGGTTTCTGCGGGCATCTTCCTTCCTGTAAAACACTTTATTTACTCTGTACAAGTAGCATAACTGGAGACTGAACCTCTCAGTGTAAATGTGCATCACAGTATTGGGAAGGGAATGATGTCCATCCATATTTTTAGAGAGGGAGCAACCAAGCAGTGGTCAGCTCAGCTGGTCAGGCAGCACGGTGAGTCCCTAATACCTATGAACTTGTTGCTATATTTTACCTTGATTATTTACCAAAGGCATGATACCAAAGGTGTTCAACTTAAAAATCACTTCATGGATCTCTAATGATGCTCCCAGCATCCCCATTCAGCAGCAACAGAATAATTCCTGTTCCCAGGTGGATGATACAGAGGCAAAGAGTTCAATAATGTATATTTGGCAAATTTTGACAAGCCTTAAGGGTGAGAGCCCTTTGTTCACTGGAGAAATGAGGTGTGAAATCAATGTTCATATGGCCCCTGCACCTCTTCGCTCATGGGACGCCGGGGTGGCTGTAGCTACTGCACTTCACATGTTGCTGAAGAAGTGGATGAGGAAATGATGAGAGAGGGTAGGATGTGGTTAAAGCCTCAGTTTGCTAACTGGGGCTTATGTGAGGGGAGCATATTATGTCTCATATCCATTAAGGCCTCCAGCAATCGCCTCCCACGAAGGCGAAAGAGCAGCAGCAGAGAAGGAATTGTGACTTCCTGAGTCCCAGTAGCTCCTGGAGCTGTTCCTGTTAATATTCAATTACGTTCTGCACTGGACTTAGAGCGCTGAGCTACGTCTGACTCCAGCCCCGAGGCTCAGCTGCAACAGACACAGCTGCAGCAGGCTGAGCCACAGAGAGAAACAGCCCCAAAACACACCTCGAGCTGTCTGTGCGGAACCAGCACGTAAGAGGAACCATCTCCCTTCTCCAGGCTGTGAGACTTTGGGGGGCTCTTTATACTGTGAGCTGTGGGCAGGGTCAGCAGACTCTTTTCCCCCTGCTTTTTATTCTGGATGTGCCAACTGACCACAGACTGCTCTGTGTGTGCTTTCTCTGCATCTCACACCACGCATCTTCTGCTGTGGCTTTTCCTGCATCTCACCCCCCCAGCCCTGACTGTCTCCCATCCCTGTTGACCCACCTGCCCTCTGATAAACCCCTTCCACTTCCAGAGCATGGTATTAACTTGACATTTGCAAAAGGTCACCGTGTTTGCTCTGCCTGAGTGTTATATTGCTCACTCTTTTGTTGTTCTGAGTTGTAAACCCTTCAAGGCAGAGGCTATTTCCTAGGGTGTGACTACACAAGGTCCAGGAAAACAAGACCTCTGGTCTCAGTCAGTGTCCAAGAGCTGTAACAAAGATAGTAACATGCTCCTCAAAGGAGAGGCTAGCTCTAACTTTATAGACTAATCATAAGAGGTTACTGAATCTTAATTTATATGTAAAAGTCTACCTTCCAGAAGAAGTCCATGAGCAGGATCACAACCAACGCTTCATTTCAAAGAGCACCAGTGTCAGATCCCTCCTGCATTTCCAGGAGTCCATTTGGACCGCGTGGTGTTTCCGGAGCATATGCCATTTGCTGCAGGAACAAATGTGGGACATAAGGGAGGTGACACACAATACATGCTTTGTGCATCCAGTTTATGCAGATAAACTCTGCCTTTTTTTAGCTTGGAGTTTGTCATGCTGAAACTGTTTGTTGTATCAAACTAATTGCAATGGAGATGAGTGTGGATGGCACACGCAGCTTTTGGGTGTCTGCCCTGTGGTGCTTGGTCCCAGCAAGGTGCAACTGGCAGAGAAAGGGCACAGGAGTTAAGCCTTTGCTCTCAGATAAGAACAAATTCGACCCCATGACAGCCCTGATCTCACCAGCATCTCTTGAGGAAGAGATGCAGGGCTGGAGCTCTCCCATGCCATAATCTCTGAGTGGGCTCCAGCCAAGGAGGGGCTCAGCACGCTTCCCTTCTACCCATGAGGAGACACCCCAGGCTTGGCTCTTCTCAAGCATAAACCAACTCTGAGCCTCAGCTACAGCAAGGCTACACCAGAAAGGAGGATGGGAGAGTGGGGCTGCAGGACTGGGCAGGCTGAGCCTGTGGCTGAGGATGCTCCTCATCTAATGGAAATGCATCTACTGACCACGGCTGGAAGAGGTGCTGATGGGGGATCTTTGCCTTCAGCTTTAGTGCCAAGACCAACAGAGCACTAGACCGACAGCCGTGCTGGCTCTAAGAACAGCCCAACCTGGCTTCCCTGCCATAGTTTGTTTTGGGACTGACACAAAGCCAGACCATTCCCAAAAAGAATGTACAGCCTTTCCCAGGTACTAATTTTTCCCTGGGGTGATCCTCCTTAAACTCCTCTACAATTTTGCTTTGAAAACGACTCATTCCCTGAGCTACTGTGGCTCCTCTGCTTCTCCATGATATCCCTTGCCTGCTCAGAGTCACTGGGCACAGATTAATTGCCCGGTACAGGTGGGTTGGGTGGCTGGAAGGTGGCTGCCAGTCCAGAGGTGTTATGGCTGAGTTCTGCTTCAGTTTATAATCTGAGTCTCTCCCTCCTGTCTGCATGCAACTTGCAGGAATATAACTGTCTTTGAAATATCTGCTTCCTCCCAAATTCATCTGAAATTCATTAATGGGTTCAGAAGCTTTTGGGAGAGGGAGATGGACACATACGTGCACAGAAAAGCAGCACAGCAGAACCTTTATTTCCTTAGGGAGGCAGCCTAAAGAAATATTAGCATTTATTCTCCTCTGTTGCTGAGCTTACGACCCACACAAATAACAGGGAATAGCAAGCGAGCAGCCGACTGCAGAATGGGAACAGGGAAAATGACTCAGCAGACTTGGCACCAATCTGGAGAAAATGCAGGTACTTTATAACCTTGCTTGAGCATCAATCTGATCCGTGACATGACGTAGAAACAGCAGCTAGTGTAGATATTTGCATCTGACAGAAACATTCCTCCTGATAAATGATTTAGCTCTGCTCTTGCAAATAGTTATATCCAGGAGAGCAGGTGAGAAGCTGCTTTCATATCTGCCGTGAAAGGAGAGAAAAAAGTTCAATGAAAACCTCTCACTGTTTTCTAAATACCCTTTTTGATTTTTTCCCCCTGTTATCAGTAGACAAATAGCTGCTGAATTGTAGTTTCATACTTTGTTCATGTCATTTTCCCCAAGAACAGTATTTCCTGCTACATCACCTTAGAAACTCTATCAACAAACACTCTGCTCTACACATAAACAAAGCTTTATTTTAGCCTATTTTTGACAGCAGCCAGCATTTTAGAAACCAGAACATTTCAGGTTCTCTGGGCTATTTGCCTCAATTTCACAATTTGGTTTTGGTTTTGAGGGCCTGTCAGCATTGTTTATACCCAGATCTGTTGGTACAGTGATGTTTCTGTGTGAGTGGCGAAGAAAATATATTGCTGCAAATTGCTTTCTGGAATCAGACTTTCTTCTTTTCTATCAAGAGTCTAAATGAAACTGTACTTTTTAAAACACGGGAACTAAAGAGAGAAATTAATTCAAAAGAGAAGTGAAACGAGAAGATTCAGTTGCAACAACAAAAATGAACCAAAAAGAAGCCAAGACAGCTTTGGCAATTAAGTAGGACCACCTCCAGAGCTCAAGCTCCAATAAAATCCAGGAGTGTTAACACCAAACAGAGCAACTGAAGATCTCTGCAGGCCCTTTAAACATCTCCTCGTGGAACAGCATCAGATCTTGTCCTGACCCCATGACAAGGTCTTTGTTTTATCGTGGAAAAATAAAAGCAGAGCCCTATAAAAACTATAAAATTTTCTTACTTGGTTTCACAAGATGAGCATTTCCCAGATAGCTGCTGTGAAAACACAAATTAATCCATCAGCAAACAGGGGATTTCATTTGCCAGTTTTTAAAAACCTGCACTAGAACTCCGGCTACTGAGCCTCCTGTGATCTGCTCCCACACAGAGTCCATCAGTTAGGGATTAATTTTAAGGCAGATATTAAAGCCTATCACATGATGAAGGATTTTCCTTTATGTGGACTTCAATGGGATGCTTTAAATCCTGTGCGTGCGCGTGTTTACGCACGTTTATGTGCGCGCCCGTGTTTATTCAAACCTTTTCCATTCACATGCAGACACAGCCTGAGGCTTCTTCAGGCCTTTCCAGGGAATGTAAACTCGAGAGGGGAGGGAGAGAGAAGAGTCATCTTTAAACCTCACATTTTTAAAAGTAAGTTTTTGAAGGGAACAGGCTCAGGTGGAAGGAGCCAAGATCGTAAAGATTTTATAACAAACACAGTTTTTCAATAGTAGGTAGAATCTCGGCTCGCTCTTAATTGCAAGGTCTCCTTGCAAAAACGGGAAGTGCCCTTCTTACAGAAATGCATCGTTTTGCTTTCCTGCTCGTCTCTAACCTAAAGCGTCTTGGCTTGAGAAAATGAAATAAGGCTGAGTGATGATGCGCTGTCAGCGCTGCTGCCGACACTGCCTCCTGCAAACCTCCCGACATCGCGCACCGATCTGCCGGTCAGAGCCCGGGAAGGCAGCGATGCCTCCTTCTTCCAGGCTCAATTCTGCGCCAGATAAACTTACCCTCCAGCTTTGCAAAGCATGGCCGGGGTTTGCAGCGAGCGGCTCTGCCCGAGGTGCCGCTTCCCGGGGCTGGTGTGGCGAGGGAACTCTTCCCATGACACAGCAGAACAGCAGTAGCAGCAGAGTAAAACAGAGCAGTCCTGGCAGTGCTCCTGGAAGACTACTTTATATCCCAGCTCCAGCCTCGTCTTCCTTTCAGGATGATCTGAAGGAGGGAATATGGAATAAAAAGAGGCTTAGTGAGGCAGGGAAATAAGGCCCAGGGAGACAGGAAAGAAGGCACGCTGGAGCTGGGCTCCATAGCAGAGGGACAGCCTGGATAAATGGCAGAAAGGGACCCAGAGGAAGAAATCCCCCCAAAATCGGATGGGAAGGGGCGATAAACATAAACAATGTGTAGGGTGGATGAAGGGAAGACTCTGAGAAGGAGGAAGGAAGTCAGGATAAACTGTTTCTCACTTGATTAGCTCTTTTCAGCGAAAATCAGTACTAATTTCTACAAAACTCCTGGAATTTAGAAAAATAATAGCAGAGGTTATCCAAAACACTGATCTGTAGATACTGTAGCTCATTGCATGGGAACTTGAAAATGAGCTGGGCAGAGCACAGGTACTTAAACGGCAAAGAGTGGAGGGAGATGATCCGGAGGGAGGTGGTCCGCTGTTCCTGCAGGATTGGGCCTGTGCTGGATGGCCAGGCAGCTCTGGTCCCCTCCTGCGACCAACAGGCACCGGCATCAACCCAGCAGTCGGAAAAACGGTGTCTTTTTCCACACCTTTCAAGAAAACTCGGTGGGACACTGAAGAAATTAAATCCCCAATTTAAAATTTATTGCGCCTGTGGGTCGTGCTTTAATCTGCCGAGGGGCTGCTGGAAGCCGTGGGGAAGGAGGGAATGCGGGATTGCTTTTCCTCCTTCAGATTTTAACAACGAACCCATTTCCCCCTCTCAATCTAGCCCCTTGAGCCTTGCACTTGACCACCAATACCGACGTGATGCCCTCGGTTTGGGAGCAGAATTTTGGGGCCTCCCGCAGGGCCCTTCTACGGGGAAAAAAAACCCCTGTGCATCTGTCAGGCGGATCGCGGGAGCGTGGGGCGGATGGGCTTCACCTGCCCGGTCCCAAATCCTGGGGGCAGGAGGAGAGCGGGAGTAAAACCCACTTCAGCACCGCAGGCGGAACAGCAGCCGGAGGAACGCGGCGCTGCCGCCGGCCGGCCCCGCACCGCCGGCGGGATGCGGGGGCACCGGGGGCTGCCCGGAGCACGGGGGATGCCGGCACCTTCCCCTTCCCCTTCCCGTAAGGGCTGGCTGGCTGCTGGGAGCGTGGCAGTGTCCAGCGCATCCCTGGGAGCGGCTGCTGTTCCAGCATCCCGGCACACGGCCGGCTGTCGGGACGGGGAAGGCGCTCCGCTGCCGGCTGCCAGAGTTAAACCCCGCGGTGGCGAGCGGCACCGTGCACATCTGCTGCTCCCCGCTCCGACACGAACGAGTTTTGGGGGTTCCGCCCCCCCATTTAAAATTTTCTAATTTTCTTTTTTTTTTTTGGTTGTTTTTTCATATATTTTTTGTTTGTTTTTGTTTTTCTGCCGCCTCCAGCACCCCAGACCCACCGCGGCCGCAAACGAGACCGTATCCCGCATCCTCCGGCAGCGGGGTCCATCCTCCCCGCACCGTGCCTGCCTGGTTATCCCACGTAGCGATCCTTGCAAAAAGGGGGATAAAAAAAACCCAACAAACCAAAAAACCGCGAAGCAACGCTAATTAACAATAGCGATAGCAGACGAAGCAAGCGCAGCAACTCTGTTTAAGCGGAGGGCGACAGGA
>WBMV01007700.1:0-166298 GCA_013396655.1 Campylorhamphus procurvoides | reverse complement strand
CGCCCCCTCCTCAGCGCCCCCCTGCGCGCGCCCGCCTGTTCGGTACGGCCGGGGCCACGTGCCGCCGCCGCCGCGCGCCCGTCACGTGGCCCGCGCGGCCGGAGGGTCTGGCGGGAAACGCGGGGGGACACGGGGGGGACATGGAGCCCTCCCTGGGCATGGGGTCTGATGGGGAACACAGGGAGGAATGGTGGGGGACANGGGCGCCCCCGCCGAGGGCGGGCAGGGCGCGCACGGCCCCCGCCTGGCGCCTCCTCAGCACTGCACCAAGACTGAGGGGGTGTGGTGGAGTGAAGGGAGGGGGTACGGTGGCCACGCCCACCNGCGCGCGCCCGCCTGTTCGGTACGGCCGGGGCCACGTGCCGCCGCCGCCGCGCGCCCGTCACGTGGCCCGCGCGGCCGGAGGGTCTGGCGGGAAACGCGGGGGGACACGGGGGGGACATGGAGCCCTCCCTGGGCATGGGGTCTGATGGGGAACACAGGGAGGAATGGTGGGGGACATGGGGAGAATGGAGCCCTCTCTGTGCGTGCGGTCTGACCAGAAGCATGGGGGGAATGGTGGGGGACATGGAGGGAATGGAGCTCTCCGTGTGCGTGGGGTCTGACGGGGAACACGGGGGTCTGGAACCCCCCTGTGCGTGGGGTCTGATGGAGAATACGGGAGTCGGGAACCCCCCTGTGTATGGGGTTTGACTGACAACACTTCGGTCTGGAACCCCCCTGTGCGTGGGGTCTGATGGAGAACACGGGGGAAATGGCGGGGCACAGGGGTGATGGTGAGGGCATAGGGAATGGTGGGGGACATGGGAGAGTGGCAGGGGACATGAGGGAATGGTGGAGACATAGGGAATGGTGGGAAACATCGGGGTCTGATGGAGAAGACAGGGGTCTGGACCCCCCCTGTGTGTGCGGTCTGACCAAAAACACGGGGGTCTGGAACCCCCCTGTGTGTCGGGTCTGATGGGAAACACGGGGATCTAGTGCGGAACACAGGGGGAATGGTGGGGGAACATGGAGTTCTGGAACCCTCCTGTCCATGGGGTCTGATGGCAAACAGGGATCTGGAGGCTCCTGTCCATGGGGTCTGACAGGGGCATCATGGGTCTGGAGCCCTCCTGTCTGTCCATGGGATCTGAAGGGGACCACGAGTGTGGAGCCCTCCCTGTCCATGTGGTCTGACAGGGACTTTATGGGTCTGGAGCCGTCCCTGTATATGGGGTCTGCCAGGGACCATGAGCGTCTGGAGCCTCCTGTCCAGGGAGTTTGAGAGGGATCCTGAGGGTCCAGAGCCTTCCTGATTAGGGGATCTGACAGGGACCATGGAAGTCTGGAGCTCTCCTCTCAGTGGGGTCTGACGGGGACCATGGGGGTCTGGAGCCCTCCCTGTCCATGGGGTCTGACAGGGACATTATGGGTCTGGAGCCCTCCCTGTCCATGGGGTCTGATCGGTTCTGTCTCTGCCACCCTAGGGAGCCTGAAGCCCCCCTGCCCAGGGGAGGTGGCCAGGACCCCTGTTGTCATTGCCCTGTGGCCTTTCTGACCATGAGTGTCCCTTCAGCCCCGGCCCCATTACACCTCCTGAAGAAGGGCCTGTCCCTGGCTGTCGGTTCTATCATGGCCGAACCGTGACAGCCTGTCCGTGGCTGGCTCTGGCCTCCAGAGAGGGAGGTGTTTCTCTCCCGAGGAGAGCTGTTTATGCCCAGTGATTTTTTTTTTTAATTTTTTTTCTATTTTTTTATTTTTTTTCGCCTCCCTCCGTGCTTTCCTGCACAAGCCACGGCAGCAGCTCCGTGTCTGCCCAGCCCAGCATGACTTCTATGTAGGTGAAGCAGGGAACACTGTGAGGATCGTGTTGAGCTATCAGTCTCCTGAGCCTGGAGCTTTGAGCCTATTTATAGGTAGGTTGGGCAGTGTTTAGCATGAAGGACTCCATGCCATGTCCGAATCCGTGGCAAAAGGAGGCATCCCAAATGATGATGTTTTCTCTTCGGTGGCTGTTGCTGGATAAGAGGGTTTTTTGGGGGGGAATGCTCTGGAGGACCGGTTGTTAGTGAGTTACATGGAGAAATACAGGTCAGTTTTGGAGTTAATGAACGTGATGCCATTTTAATGCCACTTCTCGGGTGGCAGAGCAAACAGTAAGAGGATACTCGGTTCTAGATCAGCGACTTTCAGCCTGCAGGCAGTGGGCAACTCACCCTGGCTCCGTGGGAAACCACGGAGCAAAGGACATGTGTTTTCCCTAGGCTTGTGCTCCTTGTACAGATTCCTGCTCTGCTAAAGGTTTTGTGGCTGACCAGCTGAAAGAAACCATGGAATTTGGCTTTTCTAGATCACTAAGATGGTTTGGGTTATAGAGTAAGTGGAGGAGGGAGTGGAAAAAAACCTGAGTGTTTTGTCGTGTGTGTGTTTGTTGTACTGCTTAAAAATTAAAGAATTCAGTGTATTTTTAAGAATTACATAACCACTAATAACGTGGTGACTCTCAAGTAGCCTTCAAGAGTTAAATAACAGCAGATCAATGAAGGGTCAAGAAGACGAGAGAGGGTTTTATAATAAATGGTGAGCACGCTGCACAGGTACTTAAAATTGCACTGAAATGAAGTCCTTGGGTAGGAGGAGGATTTTAATGCCATATAAATACAGAACATGCGGAGGATGGAAAGGTGAGGTTTGCAGTTTTATGCTGGTTAAGTCCAGTAAATGGATCGGAATGGTTTGTGATACCTCCCATTCTTCATCTTCTCTTCAATCTTGACTTTTATCAGTGTGACTTTTTGCATCTGCAGTGATGAGAATTTCCAGATCCTGAGTGCTGTGGATGAGGAGGGAATATGGCACTAAACAAGAAGCTGGTGAAAGGGGTGAGGGGCACTGTAATGGTGAAGGGACTGGGATGGCAACCAGCATGTGCTGGCAGAGCTGGTGTTTTGTGTTGGTTGCAGGAGTAATTTGACACAGGGTTACCTACTGAAACATGTTAATTCAGCCTGGGTGGTGCAGTTGGTCTGTACAGTCATATCTTCATATCTTGGTATTTTTTTGGGGAAAATCCCCCTACCTTAATGTAGGAAATTAATAGGGAGCAGTGTTGGAAATTTGAGAGTACCCAGAGGTGTGCAGTGATGCCTCAGAATTTTGGGTGTCCGTGGAACTGCTGGTGGAATTGATGCACCAGGAAATTGCTTTCTCTATTTTTGTTGGTGAGATGCAGTTAAGGTAAAATGAGCCCTTTGGATCCCGTTTCCCTTTAATATAACTAAGATCATTTATCTTCCCGGGTGGTGAGAGGGGAAAAAAAACCCCACAAAAATACCTTGTTTTGTGACTTGGTTCACCTTCCCTTCGTTTGCTGTCAGCTCATGACAAGGCACAATGTGTGCTGCACACTGTGTTCCACTGAGCTGTTTTGGTGACGAGCACAACGTATATGAGAAAAAAAAGGGCTATGAAAAATAGGTATTGTGCCAGTTCTCTCCTCTTTTTATGTAAACAATCCCCCTTTTATCTCTGAGAGAGATACTCAAAAGTTTCATTTTAGGGTCTAACGCCCTGCCAAATTTCAGTGGCAAAAGGGTTGCTGTTTTGCACTTGGTAAGTGTTGAAAAAGCAGCTGAAAAGGAAATATTTAAATTAGTGTTTGTATTGGTTTTGCAGTAGGAAATAGTGAAAGGTTTTATTTTCAGTTTTAATAAAAGGGGAAATTGTGGATTTACTTGAAAAACGTGGTTGTTTATGATGTAGTAGCCTGTTACGTGGTTAAAACTAAGAGGATTTCTTTAATCCAGGCTAGATTTTAATTATTGTAATCATGTGTTTACTATATTTCCTTTATATTTAAAAATGAAACCAGAGAGTCATGTTTTTTTGATTTCATGTATAGCATGACTTAGCTGTACTTTGTGCCATATTTGCACGGTGTTTTTCCATAAACATCCTGCTCCTGGAACTATTGGTAGCACCAGAATATGAGCTTGAAAATACCATCACATAAAGGGTGAGAGCACTTGCAAACAGGAACGCCGAAATACAAAGTTAAAAATAAAAATAAAAAAAACCCCTCTCCCCAGCAGTTCTTTTAAGTCAGTTTGATGATAATTTTGGATCTCGACTCGTGGTTTTCTAAATGGCTGGAGACGGAATTAATGGGGCTGTGAGTGTTTGTCACCAACATCAGCACGAACAGTATTTTTCTTTCGGCTTTGGATTTCATGCAGATCCAGGGGGAAAAAAAAATCCCCCCTCCTTTCCCAGTCCCTGAGGATGCTGCACCTCAGCCAGCAGACGTGGCGTTGCTGTCGGAACAGCGAGGCTGGAAAGGGGAGTTGTTTGTGCTGAGTTTTACCCTTACCAAGGTCAGAGATTTCATCCTCCCGTAGGGTCCCGATCTGGGAATTTAACACTTGCAGGGGGTCCCCGTTTTGGGATTTTCATGAACTGTTTTTGAGCTCTGGAAGGAATTTGTTAAATGACCCTCACATTGTGCTTCTCAGACATAAGTTTGGGGATCTTTGAAAGATTGACGTCTGTGTAGCAGAAATATTAATGATGGTAGTAAAGGAATCAAGCTGAAAATGTTTTTTGATTTTGCTGTATTAAAGTGGCTTATTTGTCAGGACAACAAAAAAGTGATAATTGTTATAACATGCTTATTTTAAGTGGTTTTAGTGAATATGAACATGAAAATTATGTTGTTGACAGTGGTTTGTTTTATGAACCCCGTAGTCTAAACTTGTGGGAAGTATTTTGGATAAGGGGAAATGGTCCTACTTTGTTTCACAGAGAGCTGAATTTCAGTGCACTGTTACTTGAGAATTATTTTTTCATAATTACAAAGCATTAATAAGCTGGTGATGAGGATTTTTTAAATCCTTGCTAGGCTAGAAGTTTCTTGCTAGAAATTTCTTACTAGAATAGAAACAAAAAAATGGAGAAACAAATGATTTAGAAGGCATTTATAATACCATTTGTAAGCCATGATTTTACAAACACTCCTCTGAGTGTGTCTTGTTTAAGGAGCAGGTCCCGTTAAGGGACGTAAATTGTGCAATTGTGTAGAAAATCAGCAGAGTCTGTAAATTCTAAAGCAGTCATCTTACTTTTTCTATCCTATATTTCAAATTCTTGCTCTCTTGCAGCCAAGCCTGTAGTGTGCTTACCTGTGCAGAATGCTGAGCAGGAGTCTCATCTGAGCAAAAAACTTGAGAAGTCAGTGTGGTAGTAATATTTAGATGATATTATTAATTGGTTTTAATTTATTTTATTTTTTTTCCTTTCTATCATCTTGCCAGTTGTTGGAAGCAGCAGTAAGTTGCCTGGGGAGGGGGATATGAGTTGAACAGGAGGGAGAGAGGGAAACCTGGTAAACATCATGCTCTGCTGTTACAAAATTTGGGTATTTCTGCCCCAGGAACAAGCTGGTTTGCCTGCGTGCCACCCCAAAATGTACCAATTTCAGTCCAGCTCCTGTAGAGCTGAGCCTGAAGTAATCCTTGGGTCTTTTTGTAGTGGTTATTAGCTTGAACATCATCCCCACAGCTTCTCCTGGTGCAGGTGGAGTGAGTTTGGATCTCTCTGGGAAATATGCCTTGATTATGAGCTAATTATTTTTCCTCTGTGTTGTCTTCAGGTATATTTTTTTTGGTAGCTTACAGATCTTCCAAAAAGAAACATGATTTTTGTGTTCATTTAATAGCATTGTATATGGAACACCCCCAAAATGTGCTGTTTCAAATAATACCTGCATTATGCTCAGGTTACTGAATTTTAACATTGTAGAAGCTCCTGGAGGAGCTGCTACAGCTGAAATAGAGTTGTGAAATGAAGGCAGGTACTGGCCTCATAAATTCCAGCGTGCAGAGGAAATCAAGGAGAACCCAGCCGAGGCTCAATTTAAGCCCTGTTCAGAAGGAAAACAAGCTTTTGCCTGGTTCTGTCCTGGTTGTTGTTTCCATCAGCACAGGGAGGTGTGTCCCAGTGGTTGGGTGCTGGGTGCTGGTTGTCAGTGGCTCATCCTGGAGACGTGTCAGAAGCAGGAGGGATCCTTGTTGTTGGGATTACTGGGACCTGGGGACATTTCTTGCTACGCAGCAGCTCATGTGAGCAGCTCTGAAGTCTCCTGGGAGGGCGACGGTGCCTCCAGCCACCCTGCTCACATCCAGCAGGAGGAGGAAAAGGACATTTCTGCCTGTTTATCTGCATGTGTTCCGTAAACTGAAAGCGCTGCTAATGCTTTTTATAACAGGGTGTAGCTGCTGTATCATTCCCAGTTCTGCACTGTCGTTCCCCACCCCCCTTTTTATTATTTTTTCTCTTTTAATATATTTTAGCATAACTTATTAATCTGTCAACATCTGCTGCGTGTTGCTGTATCATCTATAGCTCGTGGGAGATCTTTATATCCTAATTTCTCTGACTTGGTGGCAGCGCTCCAGGACCCTTGGAGCAGCCAGGATTACGCTGATCCCGTTGATGCGGAACACGTTCCAAATCTGGAAGGCAGTGGGTGTTTTTTTTTCACTCGGTAAGACGCAGGTGTGGAAAACACACATGGCAAGGAAAGCCTCGGTGGAGCAGCAGCAGCAGCCTCAGAGTTAAAATCCCGCAGCATTAAGAGCTGCGTGGTGTTCCGAGGCAGATGTCTCGATTCCATGAAATATTCCGCTCCTTTCCAGGCGGTTTTTCCAGCGTTGCCCTCTGCCGGAGGAGACTCGCAGAGCCAGGGCTGCCAAGGGATTGCTCTGCAGGCTCCTGGATGGGCTTCCTGACATTTGTCACTCCAGCTTCCCTCTCAGCTCCTTTTCCAAGGATCCCTCTTTCTCCTGGAGCTGCAGAAGTGGCCCCTGTTCAAGGCAGATTGTCCGATTCCTGCTCTTTCCTTCTTGTCTGTGTCCGTGGGAATCTGCTCAGGGAAGCCCTGTAGTTGTTTGTATAAACTGAAAGTGGATCCGACTTTATGGGATCAGCTGCTCCTCCCAAAGATTATTATCCTGCTGGCTCTGGCAGAGGATTGTGCACCTTTCCCATAAAAAAGGAGCTAAAATAACTTTAATCTTGGGATTGTTAGCTCTGTCTGGTTTTGGTAATCCAGACATCTTTTGAACAATATTGACCTAAAAATCAGAGTTTTGAATGTAAAAAACCCACTTGAATTTAGTTGTGTTCACACAACGTATGGAACAGGAATGAGGTCAGAGCAACTTTATGGGGTTTCATTAACACTGAATGTACCTATTGTGATCAGTCTGATGTACAGCACAACAACTTGAGTTTTGTGGGTTTTGGTTTTTTGGGGTTTGTTTTTTGGGTGGTTTTTTTTCGGTTTTGTTTTTGGTTTGGGTTTCTGTGGTTTTGTGTTTTTTGTTGTTTTTGGTGTTTCAGGGTTTTTTTATTATTTGTTTTTTGGTTGTTGGTGTTTTTTGCATTTTTGTGGCTTAGGAGAAAGTCTTCTGTTTGTTTTTTTCAAGGAACTGCAGGTTCCATGTGTTGCTGGTGTTGAAAGGAGTAAAGAAGGGCAGAGCTCAGCTGTACTATTTCAGTGGGAGTTCAGTGGGAACCTCTGTTCTCCCAGTCCTTTTTAATGGAATTGCTGACATTCACGAGGAAGTCCTTGCTGAATATTGGAGAGAGAAAAAAGTCAGAGATGGCAACCGTGGAGAAGTAGCCAGGAACTGTGAGCTGAAATGTTATTTACTGAGTAAAGCTGAATTCCTCAAAAGCAGTATTTCTTCAGCAGTGAATGAGTCACATCTATAAGCAGCAATAATTTGTGCTGGGGACCAAAATTATGTAATACAGTGAGGGGAAAAGGCTGGTAGAGATATTTGATGGGTTAACCTGGGCCTGCAGCATTGTGATGGGAGAGAGGCATCTGTTAGAGCACTCTTTCAATTGCAGGAGCATGGAAGTAGATTCTCATGGTGCAGCCTGGATGGCAGGATCCAGTCCTTCACTACTGCAAGCAGAAATGTAGTGTGATTCCTACAAGAGTTTTCAGGCTCCAGTTTGGAACCCTCATTACTCCATTTTTCATCATATTCATGCCCTTCCCCCTTTTCAGGATGTGTTGCAGTCCCTGGTAGTTTAAAGACCACTGGTTTAAAAAACAAGCCCTTTTGTTCTTTTCCTGTAAAGCAAACTTTGTGTTCCTGTGGGTAGAGTTACTCTGAGAAGGTTTATGTAAGATTATTCTCTTAGTTGCTGGATTAGGTAAATGTTATAAACGCAATTTGTCCTGTCTAGTATTATCCTGGTCATGTTCTCCGTAGGATATATCTGGTTGTATTTATCCCTTTGGTTGATGTTCTGCTTTGAAATTGCAAAGTACTCCTATTACCATGGGCAGGTTTAATTCTGTTCCAGATGCTGTGGGCTGATAAAGTACTAATGCATCTTCTGGCAGTTCCTTACGAGATCAGTTACCATGAAAAAATTCTATTTACCCAAAGTAAAGTCTACTTTGAAGCACAGATTTGTGATGTGCGTACAATTCCTGGTAGGCAAGGACTGTAATTTATTTTTTTCTAATTCTGCTATTTTAGAAAAATCTTCCTGGCTAGATGAAAACTGGAAGTCAGCTCTGAGACTTTCAGATACAGTCTCTTTGGTAGCTGTGTCAACATTAATTATTGTATAGCTCTAATGTTGCCATATAAACTGACACCTCTTCTGGCCTGCGATGTTTCTCCTGGGTAAACTCTGCTTGGCTTATTTAATTTTCATATTTGATCCGTAAATCTTTGCAAAGATCTTAACCAATGTTTTCTGACTGTGGTGCTCTTTATAGTAGTGAGGGCAGAAATGCATCAAGCCTTTGAAAGGAATTGCAGTGATTCTTTCCCATTGAATTGTTCCTTCATGGCTCTGCCTGCAATCACTATCCATCCTAGGTCTTGTCCTCAGTCTTCCTTGCAGGAGGCAAAATGGGGTGACTAAATACCCTTTTTCTGTGAGTGGCATTCATAATTTGTCTGTTTTCTGTAGTTGTTTTTTGGCTTTTCATGCAGCAAGAGGAGACTTGGCCTCTTGGAGGTAGTCTTTGTGTTTTGGTTGTTCTGGAAATGTAAAGAAAGATTATACAAAGGGAGCAGAAATTCCAGCAAGGAAGGGCAGGACTAGGTAAGTTCTTTTTATCCACTCTGTCCTTGTGAGAGATGGTCCTCACAGGGTGCCCTGTTCTGTTTGTGTCACACAGTTTAGTCACAGTCAGACTTAAGATCAGCTTTCCATCACTGCCATCAGGTATCCAAAGCAGGAGGATGGGCTAAATCCATCTTGGGGACTTAGGAGTGCTTAAGGCAGACCTCCTGTGGATTGCAGTGGTCTGGGTTCATAACTTAGAGGCTTCTGGAGTAAGGAATGGCTTTGTGGAGTCAGAGAATGGGTTTGGTTTGAAATGACCCTAAAGATCATCCAGTTCCAACCCCCTGCCATGGGTAGGGGCACCTTCCACTGTCCCAGGCTGCCCCAAGCCCTGTCCAACCTGAACCTGGACACTTCTAGGGATGGAAGGTATGTTGTAAGGTATGTTTCCCTGACATCTCCACTGCGTGTACTAGATGGTTGGTGGTTCTCAGGTTATTTGCTTGCAAGACTGATTTTGTAGCACTGTTTCTTACAGAACTGACTTGAGAATGAATTTCCCTCCCAGCATTTACTTTAAAATGGATGAAGATCGTAAATATGTGTTTTTGCAGCTAATCGTTGCTCAGCTGACCCCTCTACTTCTACATTCTGTGCCTCTCAAGGGTTCTGTTAAATAATATTTATATTAATAGTACCATCTACTGCTAAATCCCTCCTGTGGTTTGTAAGAGCATATTTAAGTATTACATTATGTTAACCAGCTTCAGTGGCAGCTCAGAATTCAAGCTGTTTGTGTTTGAAATTCTGCTCCTACGTTTTTCGTCTCCTTGTGAGTGTTGTAAATAGGATTGAGGCCTGGGCAGCAGGGGCTGGGATTCCCCAGCCCAGCAGGTTGAGGAATGAGCCCAAACTGTCCTGGGATGCATCCACAGTCAGGTTTCCTTCTGTGGAATTTGGTATGTGTGGATCAGCATCGCCAGCACGGAGGGCACAGCAGAGGAGGGGTAATGTTTATTGGCAGCAGGTTTGAAAGTGCAGGAGCACAGAAACCCTGGCTGGTAAGATTAAAAACTTGAGACTATGAGGAACAGACAGATGACCAGCATAAGGAGAGCAGAATAAAACCACAGAATGGCTTAGGCTGGAAAAGGCTGTTAAAGATTGAGTCCAGCCATTAACCCAGCAGTGCCAAGTCCACAGCTTAATATAAAAAGTTAAACACAAACGTTTCCTCTGTACACAAAAATCACATTTGAACTGTTCATACAGATTTTCTGGATTTCATCTGCTTATTAGTAATTCATGCTCCTAGTGCTTCATTACTATGGAGTTCTGCTGACTCCAGGGGTCTATCAATTGATTTTTATAATCTCTTTATTATAATATTATCTTGCCCACCTTTATGTATCCATTCCATTTGTCATCCCATGCTCAGCTCCAGGACAAGGCAGCAGTTCTGAAGCTCCCACCTTTGCTAACCTGTGTTCCTACACGTGGAATTTCTGCTTGGATCTTCCCTAATGCTCACAACCAGCCGTGCTTCCTGTTGGTCTGCTTATTGCCCATTCTTACAAGTGCTGGTGTGGGATCTGGTTGTGTAAATGCAGAAGGGTTGGTGCCTTCTATTGAAGGAAACACGGAATTAATGGAGGAATTAATTTCAGAGATATCAAGTGCCTGAAGCTGTGGTGCAGGAATTAGTCCAGGAATAAAGCAGGAATCTTAAATTTAGATTTCATGGAAAGATACGTCGTTGTGTTACCACGAGATGAATGTGTTGGCCCAGGATGATGCTGGCTTTTGAAGAGCTTATCTTCAAATGTTTAAAAATCTGTTCTTGTGTTTTACCATAAACTGATGTGGTCCAGCAGTCTTCTGGCTCACATACTGGAAATACTTTGTTTTTCTTTTTTACATGACTCATTACCGTGCATTTGTAACTATGGTTATTTTCTCTTACAGGATTTGTTCTGCCCTTTAATTATCATGTTTTGGGGCATTCAGGTTTGACTTATTACTGATGTAGAAGTTCCTCCAGGGACTGCTAGATTCCAAATAAATGTTTTAGGCTGCGTGCCCATAAAATAACCAGTCCTCTTATTGCTTCTCCGTTAGTCTAAATTAGAACTTCAACGAGGCTATGTTGCCCTGCTGCATGTGTGAATCTTACAACCTATTTTAGGTGTTAAAAGTGTGGCTTATAATGTGTTTGGGGGAGTTTAGCTGTTAGAGGTGCTCTCACTTTCTCAGTAGCAGTGGTGTGTACTATTTGCAGTGATGAAATAAATAGTGAATTACCATGGCAGATGTTATTACCAATAATTTGGACTCTAAAAAAATCAAGAAGAATCATTGTCCATGCATTTCTGTTCTCACTAAGGTATTCCATTAATAGTAACCATTTCCCTTTCTTCTTGCATTATTAAGTATATTCTTTGGTGGATTTTTGTAAGGCATTTTTTTACAGAGAATTAGAATGTCTGTTTTTGTTTGCCTTCTTAAGGACTCTGTTACAGTTTCTGTCCATTTTTTTATTGCTGAAGGAGTTACTTTGGCAGAACTTTGGATTGGGTCAGTTACTTCATCAGTATTTGATAAGTCTCTTTTCTTACCTTGATTTCTTCGTCTAAGATGTTTATTGCTGAAGGTGTTTGTGATAGTCCTGCAGAATTCTTAATTATAGTAGGAATATTGAACTGGAATGGCTTCTTAGGATTCTCAGTCTGGTCACTTGATATAGGAAGCCAGATGTTGTATACTTGCTATATAATTTGTACTATAAAATAAACAAGAGCTGACTTAAGGACAGTTAGGTTTTTTACTTCCATTATTAGAGTTAGGAGAAGGATTCCAGCTTTCAGAACATTCAGGGTATTAAAAGCCTTCAAATTGCCAGCTTAACATTTTGAAGGGCCATTTCACGCCCACTTTCTTAATGATAATTGCAGAGTTTGCCTTATGGCTCTTTGCTCTTGTTTATTACTCCTATGCTTTTATGACCAGGAATTATGTCACTTACTACCTCTTCAGGCAGGTAAGCAAACAAAGCTGCTGCTCTGTGTTCAGTGCTGAGTTTTCCACTCTCCTGGTCCCTCCAGACTGTGCCTGTTCTGCACTCTCTTGGCTCAGATCAGAGCTGGATTGCACCTTGGCTTGCCAGCAGCCAGCACTGCCAAACCAGCATGGACACAGTGTCCCTGGGGATCTCTGTGTATCCTCCAGCACCCCTGAGGTCTGTGGTGAGTTTGGCTGCTGTGCTGGGCTTTGGTTTGCAGTTGGAATTGTTAATCAAAGCAAAAAAAGTGGCGTAAGAAACTGTCCTTGATCATCTTGCTGTTGTTTGCTGCAGTTTGCAGCTGAGGCTGCACAGAACGACTTGACTCGTCCTCCATTTCCTGCCTCACAAGCCTCGTGGTCCTGCCTTTCATTTTGGAACTGGTGCTCCTGTGTCACTGCCCACCGTGGCTCCATCTCTACTGCTGCTCCTCTCTGCTCTGTGCCACTCATAGTCCAGAGTGAGTCCTTTGCTTGCACTGATCGTGGCTCAGAAATCATCATTTCAGGTCCAGGACCACTGCTAGTGATCAGAAAACATAATTTTTTCTTTTTTTTTAAAAAATTATTATTATTACTATTATTTTGGTCATTTTCAACTTAGAGTGAAGTGCACCAGGTCACTGCATCCTGGCAAGCACTGAACTCACAGTTGCAAGGTAGAGCTCACCATCTGTTGCCATTTTCTACCCAAAATTGCCTTCCTTTCCTTCCTGGAGTCTGAATCCATCTTCCTTAAGCAGGGCACGCACAGTAATTAGGTGAATTTTCCAGGCAGCCATAAATTGGGGTCACAGTTGCTTTATTTAGCAGGTATGTCACTCTGATGACCCATGGTCACTTTGTAATGAGCTGGGATATTTCCTCCTTCGTAGTTTCCAAATTAAAGAGCTGTTTACCTGCTGGGAATATTTATTATGCCCAGGTATATGACTGTGCATCTTCTGCTGTTGAAATTACTTAAGTCTGTGAGGTTATCCAGTTCTTTTTGTACAGGCTCCTGATTTTCTAACTCATAAAAACATCAACAAAAGACAGGATTACTAATGAAAAAACCCCAAACAACCCCAAATTTATCCCCAAACCTGATGAATTTGTGACTGAGCATCTGCAGGTATCCATCAACAAAGACTGTGGCACGTGGAGAACTTAGTGCACTCCATGTGTTGAAAAAAGTTGGATTTTTGTGTGTTCTCTTTTATCAAGATTTAAAAAATGTCCCAGGATATATTGGTGGATTTAAAAAGCAGATGGTGAAGTCCAGTTCTTCCTGAAGGCATTTCAGCTCACTCAGTGAAGTAAACCAGAGATCCTGCAGATTTGAGAATGGAGAAAGGAGAGGATTTGTTTCCATCAGTGGTATCGGAGCTGGTAGGGGAGTGATTGCATTTGCTTATTATTTGTGTAGAAGTAATGAGAGCTTCAAATCCAAATGTGTGGCTAAGTACATCAGAGGAGGAACAATACAGAGAATGGAAAAGGGACTAAGCTGCTTTAAAAGATGAGAGGATAAATAGAACCTTCAAGGCACTTTAAGACATGTCAAACAGTGATAGATAAATATCAAAAGATTCTTTAGTCAATTCAAATCTAAAATAGAACAGGGAAGCAGAGCTGTCATTGCAGGTGGTGGCATTTAACAGTTGGTTCAGTCCTTTGTAGGGATATGGGGAAAAAGGCAGAATAATTAATGGACATGATGGTTTAGAAACTGGACAAGAAGTAGTGACAGGTAGTTTTGGAAATGGATGGAAAGGGCTGGGTTGTTGGAGAATACATGAATTTTTGGTGATTGTGAGGGGTCACATCATCCCCCTGGTGGGGCTTGGCATGACAGAGTTAAGATTCAAAATGAAGCATAAAAAAATCATTGATATTGTGATACTATAGTTGGTGTCTCTCAGTTTGGAGTGTATTTTAAACCTGTAAAACCTGATTCCTTTCATCTCGAGCCTAACTGGTCAGCATTGAGTGAGCAGGGAACACATTAAAAGCAACAGAAATATTGCCCTTTCTGGTTCTATCATTGTGTGGTGTTTACATGAGGCTGTGAGGTCACTGCCTTCCGGCACGAGCCACTTCCTGAAAAACTCTGTTCTACGTGGTAAGCCTAAAAATGCACTTCTTAGAAAAACTCAGCTGATTTTTGTTTGTCCTCCTGCTGCTGCTGCTGCTGCTGGTTGGCCACCTGAGTTCTGCCTCTACTCCAGAGCTTGGGTGGTGGTGAAGAACAGCAATGCCATGGGATGAGGATAACGCTGCAGAGGGCACAGGATGTTCTGGAGGAGGAACCAGAGGGAAATTGAGTTCCCAAAATCCAGAGCAGACAGTGAGAGCATGGAAACAACTCCAACACGCAGCCTGACACGTAGAAAGTATTGACAGTGCCAGGCTTTAGCAGACTGAGTCATGCATTGACAAGTGATGCAGTTAGGTTTAAAATAATGGGGTAAAAGTGGCACCAGCAAAACTCTTCTTATTTTCCTGTTGAGTGCCAAGGATGTAAAAAGCAATATTTGCAAAACATGTGAAAATTAATTAGTTTTTTTTAATGCAAAGTTCTCATACTGTCAGGGGCTTCTAAACTTGTAGGTTTGGGAGTCATGGAATCATTGTAATTGGAAAAGACCTCTAAGATCATCGAGTCTGACTGTTCCCTCAGCACTTGGGATAAAACATGTCCCCAAAGTGCCACATCTACATGTTTTTTAAATCTCTCCAGGGATGGTGACTCCAGCAGTGCCCTGGATGACAACCCTTTTGGTGAAGAAATCTTCCCTGACATCCAACCTAGACCTCAACTTGAGGCACTTCCCTATTATCCTGTGGCTTGTTACTTTGGGAGATGGAAGTAGCCATCAAATTTTGTGAGGATTTGGCAGTAAAAAGCAATAAGAATAAATATGTGTGTGATAAAGAGGCGGCCAAACTTTATTGCTCGTTACACAGAACTTAGTTTGGGGTTGTATAATATTTATTGTGTGAAAGAGATTGTTTTGACCAAAATGCTTTCTTAGAAGTGAAATGTTGTCCTAAGAGTTAGTACAAATCAACTAAACTGTGGCAGGTCAGTGTGTGTTGGAACCAGGGAAGATGGAGAGCACGTCTGAAGGAAAAATTAGAATTCTGGGTAGTTCTAATGGAGTTATGTCTGAGGGTTTTTCCCCCCCCTTTTTTAAAAAAAAAGTATTTTATTTTTCATGTTCTATTACTATTGTTATTTATTTTTTAAGGGCAGTTTGGATGAACTAAAACAATTCAGAAATGTAATTTGTTTTGTTTTGTTTTTTCCTAAATAACAGTATAATCCTAAAAGGCCTGGTTGACATTTTTGGGTTGAATATTCTGTTTTCTTCCATGGCGGTTTCCCCCTTAATATTGATAAATATTAATAATAAATATTTACTGGCTCAAATACTACCTAAGGCTAATACATAGACTAGCAGAGTAATGGCTAACTAGAACATCTTTAAAGGAGGGCTTTGATTTATAAATGATACAAGTTTTGCAATATATGAAGTTACAGAGACTCTGCTTTGAAAAGGAGCGTTTGAACATCATGTGTCAGTTTGAGGGTGGATACAAATGTGAATATTTGAGGTTAGAAATGCACTCCTTCATTCCCACTCAGGTGATTTTGTTCGATGACCGTGAACAGTGTATTGAAACTTGCCAGACTTCACAAAAATAATAACCGTGGGAAATTCTTAAATGCAAATAGTTCTTAAATTTACAAGCCCTTGAACAATAATGTGGTTTTAGCCAGCCATCATGCTGTTTTATAACAGCTATAAATTCTATTTCCAGAAAGACATGCTGCCTGTCAGCTTAAAGTTGGCAACATTCCTATAAATTTCCATGGTAATTTTATTGGTAATTAGCATTTGTCAATAGCTTGTCTGTTATAGCCCTTGCATGTCTCAAACCTTTTTGCCTGTACAGCAATCAGTTTTCAGATTTCTAAAGCTGAACTTGGTGGCTTTTATCATCTCTGTAGGAAGACCATGGGGTATAAACTCCCTTGAGGTTCTTGTGTTGACTGTTCTGTTGATGTTATTTTTATTTTGTTTGAGTTTTAAACTTGTGTCTTTGGAACCAACATCAGTCAGTGTGTTCTTAGTTCTGGTGTGTGTTTCCTTTTATCCTGGGGTGGATGCAGGAGGGTGGTAAGAACTGTAGGTGTTTATTCACACTGTACTCATGGGAAGTATTTATCCCAAAAGTTGTCCAGGTGGACTTCAGTTCAGTCTGGTAGAGCCCTGGATGAGTTTTGCATTCCCCTCTGGCCTGATGGTGTCATTCAGATGAGATAATCTGGGAATATCTCATTGAATCAGTTTTTCCCAGTTTTCTGGTCAGTGCATGTTCACCTGAGAAGTGGGGAAAAGTAAAATCAGATAAAGTTCTTCCATAGAAGCAAGAAGATGAAATGCCATAACCTGTGACAGAAAAGGATCTACATAAAGTGACCTTGAAGCATTTGGCCTACAGAGTTTCAGTCCATCTTGAATCTTGAGTAATTATCGCATTACATGTTTATTCATATTTAAATTCCCTCATCTTTGAGTGAAACCAGCACACAGGCTAAGCTGAAAATCATGTTGTAGTCTGCTAGTTTTCTGTGTTGCTTAAAAACCTAAACCTCGGAGTACTTTGCACAGGGCGGATCAGCCTTGGTGTGCTCTTCTGGAACATGAAATTGCTTTATTGGTTTTGCATTTGGAGAGCAGTAGTTACTGGTTATCTTCACATCTTCATCATATTCCCAGCAGATGATGGTGTTGAGCTTGGGCAGCTTTTATTTTCATGAGGAACAGCCAGCAGTATACGGCTTGACAGCTGGAAGTTCCCCAAAAAATAGAAGTAAACTGAAGTAAATGAGGAGTTAAATCCAAGGACAGGAGCTCTGGGCAGCGGATCAGTGCAGTTTCAGAGAGTTATCACTAGGAGGACACAGAGACCATGTTATTAAGGAACTAATTGTTTACCTTTTCGTTTTAACTGGTTTGCTTCTGGGAAATTGCGTCTCGAGTGGTTGCCATATAATAACGTGTTAATTAAGACACTGTGTTTAGTTGAAATTAAAAAAGAGATTTGTCTAATGACCAAAAACCTGAGTGTGATGACACTGAGAGCTCTCCCAGAGATTGCTTTGTCAGTGGATCAGAGGAGCACGTATTCTCTTGCCAGCCAGGAATAGGTGACATTTAGGGACAAGTGACCCCTCTTTTTATCATTTACTTTCCAGTTTTGTGTTGCAGGAATGCCTTACACCTTTTCCCAAAATGTTTGTGGTGTTTCTGCCTGGGGTGGATCAGTGGCTGGGATTTGATGCAGCATTTGCTGTAATCCTCATTTAATCTGTTTGTGATCTTTCACAGTGTTTGCAAATAGCTTTTCCTTTATTTGTCTATATGTGTTTACTTAGGTTCTGATGTACAGTGTCTGTGTCGGGTTGAGTAATATGGAAATGAGTCTAATTGATTTAAATAGTTTGTAGACTGCCCATGTTGCCGAGGCAAGCTGTTACCTAATAAAGATTTCAGAATCTGACTCCTTCTGTATAGAATCATTATTGATATCACACATGCAGACAAAGATGATAACTGAAGCATATGCTTCAGATAAAATGACACGAGAAAATGAAAAATGGTTCAGATTTGAAGTTAGTGAAGGATGCACGGAAATAACACCAGATGGAGAGAAAGAGAAACTACGACACGGATTATTAGTAAGTGTGATGTGTTACAGTTGTATAGAATGGAATCTTAGGGGCTCCCAGTGTGTCAAACTCATTGTGACTTCTGTAAGACTTGCTGTGATGTGTAGAAGTGAAAATGCATCACTGACCCTTCCAAAGTCTTGGTCCCTCAGGCTACAGAAAAAAAGAGCACAACCCAGTTTTAGGTGAGTTTCGAAAACTTAGTAATTGTTCTGCCCTGGTATAGCTGGGCAAGACTGAGTGACACCCTCATAAAAAATAATACATGTGGAATTAATGTGGTTTTACATCTCTGGCTTCACTTCACTGGGAGACGTTTTCCTCAATATTGAAGTTTGTTTCTGTAGTTCCATTTTGTGAGACTGAACAGCAAACCTGAATCTCCCTTTGATAAAACCTGTGGTCTGGAATTGTTGCTTAGTCCCTTTGTTAAAATTTCTGTCTTTGAACACACTTGCTCACCTTGCCCTCGGTGTCTGTCTAGCACAGTTTGATTTTTCACACATCTGCTGCAACTCAAAGTGTTTCTTTCATCCTTGCAGCAAATCCTGCTTTTTAATTTTCCTGCAGGATAAAGTTCCTGTCCATCCATTTGCGTGCCCTCAGCTCACATGACTTAATTGTTATTTTTTTGTGGGAATCAGTCCCTGCTTTATAACAAAAACTTCTCCGTGATACCCTTAATTGTTGGACAAGGACCCAGCCAGGTTCCAGTCTCAGTCTGTGCTGATTTAGGGACAAAACTCTGCAGATCTCAGGCTTCAGCCCCTTGGATCAATTAATTCTTCTTCATTTGAGCTGAATTGCAGGTTTGTCAAGGCAACGTTTTATTTTCTGACCCTGCAGAGATTTTCTGTGGTTTGCAGAACTTTCTAGAAGTCTGGGCTAGGACTTGACTCAGCAAAGAAATTCTTCTTTTTTTACTATGTAAGTTTTAATGACTGAGGCGTCTCAGTCTGGCTTTATGATTTTTAAAAAGACCTTTTAATCCCTCAGCCTGAAAATATCCTGCAATACTCTAAACAGTGATTGATATATGAGCAGAAATAGTGGTTAATGCTTCTTGTTATGTCATTAGGGGTCTGTGCTGTGATATAGTTAGAATTATGGAAACTTTGGAGCATGGAAAGTAAAGATGAGACCCCATATTACTACCCAGGGAAAAGATGATGATCCTTTCTATTTTAATGGGGAGAATGAGGATAAAGCTGCAAGACTTCATATTAATTGGGGAATGTTCAAAACGAAGGGTAGGGTTTGTTGGGGGTTTCTTTTGTTTTTTTCTGTTTTTTCCCCCCAGAAAACTGGGTGAAATACTGAGGAGTTACACTGAACTACCAGAATAAGACAAGTTGCCCTGAGGGTGAATAAATACTGAAGTGCATTTATGGTTCATACTAGGGAATAGTTGGTACTGTCAGGGTATTAACACTGAGAGTGACTATAGTACCATGGAATATTTGCACAGTTCTCTAAAGGCGATGTTGTGTTGGTAGGGAAATGGGGTTTTGATTATTTGGACCCTTTAAAATAAAAATTGCTTTCCAAATTACATTGAATTGCACAAATTAAGTTGATTAGTCTTCTGTTTCACAACACAGAGATTATTAACCTTTGACTAAAACCGACTCCTTTGGAAGCCGTTCAAGGCGGCACATTAAGATAATCATTCATGTTTTGAGAGTTACCAAAACAGATCAATACTGAGACTTTTTCTTCTGAAAGTAATGAAATAGTGTCTCCTGAACCCAGCAGATGGACAGCTGGTCCAGGCTGGGAAGCAGGAGCAGGGCAGGGCAGGATGGAGGGATGCAGGAGGCTGCAGCAGGAGACAATCTGATGGGCAAGGCACTTCAAAAGGAGCAGTGGCTTCAAAAGGAGCAGTGCAGATGGCACAGACCCGACTGTGAGGAGCAGTGTTTGTAGGGCAGCACGTTGGGGTCCCGTGAGCATCCACCATGAGAAGTGTTCTCAGCTGTGAAATCCTGGGCTTTGCAGCCTTCAGGCTGGGCTTTGCAGCCCCGTGAGGTGTTACAAAGAGCAAACCAGGTAGGAAGCAGCTTCCAAGGTGGAAAAAGGGAATTGTTGTTGAAATGAGGCAGGGGCTGAGGAGGTTTGGGATGAGCGGAATTAGAGGGTTGTTACCTATCAGCTCTTCCCAGCTGGTGGCCAAAACTGGACTGTTTCTTCCAAGGTTTATTTCCAGAATAAACTAAGGATAAAACATGTAGTTTTCTCTAATGAGAAGACCAGAAAGAAAACCCAACAAAGGGACAGGCTTTGCCTGTCCCCACAATAAGGATTTTGGTGCTGTTTCAGTGAATGATCAGATTTGGCACTTGTTTGCTTTCATGTAGAACTACGTTAGCACTGCTGGAAAATGCTGGGTATGGCCAAAAATAGCATTTTTTATGTGATAAAGGTGAAGAGAATGGGATCCTGGTATTGTGGAGTGGTGTAGGATTTGATGTAGCTTTGCTCCTATTGCTGATTTCTGCTATTACAACCCTAAGAGTAAGAAACCAGTTCTGTATAATTCTAACAAAATTTCAAAAAAATCATCTTCATTTATTTTTTTAGAGTCTAAAGATAAAGCAGAAATCCTACAATTTATTTTACAATCATAACAAACAATTAAAGGATTATTTCAACAGTTTTCCAGAAGTAAATCTGTCTTCACATTTTTATACTTGGTACTTGGATAATTCTTTTTGTCCTATACATTGAAAAACGATTTTGTCTTTTTTTTTTTTTCACCCTTTGGGGCTTTTTGTATCTAAAAACGTTGAGATTTTCTGTTTTAAGTCCCACAGGTGGCAGCAGCCTTGGGGTGCTGGATGAGCTTGGGAATGACAATGAGCTGTACCTTGTTCAGTGTTCGAACATAACCTTTTGTTTGGACCAAAAAGATTTGTTACAGCAGGAAAGCAATTTCACCACTTGTGCCTGCAGTGTCTGTGTAGTCCTGTAAATAGTTCTGGGAGCTGGAGCAGAGAAGTTCATGTTCTGCCTGAGGACATGAGCATTACCTGCATCCATCTGATGTGCAGTTTGGGTGGAGATCCAGGGTGCAGGAGTGGAAATTGAGGGTGCAGGAGTGGAAATCGAGGGTGCAGGAGCCCCAGAGAGCCTTGGGTGGCGGGAGAGTGTTTGTATATTTATTTTCTAATTCTGTAGATGCTGCAGCCCAGTGGAGCTGGCTTATTGAAGATGAAAGGTAATTGAACCAACATGGGATTAAATAAGGCTTTTCCATCTCTCCATGTGACCTGTCTTAGCAGCTTTTAACCAAACAGTGGAAAAGTACAGAGTGTGTTCGTGGCCACTTGGCAGTCGGTGTCTCCAGACACCATTTCCAGGGCCTTCAGTTATTCCTGTTCATTTGCATTAGCTGGTATCAGTTTGTTGAATTTGATAACATTATTTGATGTTATTTGATAGCACAGCCTTCAATTTGAAATTGAAACAGAGAGTGGGAGAATGAAGGGAAGACAGCAGCGTTCCCCCTGTATGTTGTGAATAGAATAGAATCTTGTGCAGAATTTGAGTAAATGCTTGTGTAGAAACTGCTCAGGTCATGAAGGCCCAAGTGGGGTTTTTTCCAGCAGAAATAGTGTAAATTGATATCCAGGGAGAGTTTCCCAACTCCATTTATTCCCAGTTATCTCGGAGCTTTTGGCCACTGCTTTAACAAAGGGACTGATAAGTTCCAATGGAATTATTAAGTCTCTGTGTTTCAAAAGATGTTTTGAAATTTCTTGGAAGAGGAAGGTGACTGACATAAATGTATCTGAACAGGAAAGGAAGGATGTTATTCCTGGTATTGTTCAGGATATTTTTCTTTT
This sequence comes from Campylorhamphus procurvoides, assembly GCA_013396655.1. Classification (NCBI taxonomy): domain Eukaryota; kingdom Metazoa; phylum Chordata; class Aves; order Passeriformes; family Dendrocolaptidae; genus Campylorhamphus; species Campylorhamphus procurvoides. The sequence continues at coordinate 144,593 of WBMV01007700.1, read as the reverse complement.
CTGTGGAATACAGTTGAATCACTAACAGGAATGACAAGGTTTGGGAGGGAGTGCAGTGATCAGACTTGACAGAGCTCAGGGAGTCAAACCCTTTGCTGACACCAGATCCAAGCACATGTTAAAACAGCCCTGGAGCTTTCCTGGATCTTCATGTGTCAAGTATTCAGTAATAGGTAATTTTCTTATTTGTTTTGTTAAGAAAACATTGGAGTTGATTCACGTGTTTTTGTGGGGTTTTTTTGTTCTAAATGTAGAAAATCTTTGGCAAGTGATCATGGGGAGTAAAATATTTACAAGAGTCGTGTTAGGTGTTTTAATCTTGCAGGTGTTGTTGTGTGGGCAATAATATTGTCTAGCTATACAGAGAAAGTCTCCAAAAAAGTAAAAAAAAATAAAATCAGAGTAGATTGATGTAGAAAATAATTCCCTATTTGTAAAGATGGACCTTGTGGTTTCAGAGTGCTTTAGGCTCTCCCCACGCCTGTGCTGTGCTCTGAGGGGTCACAGGTAGTTTGGGTTTGAACTCCTGACACCCCATTACACTCTGAACAAATCTGGTCACAGGTCACTGAGCTGTCACGGATGGGAAGATTAAATCAGGGGAGCTGCTGAGTATTTTGCATAAGAGAAACTGTACTTCTCTACCTGCTCCCTTCTGTCTGAAGTCCTTGTCTATCTGTGGTTTCCTGGCTTAGGTATAAAAGACTCGGCAGTTTCAGGAAATAAAATCAGATGTGATGGTTCATTTCCCTCAGGGAATGAAGAAATATCATCTTTTCAACAGAGGGAGGTTGTGGTCAGACCAGGAGGGCAGAATGTCTTTGTCCTTGGCGTCATTTCCTTGGCTGATGACCACGGGGTCACCCTGTCTTTAATTAATATTCTGGAATTGCGTGTGTAATTTTTGATACCAGAAGTACAAATCTTCCTTTTGCCAAGTGTTTTAACTTTTTGGACAGGACTGGGGCATTGAAACCACCGAGGAGAAGCCTACACTTACCAATGAGATTAATCCCTCTGGACTCCAGGAACAGCAGGTCACTTCATTGTGGGCTCTTCATTGTCAGTGCAGGGTTACCTTCAGGAGTTTAGGATGGGATTCTTCATTTCCTCATGGAGAGGCTGGATTTAGTGAAATGAACCATACTGAAGGCTCCAGTTGTTCAACTAGATCTCCTTTATCTGCAGCTGGTGTTTGGTGTGGACAAGTGAGGTAAATCCCACTATTCTGTGATTCAATTACTGTGCTTTGTAGGAAATCTGAGTTTATACAGGTGTTCTGGTTTTCTGTGTAGATCTGTAGAATTCAGGGTCTTCTGTCTTGCAAAATTAAACCAATATGTGCCAAAACAGGCTTTTGCAGACAAAATGGATTAATATTGTGCTTTGCCTTTCTTTATATGTATGTCGATGTAGAATCTTTCTTGGGTTGTAAGAATTGAATTGAGCATTTAGAGGGGAATTTACTGGGTTAGAATAAAACTAGTCTGCCTGCTCTAAATACATAATAGCACAGTGGTCACTCTGTCATTAAAGTCCCCAAAATAGTCTTAATGAGTTTTATTCTGTTCTTGTAATCAGACTCTGCAATGCAGTTGACTGTAGTCTTAAAATACTCGTATGGATTGATTAAAGAGGTGCTGAGTTACAGGGCTGTGCTCTGATGTTCCCAAATGACTTGGCCATCCCTGGACAAGTGACCTGCTGTTGAAATAATGGGGGAGGAAGTTAAAATTGTGTTGTATTGGTGAAATTGGAGTTTTTATTGGAAGGTTTGGATGTGCACTGAAATGGTTAGGTAGGATCTCCTGGTGCTTGGTTTACACATAGATGTAAATTTAGAATAGAGTGGAGTAGAGTGGAGTGGAATGGAATAGAACAGAATGGAATGGAATGAATTAAAATTAAAATCAGAATAGAATAGAATAGAATAGAATAGAAATCTCAGTTGGAAGGGACCTGTGATCATCTGGTCCAGCTGCCTGAACAGTTCAGGGCTGGCCAAAAAGTTAAAACTCCAGGTCATGGACAAATAGATTGAATAGGACTGGCCCTGGGATTGATCCCTGAGGGACACTGCTGGTGACAGTCACCAGCCATGCTGGAGCCTCTTTGAGCTCTGCCCTTCCGACATTCATCCCCCAGCACGCTGTGAACCTGCTCATCCCACAGTTAGACAACTTGTCCAGAAGGATGTTTAGCCTTGCTAAAATCCAGAAAAATTACATCGATTTCATCCACTGGGCAGGTGACCTTACCGTGGGTGGATATCAGATTCACTGACCTCTGTTGACTGTGCCTGGCAATCGTATTCTTCTTGAAAAGACTCTCAGTAGCACCCAGTATTATCCTGTCCATATTTTTCCAAGGAATTGTGGTAGGACTGACAGGTCTCTCCTGGTTTTGGCTGTGATGGAGTTGGTTTTCCTGAGCAGCTGGTGCAGTGCTGTGTTTTGGATTTAGTGTGAGAACAACGTTGATAACACCCTGATGTTTTAGTTGTTGCTAAGTAGTGGTGACTCCAAGGCAGAGATTTTAATTTCCCAGGAGATGCATGGCTGGGACAGCTGATCTGAGCTGGGCAAAGGGGTATTCCATGCCATAGGACATCATTCCCAGGATATAAAGTGGGAATGTTTGGGATGGAGCAGGCAGTGGTCAGTGGCTGGTGAGCATTGGTCCTGTGCATCATTTATTTCCCCTCCTTTTGGTATCTCCCTTCTCATTACTATTATATTTTACTTAATATAAATCGTGAAACTGTTCTTATCTCAATGCAAAGCTTTTAACTTTTTCCAATTCTCCTCCTCATCTCACTGCACCAGGAATGAGGGGCTGTGTGGAACTAAGTTCCTGGCTGGCATTAAAACCACGACAGCTCCTGGTGTTGGTTCTTCTAGGATTATTTTCTGCTCATGTAGATGTCTCTTGCAGATAGTTTAATTACCATGGATTATTTTAGGTATCATATTGATGACATGGGTGAGCAGAAGGAAAGGGAATGGGGTTGTCATGACTACTGTGATTTTTTTTTTTAATTTTTGTACTTCTATTTAAAAATATTTTTATCTCTAAATCTTTAGGGATAAAAAATGTCCTTTGCTGATGGTAAATTACTGGTCGTACTTCAGACTCTCCTAATTGTAGCAGAGACAGTTTCTGAAGATGTTTTTTCTGGAAATCAGAAAGGGTGAAAAGAAAGGGCATTCTCTTGGCAACTTACATAAAGGAAAACTGGGTTAGTTTAATACCCATGTCATAGTTGAGTACAACTTACTGTGTTGCATGATTTGTTTCAAATCAGGTGGGTTTGCATGGAATTTCTCTAGAAATTTTTTAAAATGCTGATAATTATTGCTTGAACTGGTAAATTCCTGTGATCTTGCAGCTGCTATCACTACTATTCCCAACAATGATTTCATTGTTTTATTCAAACAATATAATTATTTTGGCACTAGTAGATCTTGCAATGCTTATGCTTTAGTTGTGGTTAAAAATGAATTTCTCTTGAGGAACTGAATCAGGCCTGTAATTATTATTTAGCAGAGGGAAGACTGAAGTAATTTAAGGTATTTTCAGTCATGAGAGGGAGCAGATTAACTTCTTGATGACTAATGGAGTAAACATACTCCTCTAATGCCCAAGAGTGGGTGTCTCTTGTTTTGTGGGTCCATTCATTCCTGACCTTTGCATTACTTGGACCATAGACACGGATATGGGTCAGAATTCCAGTGCCATCCGTGTGTTGTCATCATTGCTTAAACAGGGATCCTTTTACAGTGAAAACCTCAGGTCAGGCTTTTGAATAAAGAGAAGGAATTTTCCTGAAGTGTTTTGTTTTTTGAACATGTCCATTTACTGAAAAAAAAAGGAATCTTGCCTACTTTATCCCTAAACATATATATTTATGTGATTAGTACCTCCATAGTTCCCTCCTGAGTTTGATTTATGCCTCTGGCCTCCTTTATGTGCTTACTTGGCAGCAACAGCAGTGTCTCTGCTCTGATTCCCAAGCTACTTTAAGCTCGGGTTGGTGATATAACCAGATCAGCCCAAGCTGGAAAATGGGTTAATTTGTCCTTTTTCTCAGCCTGACAAATCAGCCCTTGCTGAATTGCCTGGTACATGAGTAGGCTGCCACTTGTCCCCCTGGTTGCACAATCTCATTCTTAAACAGTCTGGCAGTCAGTGTTGGAATTAAACAGCAGAGAAATTATTCCTCAGTCATCCATAGGATGCTGGTGTCTCTTAATGTCTTTTTGTACATTTAGTGGAGGCTGATAATTTCAGGCACTAGTTTTGTAAAAGAGTGAAATGCCTTTTTTTGTTTCGGGTTATTAGAAACAACACTGAAAGTATTTTTATTTCTTTCTGTGTGAACCGTAGTTGATATTATTGAATAATAAAAACAGTAAAAGGAGCCTTGTATGGTAGTGGGTCTTTATGCCATGCTGTGTGAGTGTTGACTCCATGTAGTTCATTCAGCTGAAGAGTTTGTGTCTGAAGTCCCACAACTGAGCCACATAAAAGAGCAAAATCTAAAGAGAGGCTGTGAGTTTGTAGAAAGTGTAAAAGGACTTCAAAGCCTCATGAAGGTTGAGATGTTTTTATGCACAGTCTTTATTCAGAGTTGGTTTTCAAAGTGTGTAAAGCCAGACAGCATCAGAGGTGACAAGTGATGCTCTTGCCTCTCTCGTCCCTCCATGCTCATCTTCTATATCCATGACTTTTCTCCCCTCCAATCCATGGTCTGTGCCTTCATAGTTGATCTAAAAGTGCAGTTTCCCAGTAGTAGGGGCTAATTCCTCTTTCCTGAAAGGCACTGGTCACACAGAAAGCAGGAGAGGATTTAAAAAATCCCAGTTCCCTGCTTTGTACCTTCTTGCTTTATTTCCATTCTGTTGACAGGTGTTCCTGTATAAGTCAACTACATTATAGTTAAATGAGCACAGTCTTTATTTTAAAGTGAAAATAGGATTTTGGCAGAAGTTGGCAGCACTAGAAAAATGGCTCCTACACTTGCCCTGAGTGGATTGTTTCTTTCCAGGGGGTTTGTGTATGTGACAGAGGCTGGAAAATTAGGATAAGTGTGTGTGGGCACTGGCAAGAGGCCACAGTCTTTGGGCCATGCTCTGTCATCTCTTCCTCCTCTCCCTGCCTTACAAAACGTATAGGCTTAGCTGTATAAAAGAATACATTTATTTCAAAATTGTGCTAAATGAGCTCATCTCAGTCACTCAGCAGTTATGAAATGCTGCCAAGTGCTACACGTCTTGTAAATTTAGAGGGGTTTTTTGGACTTTTTTTTTGGTGTGCAAAGGATGAAATACTACACAGCTACTGAGGCAGAGAGAAAAGCGTCTTCCCTTCACCCGTAGCGTGCAGAACCACCAAGGAAGGTGCTGAGAACCAAGATTCCTAATTTGACCCTCCTACTCAGAGCTTCCCAGCGTGCAGATTCCTGACTCCTGGAGCCTGTCTGCTCGTGGCAGGCAAAATTATCATTGCCTGCACTCCAGCAGAGGGTTTTGACGAGGTTGGTGACCAGCTCTAGCACAGCACGGCTCCTTCTCCCTTCCTTCTCCCTCTCCTCCAGCTTGGAACCAGGAGCAAGCCACGCTTCTGCTGCTTCCCTCCTAACAAGGTATGAATCCCAGATCAAATGTTAGAGCTGCTTGTTTCTACATGAAGAAAGCACATTCAACCCCTGGACTCCTTCCAGGCAGGGATATCAATAGATTTGACTCTTGTATTTCAAACTGTTAAAGCCTGATGGTCTGACACAGCCAAGGAGGGAGCTGAAATACATCAACGTTTGGAAGATGCGAGGCAGAAGGAGCTGTTGGATAATTTAGGCTGACATTTAGGGTGTTGCAGGTCATTATGTGTAACTGCTACTCCCTGTTCTGGCCTCAGTAGCTCAAGCTTGACTGAAAAATTGAAAAATTAACAGGCATTTGCTGAAAATGTTTTTCAGAAAGGCAGGCTGGCTTATTTGGGAGTTACTTAGAAATGAGGATTTCAACATCTCTCTTAGTAATTTGTTCTATTGGATAAACAGTCTGTGCTTTCTTCTTTCTTTTTTATTTTTTTTTGTTGTGTTTTGCTGCATTTCTGACTTGAATATGTCTAGTTCTCCGTAGTTCCATGGGAATTTTAAGCTGGCATAAAGTGGCACTGCTGCTGAAAGAAGCAGTCAGCATCTCCCAGCTCCTGCCTGGGTGCCAGCTGGCACGGCTGGAGCACTGGCCCCTGGTCCTGGCCTGGTGTTCCTACAGCTGTGAGTGAACCCCCTGCAGAACCAACAGCAACAACAGCAGCAAAATCATCTTTGTGCAGGGGCAGCACCAAGATCTGGATCCTAGCACAGCTGCACAGAGAGGGAATGGATAGTCTCTTGGGAGAGAAATGGGGGAAGGTGGCTTCATCAGCACATGGTGAAACCATGGAGTTGCTCTCAGCTGTTGGTTCTTGGCCTTTTTCTGCTGGGAATAATGTTGGCTCTTGTTCTTTGCAGCCACTAGTGTGTCTGTATCTGTGGGTTGGTCCTCATGGTGTTAAAACATCACAACTTCACTACCAGATGTTCATCAGAACACTGGAATGATAAATAAAAGTGGTTATTTGATCCAGCAGAAGTTCAGAGGCAGGTGTTATCTATGTATTAACATTTATTTTGTTGATAAGTTTTTAGTGTCTCTCTTGTAGTATCTGGTAACCAGTACACAAGGGAAGAGGGCTTTGGATTGGTTTACTAGAGGGCTTATGAAGGGGGCACATTAGTTTCAGTGTTAGCAGGTTGAAAATGAAAATTTTCAATATGTGAGAACTGCATTTAGTAAATCTTTTTCAAGAAATGTACTTGGTCTTAAAGATACAAGTTGATACTTACCCTAAGACCAAGGTGCTGAACAACATGAACCTCACACTAAATATTTCTTTCTCTCTTCACTGGATGATTATTTCTCTCAGGAGAGTGTTGGATAGGACATATCTGTGCCAGCTCTCATGTTTTTAGTACTCTCTGATGCTTTTAAATAAGAGCAGAACATCTTGAACCTGTAAAAATCTGAGAGAGATGCACATTATACCAACATTACACTAGTTTGTGTTTCCTCTGTGGGAAGGAAGGGCAAAGTTTCCTGAGATACAGAAGAAAGAGCTGGAGCTGTGAAGAACAAGATCCCAAGGACAAGTCAAGCCCAGCAACACAGGATTGTCTGGGCAAGGGAATGGCTCCAAACCCACACCATCCCCACAGAACACTGTGGAGTTTGTGCCTGTGTAGCTAGGAACTAGAAATTCAGAATATACCAGTCTTCTGGAGCATCACATACTGATGTTGTTCTCTATAGATGGGAAACAAAATTTCTTCCAGATACTGCTGAAAAGTGTTGACTGATTTTTTTAGTGCTGTCAAAATAATTTTTTTTTTCTTGCTTGCATTTCAGTTCCCAGTGACTCTTACTATAGTCAAAGTTGTTACATAAAATTGGCCTGTATTTTCTTGCCAAAAGATTGCAGTATTGTTTAGGCAACAGTGCTGAATGGATGAAGCATAAAGTCATTATTCAGCACGTTGATTCCATGTCTCTTCTGGCAGCACAGTGCAAAAACTACTTGTACTTAACGCTAAAAAGTATTCCCTCTTCTTTTGAGATGGATTAATTTGATTTTGGGTAATCTGGTTGTGTGTTGTTCCATCAAGAGTTCAGTTGTGTTTGGTGCAGATCTCATTTTAATCATGGGAATTGATGAACTCTGCTCTAGAAGCTTGTTTTGCAAAAGGAATCTTCTTTATCCTCTCTTTTTTTTAGGAACTCCCCAGCAACCCAATCCATCAGAATTGTTGCCACGACTTTGGTGGGGAGCAGGGAAGCCCTTTTATCTGAGATCTGTCTGATCACCAGTGTGCATTCAACTCATAAACATCATTAAAGTGACCACCTGATTTTGGGCTGTGCTTAAGGAAGCTTCTCGAAGCTGCCCTGAGGATGTTCTGCTACTGCATCTTGACAGTGTTGGGTTTGTGGCTGGACTCACATGATCTTGGAGGTCTTTTCCCAGCCCAGATGATTCTGGGATTCCCTTTTTCAGATGTCTTTATTTCTGCTGACTGAGCCCCCAGACTTCACCTTTCTTACCTGTCTGGAGTGCCTTCCTGGTATCTGCCCTTGACACTCCTGTCCCAGGCACTGTCCCACATCCTGATGGTTCTTTTCACATCTATTTTGTATAACCTTCTTGTTTAAACTGAGGGAAAACTTGCTTGGCTGAATCCTTTCTGGCCACCTGTGATTTTTAGAGGGGAAATTCTCACTTTAGGTTTTTATTGAAGGTAGTTTTTTTGGTCTTTTCTGTTCTTTTTCATCTTTGTTTCAGTATTCATTGTGCAGATGTTGTATTGGGCTGGTGAAGCTGTAAAGCAGCCAAGTTGTGATGATCTTCACTGGAGGTGGAATAGTTTAAAGAAGGCTTTGCAGTCTGATTTAGTTGTTTGTACTTCACAATAAATTAAGAGAAAGATGCATTTTTTTTTACCAAACATTTGCAAGTAAACCTTAAAACCCCATCAGAGTAAGAAGCAAATAATAATTTTCTTCACAGGGTCTTTTCTTTCTGTGTGAAAAGATGGGATTCTTGAAAGCCATTAAAGTTTTCAGGAGATTGCTGCTATTTTCTCCTTATTATATTTCAAATATTAAAACCTAAAAAAATTATTGACAAGCTTTCTCAAAATGAAAAGGTATCCAGGTTTGACATCTCTTGCTAAAATACCATTTAAGCTTCTTGTCAGGTAGAAAATAAAGGATATAAAAAGGGAAGATGAGTAAACAGTGCTGAAATAAGAGGATTTTTTTTTAGAAAGAAAGAATCTCAAATGATTAATTGCTTTTGGAACCTCATTCCACTGCCTTTGGAGTCAGTGGGAGGCTTTAACTTGATTTTCCCAAGGGGGCAGTGAGGCTCACTCTCAATGCAGTCCCTCTTTGCTGTTGTATCTTTGATATACAATACATTTATTTTAAAAATATGCAAAACATTAAATTCAAAGTGAGTTCTGTGCTTGGTTAAAGCTGCCTGTGTGCCTCCTGCAGATGCTAAAAGTACAGTTGTCAAGAAAACATCACTCTCCTGGTTCTCTGAGGAATGTTGTGGCTGAGTATCAGTTTCATGCCTAAGCTTTTTTAAGAGAAAAAAGGTCTAACTAGAGTGACCAAAATCCTAAAAATGAATGGGCATTAAGTTTTCCAAACCTATTAATTGAGCTGTGGGCAAAACCAAGAAGAGGGCAAAGAACTCTGCATTGAGAAGCACCATCGTGGCTTGAATGTACCTTACATGAACCAGACAGGAAATTCTATGGGGGAAAAAGGGAATTAAGAGCTCAGATCTTGTTAATTGAGGTTTTGGCTGCCTGGGCTTTTGGTCCTTTTTTGAAAACCCCAGTGTGGGATGCCCCATGAGTGGTGTTTGGGTTCCTTGCTGAGTGCAATATGGGGAAGGTTCCCTGTGCTGCTGCCCTGTGATGTCTCTGCTGGGAGAGAGATGGTGCATTCCCTGAGAGTATTTGAGTGTATTTTTGGAGGGCTGGGTGGAGACTGGTCAGAAAGGAGCCTTTGGCAGGAATGGGAGTGGAGGAGGAAAACCAACAGTGTTTAAACATGGAAACAAATACTTATTTCAGGGATGCAAAGGGATTTACAAGATCAGGTTGTTAATGGATTGAGGATAAGCTTGGGGAAGAAAAACTGTGAAACCAGAGTGGACCAGGGGAGTTACTGAGAAATGTATTTTATTCATTGTGCTTTTAGTTTCACTGTTCAAAAGTGCCATATTTTATGTATTTTGCTAATAACACAGAGCTCTGGAGTTTACAGTGCTTTTAGTGTTTAATGATGCTCGTTCTCAAGGAGAGAACAGGCAGCTCCTCCATCACTCAGTCACTCAGGGTCTCATTGCAGTGGTGACAGAGGCAAGATGTGAACCTTGAGGCAGACCTGGGCTGGCAGTGAGCAAAGATCTGTGTCCCCTGGAGATTGAGGCATGAAGATTTTATTCTGTGGCACAGAAACATTCCCTCAGGTCTAGAAAAGAGCTGCAGGGACATCCCTTTCTTCAAAGGCTTGGCCAAAAACTCAGCTGGTGGAGCTCCCACCTTGGTCCAGGTGTCTTTGTAGCACCTGAGAGAGGCAAATGCTACAGAAATGAAATAGAATCAGAGTCAGGCAGTGGATTATTCATCTCATGGCTGTGATGAATGACCTTTATCTACAGAGACCCCAAGAACCAAGTCAGGTCACCAGACTGGCAGAGACAGAACTGGGATGAAGAAGCTTGAGCAGCAGGAACATGGCAAAGATACAGCCTGTCTGAGGAGTATGTGATAAAATGATCATACTTAACATAATACACATCTTAGAAAGGGTTCCAAAATACATTTTTTTTAAAAAGAGGGAAAAAAGCTAGCAAGACATCTCTTCCAGCCTTTGAAATGAATTACTTATTGTGACTTGGTGAGGTTAAATGAAAGATGCAGTTCCATCACCTACTAAGTGAAGACTCTAGAAGTCATTTTACTGGAAGATCCCTTCAGAAGGGTGTAGGAGATGGTAGAAGAAGACTTGCAGCACAACCTGTGAGTTGATCTCAGGGCGGTACTGCTCTGAGAGTAAGGCAAATGAAAATGGGAGGCGTTAGAGCCTCTTGAGAACAGGATGTCCTGGTTTTGGAAACATCTCAGTGGGTTAAAAGGACTGACTCTGGGGAGTTGGTCGAGTACCAGGCTTGGCTGGAACAGTGATAGATGAGCATTCTTGAGTAGATAAAGTTCTTCTCTCTGCCCTGTGAGAAGCAAAGAAATGAGATTATGAGTGCAGAGTGAGATGTGCTTGAAATGTTAAGATGCCTGAGGCAGGGATGAAAAATCTACCTTTCCTCAAAGGAAAGAGCCATCTGTGATAAAAGGGTCATTTTGAGGCTTTGGAGACTCTGTCAGAGCCACTTCAGGGAACTGGGGCAGAAAAGGTGTTTTCTCCTGCCTGAGAACATGCAGGCAATTGTAGCTGTAATTGTGAAGAGGAGGAACAGAGAAATGCTCTGGATATTCCACAGTGTTTTGGCACACCACTTCTGCAGGGAGAATCCCTGAAAGTTCCTCTGCTGACCAAACCTCATGGGCTGAAAGGGAGGCAGGTTGGCTCTCCCAGAGGATGGAGATGGATGGATGGATGGATGGATGGATGGATGGATGGATGGATGGATGGATGGATGGATGGATGCCGTACCCTCAGCTGGCAGGACAGAAAACTCGTGTTCATCCTAAATTGAATCCAGAGAGGATTAAATAAGTCTCACTCCTGGAAACTGCTGGGATAGGAGGGAAAGAAAATGCCTCATTCTTGTCAGCTCATTTCAGAAACTTTTGTTCATAAGGGGGAGAAAATTACATATCTGAAGGGGATGTGCAGTGGGAAGCAAGGAAGGAAAAGTTGTGGAACCCACCAGGAAGGAGGCAACCTGTGTAGGACTGGTTTTAATGTGCTTTGTCCTTGGTGGGATTTGATGAGGGAAGGAAGAAGAGAGAGGAGGAAAATGGTTTCATGGTCTAATTTTCAATCAAGCAAGTGGTTGGTGAAGTCAGGAAAGAGAGAAGGACCTGCCCTGGGAGTGGAGGGTGGGCACTGGGAGATTGTTCATAAACCCTTTCATTTCTGTTCCTTCACCTCAGGTCTTTTGCTGTGCAATAAATGCATAATTACTATAGTTTGTTCTATTAATACTCAGCTGCAGTATTAACAAACATATTCTTGTGTCTTTTGGGTGTCTTCATTATGGAAGGGTGAAGGAAAATCCTCATCTTGCTTGTGTTGCTGCCAGGCAGTTTGTTAATGCCACTATTCCAAGTATTTCCGTGTGAGTGGAGTCTTGAGAAATCATTGTTTATTTGGACATATTAATGATATCATCAAAGATAGGGAGGGCTCAGGGTGTGGGGGTGACCATTTGCATCACTGGTAGTTCTAATGAAAATGAGTTTCTTGTGTAAAAAGTGAAAATGGGTAAAGGAAAAGATCTTTGAAAAATTGAAATCTGTAATTTTGACCAGTGACAGAAAATGTAATCAGGTCTTGCTTTGGTTTGGTTTTGTGGTGGTTTCATTTACATATTTAAGTGCAAATTACCAGCTTTTGAAATAACGAGAAATCAGGGAAAGGAAAATTTTTTTTTGTACTTTCAGGCCAGCGACATGAATGCAGAATGAGATGCTTTGCTGGGCTTGTAATTGTGTTTTAAGCAAAGAAAATTTTCCTAGTTTTGAAAGCTAAATGGAGTTCAGAGCAATTTGCCGTATGATAGGGAATACAGTGATTCAGCATTAGCCGTGGGAGCTATTTATAGTCCCTCTATTTTTATTCAAAGCAAAACAATAGCACTGAATTTCAGGCAGTTGGACCAGATGCTGAGGAAGGTCTCTGTTGAAGCTGAGGAAAATATCCTCCTGCTGCATCTTGAGGGCTGAACCCGTGAGCTCCTCCGGCATCACCATTCCAGTGCCGTCCTCCGAAGGTGAAATCCAGGGCTGTGCTGGGAAGCTGCATTGGCAGCGTGTCCCTAAAGCTGCTGAGGAGTTACCAGCATTCTTTGTGTTTTATATCTGTAGAATTGAGCAGAATGATTAATCCCTCTAACCATCTCTTGCAGGTTTGCGTGGCTGTTGTGATTCCTGTTGCTGGATCCGGATGCCGTGACTACAGAGGCTTTTTACTTTCTCATGCTGGATCCCTCAAATCCAAGAGCTACTTGGCAGTTTCCAAGGCAACCACCTGTGGAATAATTAAAAAGGATGAAGTGTTAGCCTGCCAGATACAAGGAATTCTTGCCTGGAGAGAGCATTTCACTTTCATCTGCCTTGAAGAATCAAATGTGCTGCTGCCAGCAAAGTTAAGGTAGTACAATGAGAAAGTACTGATTTATTTTCTGGAGGTGCTGAAAGTGTGAGGTGGAGCAGCAAACCTGATAGGAGTGTATACTATCAGAAAATTGCCATGGTTCCTTCTGTGCTAAAATTTTGGGTATGTTTAAAGATGAAATCCAGGAGAAAGGGGGTGATGGAAAGCAATGTGGGTGAACAGTGTTGTGTGTACGTAAAACCGGTTTGCGCTTTGTGCCGTCTTCCCTCGGATGATTTTAAGGTGGTGAGGACTAAAATGGAGCACACATTAGTGGGAGCATAAATATAGGAAGTGCAGCCTTCATGCCAAGTACACTGAGATTTCTTTGGCATCCAGTGAAGTGGTAGATAAAAAGGGAAGGTAGGAGTGGGCTCACTGCAAAATGACAGTCGGACTCAGGGATCGATCTTCATCCCAGAGCCTAAAGGGTGGGCAGGGACTAAATCCGTGTTTAAACTGATAATCAGGTTTAGCTGCTTTGCTGAAACAGCAGCTCAAACCATTTTGAAGCCCATCTTCTCAGATTTGGAGCTGAAATTGCATAGTGGAAAAAACAAGTATTAAGCAAAAGAACCCCGTTAGAGTAACAAGGAATAACAAATAAAATGAGTTCTGAAAGTTAGAAACTTTGCTCCTGACATTGGTGGCAAAATTGTTAAGCTTCAGATAACTAGAAAAGTTCTTCTCCAAGTCGAATATGTTACTGGATGTATCTGCTTATTATGTCTTCTGTCTCTGCCAGTCATTCAAGTATAGTTGAATAGAAAAATATTATTCGTTTTTGACAATGGACTTAAATGGAGAAAACCACATTCTCATTCTTCCCATAGTCCAAATAAGTGCTCAGTTGAGTCTGGTTACCTTGCCTGATGCTCTTCCACAGTTAATTTTAGGCATGATGCTTTTGTGTAGTTTATTTTAAGGGAAAAGAAAAAAAGTTTTAAATTTTGAAGGAGAAATATTTGGGATGCCATCTGGGCTTTACATAATAAATTTTCCCTGCCAAAATGTTTGTGGGATTCTGTTGGGATGTGGATGGGATTTCACATTCCATCCCTTCCACAGCACAAGAGGATCATTGTTTTTTAGATACGGTGGGTCCAAGAAGAAATAAGAATTGTGTGGTGGCAGCTCTTGTGATTTGAGGGAATGCAAATAGAATCTCTCCAGTAATCACTGACACCTTTTACAGCTGTTACCCAATTTCAGAAGCAAATACTTGCAGGTACCAACCGACTACAGCTGCAGTTTTCCACCCTAATGCTTGATTTCCTGTTCATTGGTTCATTGTCACCACATCCTAAATGCCAAATTAGTTTTATTCTTGAAGTAATTCTCCAGGCTGCTCAATTCTATTCAGCATGGAGCTGAGGAAAGTGGGTTTTTTGAGACAAATGCTGTTTTCACATGTGAGGGAAGTGTGCTGGCAAAGCATCTGCACCAAACACAATGAGGAGGATACAAAATTGAGACACTGGGCAAGTACAGGAAAGGTAGTTGGTGTGTGTGAATCTAAATCTTTTCAAGAAGCACAAATAACTCTCAGAGGTGGAATTGGATGGTTGTGAAAGAGCATATTGGGTTTATTTGTGTAAGCCTGATGTAATAACTAGGTAGCAAGCAGGTAAAGTAATGCAGGATGGCCAGGAGTGTGCACAGAAAAATTTCATCCTGGATACTCCTACAAAAGGCACTAAATACACATAGGAACCTCAGTTTTCTGGTTTACCTTGAATACTGTGGATGAGATTGTTCTCCTGGGGCTCAGATGTCCAGGTGCTGCTGAAGCAGGTGGTGAAAAGCAGGATAGGATGAGCAGCTCCCTGAAGTTTCCTGTTCCAGGGATGACTTGCCTCTAAAAATGTGCCTTTAGAAAAGAACCTCTGTCTTTTCTATAAATAGTTCAGCCTGGATACTACTGATTTAGCCTATTTGTCTAACATTTCAGAAACTCCTAAGTGTGTAATTAGAGGTATTTGTATATGAAATTCATCTCTGCTTTTTTCCTCCCCATTTCATTCCCAATCCAGTGCTTCCAGTGCTAAGTGGAGTTGCACTTGATTTCAGCTACAACCCATTTACTCATCCTCCCTTTCCCAGCTCAAACCTTTAACCCTGGCAGGTTTTCCAGGCTTCATCCACAAGCCCCTGGTTCAGTGTCAAGGGTACTGGAGAGGCACCTGGAGTTTGTTAGCATAGTTTGTAATAGAAATAAAAACATCCAGGCTAAATTTTGGCGGCTGGGCTGTGTGAAAGAAAATACAGTGACCAGGCAGAATTGATCTCTGGTGCCCTGTATATAGGTAATCTGTTAATAACCTTTATCCCTGAGAAGTTTTACAGGACTGAAGGGGAATAGAAGCCTTTGGAGTAGTGGTTTATTCAATAATTTTAATTTCTTAAAGTGATTCAGTAAGTGTCAACATAGAAGCTGTTTCTGTAACCTTGGCTATTAAGAATTAGTGCCATATGCACCCAGAAAAAGTAAAATCTTCTTTGTACTTCTCTTTGTGTAACAGAAGATTTACATTATGTGCTATTTTGGAGTGACTTGGATGTCTTTTTGAGTGGAAGAAGTGGGAAATAGTGATGTGGTAATTCTCTTAAAGATTATTTTGATGCTGTCATTAAAATTTGACCCTATTTTTATACCATCAGAACAGCTGTATCGAGTCAATCACAGTGTGGTAGTCTGAAAGTTCCACTAAAATACCCATTATTCTGTTAAATAAATAGGACTGTTTCCTAGAACAGGAAGGACTAGATAGGACTTTTACCTTGTTGCTTGGAAATCCAGGGAATTTTTCAGGTTGGGATTTTTCAGAGGGAATTTTTCCTTTTAGCAAGAAGAGCCTCCAGTGAAAATGTAGGGGAAATGTAGGGAAAGACCAATCAGCAGCAGGTCACCTTCCAGTTTGCAGAAGGGGGAACTCAGACATTGAGTGGACCCTTTTTGTCTAGGCTTGATTTTTCCTTTCAAAAGGAGGGAACTGTTTTGCTGCACTTGGGTGGGTTTATGGGGATGAAAGCTGCATTGCAAGGGGAATGGTTTTGCACATAGAATTACCTGTGAGATGATTGCTGCACCTTCTGCTTCATCACCAGATCCCTCTCTCCCCTCCAGCTGCTGCTGCTGTGCAGTTTGGATATGCTTTTCCAGGGTAGGTCAGAGGATTTTTCCCGACAGATTATGCAGAAAGTCCAGAATAGAATAAAAAGATCCGACAGCTTTATTGTCATCTTGGGACCAGTTGATCCCTGTTTGAAATCAGTGAAATAGCTAATAAAACATTTAGGATTTTTTAGCTGCAGAGTTGTTGGTATTAGTGTGTTTACAGCTTCCCCTTTGTGATGTGATATTGGATGGGGTTATCTGTGATGTCTGGATATCTGGAACAGGGGAGGAAGAGGTGCTGACCCTTGGTAGTTCTTTGGGGTATTACACCTGTGGTAGACAAAATGACTTCCAGAGGGGTTGTGTTAGGAGGAGGAGAGCAGTTTCCTAATACACTCGTCTAGGGCAGTGATTTCTTTGTCTCCTGCAATGGCCACAGGTGGGATGTTGAGGAACACAGAATAGAATCCTCCTTCTGCACACTCCCCATCCTCCAAACTTTTGTAGTAGAGGGGTTTACTGAGCTGGATGTCTTTTTTCACAGTGCTCGCTGGACTTGTTTTTTGGAATTTGTTAATGAGAAATACCAGGAAGTGTAAAACTCAGTGGTTCCCCAGCTTACCTAACAGGGCAGCCTGTTCAGTGAGAAATCATGCTCTTTTGCTTAGGTTAGAACCTGAATTCCATTTAAAATCCACTTCTTGCACTGGAAAAGGCTTGAATAATTCATACATACCATCTCCGTGACAATCACAATTTCCTAGAGCTCAGCCCTCTGCAAGTGTTGAGTCAGTTCAAAGCCTGCTGACCTGTACATGAAGGAGAACCACTTTCCCCTCCTCCAGTCATCCTGCTTCACACTTAATGTCATTGAGATTCCTGCTGGATTTCCCTCCTGAATTTCACTGATACGTTTTACTGTCCAGTCAGTATGTATACTCAGTCCTTTTTCAGTTTTTCCTACTCATTTACTGCGTTTGCCACTGTGAACAACTTCACTATCATCAACAGATGTTGTCATCTCACTGTTGAGCCCTTTTCATGTCATTTATGAATTCATTGAACAGTGCTGGGAACAGATCCCAGCTCAGATCTTCATGGGAAGAAGAGCTGAAATGGCACCAAGTCCTGCCAAAAGCAGGGTGGGTTTGCCCACTGCTGCACGTGGCACAGCTGAATTTGTAGTAAAATCACTGTGTTGTTTTGGTACACTTATAAATTGAGAGTAATTGTAAAATGCTTAGTGGGATTGGATAATTTCATCTGTAAGATACAATGCTGTTCTTTATCATCGATTCATTAAAGTTGGAAAAAGTCCCTAAGGTTCTACCATCAGCCCAACAGCACCACTGAACAATGTCCCTAAGTGCCACATCCACATGTTTTTTGAACTCTTCCAGGGATGTTGACTGTATCCCTTCCCTGGAAAGCCTGTTCCAGGGCTGAATATTTGTAGTATCACATATGAAAAATAGGATGGGGAAGGGATTTCCCTTTTTGGATGACTGAGGATGATGTTTAATATTCAAAAGGGACAGACCTGCTTTGTTCATGGCATTTTTCATCTTCTGAGGTTTTGGTCTAAAAAACAACTGGGTTGGAACTTCCTGGTTTATCACTTTCTGCATTACCTTAATATAGAAAATAACGTAGAATAAGGGGAATTAAGCAGACTAAATCTCCACTACCATAAATTGAGTTTAGGTGATTTAATGTAGGAAATTGCCTTAGCAGTAGACCTGTTACTTGTTCTTGTTTTCTAACATTAACATATCAAACATCTGATGCAAAACTGGGCCAGATCTGAAGGGCCTGTAACATCAAATAGTATTTCTGATGGTGGCTTGTGGCTGCAGCTTAGGGAAGTATCCAAGAACAGGGAATGTAGTCCTTCCCATGGCAGGGTCCCACATCCTTCCAGTGACCTGCATTTAGGGTTTCCTGTGTCACAGCTCCGTGTTTGATTCCATGGGCTTGTCCCCTGGGCATGCACTCTGTTGTCCCTGATGTCCTGGAGCTGTGAAGTGCACAGGCTGGGTATTCACCTTGTGAAAAAGACTTCATGTTTTGTTCATGGGATACCTCTGTGCCTTGTTTGGGTGGTGCTTCTATATCCGATCTCTCTTCAGTCCCTTCTTCAGGAATCTCGCTTGGATTCATCCCTCCTCATGTACAAGCTGTTCCCTAAGTCCTGTCCTCACTGTTCCATACCCTGATGTTCTGTACCCACTTTCTGTGATGGGAAACCAGGACTGGGCAGGTTGGATATGAATTTGTTACCTTGTCCCAGTGTCCCAGTGCTGCTTCCTCTGGCATCCTGCATTCCTTCCCTAATTACTCCTGAAATTCTCTTTGCTTTTTCACTGCTCCTGTTATCACCCCCTGTGAGAACTGTGTTTTCTCAGAGCTATCTACAGGGACTCAAGGTCTTTCCTAATCAGAAAAAACTAATTGAGAACCCATCTTTCTCTGTGTGTAGTTGGCTGATTTTTATTTTTTCCAAATGCAGGGCCTTGGAATTAATCTACCTGAATTTCATCTTCTTTTTCTCTCCCAGTCAAGCTCTAAAATAACTAGTTGGGCAAAAAAAACCTGAGGGTAACTGCTTTGATGCTCTTTCTGGTTTATCTTTAGTAGACCTGTGACCTCACATTATGTCCTTTCCAGCATAATTTATTGTTCACTTAAATGAGACGTCCGACCCCAGATCTGGACAGGACTCTTGCTTTTGTACATGTGTGTGTGTAAGTGGATATGTTCTTAGCATGTTAATTAACTTTGGATTAATAAGACCTTCCTCCTTGCTCCACTACAGCTGAATTTTCTTGAAGAGCTTTTGGAGAAGTTGGTAATTTTTGGGGACTCCCAATATTGAGTTGATTGGAGCCCTTTTCAGAGCCCTCACCTCTGTGACCTGGGCATTGGGGTCCATCAGTTGGTATTTTTGGTGGTTTGGTTTCCTCAGAAGTCTGGCTGGGTGCATGTGCCCCTGGCTGTGGCATTCCTGGTGGGCTTTGGCAATGAGCAGTTCTTCAGAGAATCCTCCAGGTTTTGGATCAATCTCTTCTAGGGGAATGTGTCCCTGCCCATAGCAGGGAGGCTGGAACAAGATGAACTTTAAGGTCCCTTCCAGCCCAAAACCATCTTGTGATTCTGTGAAACGAGGAAAAACCCCAACACACTTAACAGAAGAACCTGGGTGAGATGAATCTGTCTTTAAAGGTCAGGTTTAATTTGTGGGTTACTGCTTTCTGATCATTCTGTATGGTCAGTGGCAACATCACTTGAGCTGCATTTGAGTTTCTAAGATGAGTTTGTGCGTGGACTTACTCATACACTACCAAAAAAAGGAAAGCCCAAACCCAGCCCTGAAGTGGATCTTTGAGCATGTTACTTGCTGGTGGTTGTTCATCCAAATGACTGATCTGACTCGCTGGAAATTTTGTGGTGCTTTACCCTTGATATTCTGAGATTGCCATGCTCAGGTTTGTGTGGGTGAGTGGACAGTCCTGCAAACACAGGCTCATCAGCAGCCTCTGGGCTGAGGTTAATCAACTTTCTCTGTTCCCTTTTGTTCTGTCTGCAGCTTCCTCAGTTTCTGGCTCTGCAAGAATGCAGGCTGGTCTAAAAACTACGTAGATTACATAATGTAGGGCTGGGGTTTATTTCATCTGAGTGGTGGCTGATCTCGGTTTGTAGCAGGTTTGAAATGCCCTCCTGCCCACCAAACCTCAGAGCAGGTGTTTGCTTCAGCTGTGGCATTCACTGATCTCGGGTTATTATGTTAATTCGGGGAAAAGACAATATTTTCTGGAGGACCGAAGGATGCTGAGAGCTCACTGTTTATTTGTTCCCATCAAGTAAGCGTGGATTGAACACAAATGTTCATGGATGGTGTCAGGGTGGAGAGGATGAGGAGTGTTTTCAGTTAATGCCTGCCAAGAATTAAGGAAAATTAACACAAAATTCTTGTGGTTTGGGAGAATCCTCACTGGAGGAGCTGTCTGCTCCACAGATGAGGAAAACTGCTTCGAAATGAGGGCTCACACACAATTTGCAGGGAGATATTTCAATTTCTTTGGGATATAGTATTTTGTATTTCACTTGCTGAGCACTTCTCAAGGGAATGACCCCCCCATTCCTTTCTCAGGCAGAAATCTCACTGAAATCAGAGCTAAGGATTTGTTGATACCCAGACCTGAAAAACCCCTCTGCACTGTCTGAAGTGCGAGGCAGGAGTGCTCAGCAATCAGTGAATAATCAGCTTGGTGTTTATGCAGAGAGTTTGTTTCCTTCAGGTTGTCTGTTTTCACCTTCTGTAAGGTCCTGGGGTTATTTCAGGAATGATGTTCCCGGTGCTGTCTATTTTAGGCTCCTGAGGCAGGATTTGAGGTGCTGGCAGTGGCAAAACATGTGTCTGGTTTCCAGTATCTCCCTTTCATCTTTCTAATGCAGATGCCATCCCTGCAGATCTTCAGAGCTCTGCAATCCAGGGTTTCACCCAGCTTGCCTTGTGAAAGGTGGTATCCCATCTAATCCCACTGGATTAAGGTTAATCCCACCTGGATAGCTGATTTTTTAAAGTGAGATGAAATTTATCCAGAGTCTCTCAGCTGCTGGAATAATTCCAAACAGCAAGTAGTAAGATCTTATCTTCTTTTTATCGTCATTGTAAACAGAGATCTCGGGCATCCTTCATAGTTGGTATTTCTTGGTGTTCTGCCATAAAAAGCAGAACAGTCTAAAGATAATTGTGCAAAGGAAACTTGGTGCTTAGTGTGGAGGGGTTTTTGTGTTGGTTGAAGAGGATGAGCATCCTAAAGACTTCAGTGTAACTCACTTGAGAAAAAGCTTGATTTGATATATAAGCAGTTTTTTAGGATGATGCTGCTTCTCTTCCTTGAAGCTCTTCCAACTGAAACACACACTGCCATATGCTGCTGGAATGCCAGCACACGAACTGGATTAAAATATAAATGAACAGAAACTGCAGTTGGAGGCTTTAATTCTGCAGAGGGATCCATTTTGGATCCCCTTTTCACTGCACAAAAGACATAAAAGTTAGTTTTACCACATGCCCATGCAAAACATTTTGGAGGCTTTGGGTGTGAAATGAGGATGAAGAGGTTGAGAGGGTTCTCCAAATTTTTTTCCTAATAAAGGGGCAGACACAGGTAACTTTCACCTGTAGGAAATAGAATCATAAAGTAAATTTTGTAAGCAGCTCAAGAACCTTGGATAATGCATTGGATATCCAGCCCTCTGGTAACTTCCAGAACTACAGCCATAGTTTCACAGTTGTCTTTGTTTCTGCTCTTTACTTAAAATAACTTTTAAGGCATAAATATTTAAGTGTTACATAGAATTTGGACTTCTTAATGTGCATGTTAATCTTTTTAAATCGGCTTGTGCATTTTAAGAGAATTTGTGGACCGTGTAAACATGTTCTTTAATTGAGAACAGATAGTTGAGATGCCTCATTTTTCTATTTTATGTAGATATTTGCAAAGGAAAAATGCAGAGTCTCCCAGTGACTCTTCTGAAAGTTGTTCTGGGCCAGAGTCATAATGAATAATAATGAGCAATAAATTAACAGAGCTGTATGTTGCTGTCACTGATGGGGAAGTGCTCCTGCTGATTTTATTCCATGTGCTGATTCCATAGTGGTTGATGCCACTCAGGAGAAAACTCATGCGTTTCATTAAAGCCATACATAGTTATTTTAATAAAAACATGTAGGTACTTGTGATCCTGAAAAGGCTGGAAAACTGTGATGCAAACCAGTACTTTTTCTTTCTTTTTTGTTTTAATTTTCTTTTTTTTCTTTCCCTGGATAAAGAAGACCTGACAGGAATTCATGGAAACTATTAACAACATTCTTGACCAAGTATTCAGGCTCAAGTGGGCCACTAATATTTCAATAATTGATAATTAATGACACTTTTATTTATAACACTTTGAGCTCTTTTTACGTGCCTTCTGAGTGTTTTTTGTTTTTTTTTTGGAAGGGGGAGGAATGTCAGACAAATTTCTGGCATTTCTGTGCTACCTTGGAGACTAGAAAATGTTTCATTATTGGCATCTGAGATTCTTATGTAACTTGGTAATTCTGGGAACAAGAATTTCAAGAAAAATGCTGAGCAGTTCAAATCTTCACGTAAAATTAATAGATCTAGAACCACTGTGCTAAATAATTCTGTGATAATCTCCCCAGAAATACTAGTATTCCAAGCTCCTGGAATGCATTTATTTTGCTAGGAATTGCATCCTTAAGGACTTATAACTCCAATGCCATGGATTAAACGCCTCACTGGTGGTTGTTACATAAAACCAGTATCTTTGGTTTCGCAGGATATTAAAAATGGTCTAAAATGGGAGTGTGAGGAGTCGTTACCTTGTGGCATCAGGAGAGGAGCAGGTACTATTGACGATGTGGATTTTAGGCTGTTTTACAGAGGCCCCAGCACAGGCCAGTGTGAAGGAGTTTGTTCCATCTTTTATTCCTGTCAAGAGGTTCTGTATTTGTTTTCTCCAAGTTCAAGGCCTGTAGTTCTAACAGGACAAGCTTGGAAAGGACTTTGCCTGCTTTTCTCTTGTGAAATGAGTGTGGCTTATTTTACCCACTCTGTTCAAAACTCTTATTATATTCAAGAGAGAGGGCTTGATTTTTTATTTTCTTTTTATTATAAAGTGAAAATGGTGTCCCGCTACTGTTGCCTGCTGTGAGAATTGCCTGATGCTTAAGTTGATTAGAAATTGCTGTATTTTGTCACCTTTTTCAGGGCACAGAGGGTCTGACACAGGAATCCACAGGTTTAGGATGACTCAGAATTAAAAATGAGTCAGTCATGCCTTATTCAGTTCAGTTTTATTGTTTTTAAAATACAGAAGAAGTAGAAATAAGAAAGAGTTCAGAGTCTGTATACTCCTTGTGTTTCTTCTGATGCTCTTCGTTTCTCAGGGCACTTTTGTGGTGTTGGTCACTTCATTCCCTTTGTTCCCCTCTCCTCCTGGAATGCTCCAAGCAAGGTGTCAGTGATGGGTTCTGTGCAGGCTGGCACAGCCACCCACGGAGGTAAAACATGTTCCTAAAAGCCTTATCTTTCCCTGGATTGCTGAACTGGCTGTGCCATCCACTTTGGGTCCTCCAAGGGCTGTCTAAACTTCACTCAGAAATCCAGGGTCAGGAGTTGCGGAAGGGACAGCTGTAAAAGGTGTTTGGATGATAGAAGGGCTGGAAAGAGGGAGCTGTGTCATGAAAGCAGCAAGCATGTCTTTAGTCACCTCTGTTAATTGCTTTTTTGGCTAAACTAGTGTCCTCTTCCATAAATTCTCACCATATTCTAATAATACACAATCTGAGTTACCATTTTCGTCTCCCCTAAATTAAGGTCTTGCAGTGTCTTTCCTTCCTCTGTCTTCCATGTTGCTTCTTGAAGTACTGAGGTACAGGAAAAATAGTAAATTGGGTATTCTCCATGCTTGTATTCTTTGCAGATATGTTTACCAAGGGGAAGACCATCTTTGAAATGCCTCTTTCAAGGCAAAAGAACACAGTTGATTGTTCACTGTGAGGGTGGTGAGTCCCTGGCACAGGTTGCCCAGAGAAGCTGTGGCTGCCCCATCCCTGGAAGTGTCCAAGGCCAGGTTGGATGGGGCTTGGAGCAACCTGGGGTAGTTGAAAGTGTCCCTGCCCATGGCAGGAGTTGGAATGAGATGATTTTTAAGGTTCTTTCCAACTCAAACCCTTCTGTGATTCTGTGGAATTTTTAGAGTCACGTGTATACCAAGTCTGTAGCCTTGTCTGGCTTTCTGTAGAAGGGTAAGAATTTTTCCACGGAAGTGCATCTTAGAGTGCTCTTAGAAGCTCTCCAGTCCTAAAACACCAAGCAATGGTAAATATTTAGCAGATCTGTTGCTAAAAAGCGACAAGTTATTTAAAATTGGAGCTTGTTTGGCTTCCAGCTGTAATACCCTGCTGTGCCTTTCTCTCTGAGGATTGCAGGGTTGTTATTTGTCATATTCACAGAGTACCTATGAAAACAAGGTCACGGACTCATCTCCTTAACAAAGGGCATGTTTGGAGCCTGTGTCCCAGCCAGACCTCCTCTTTCTGAGCTCTTCCTCTGAACCCTTGCCAGTGCTTTGGCGTGTTCTCAGTGTGGGTATCAGAACTGGACATGAAGTTCTAGCCTAGAATTCCACTTGATTTGTTGCACGAACACTGAAGGGTGATGTCATTCAGCCAAGCCCTTAATATGGCTTTGCCCTGCACTGGCCCTTCGTCCTGGGATGATCCAGTACAATTCCTTCTGTGGGCAGAGAGTGTCCAAGTCACGGAGGAGTAGCCTGAATTCCTTCAATTATGGGTGGCTTTGATTTGTTTAGGATTTAAATGAGTTGTTGTCTTCAACCTGCAGCTCACTACGGAGCGTTGCCATTTCCTCTGCCAATACTTTGGTTATCTACAGACTTAACTCTAAAGTATTTTTATAATGGTTATATAGATTGTTTATGAAATTATCAGGGCCAATCCCATGTCTGTTCTTCCCTCATGTCACCTGTGCTCTGATAGGAAAGCCTGTCATCCACTTGCTTTGCATAAGAAAGGTGTTACCAGCTCTGGAAAAGATGAGGGGACTTTGGGCATCCCAGGTGAATATTCTTACAGACAGAGTGAGTCACTTTTGTGTGGACTTTCAACATGTGGGTGAGTGAATCATCAGGTGTTGAACAGATCAATCTTTTTTAATAGGACACTCAACAAGATAATGTTTTCTCACTGAGACAACTTGTACCTGCCTAAAGGCAACACTGCAGAGGCAGAAGGACAGTGACATTGTGTGCCTTGGAGCATGTTACCTTGGGAGATGATCCCTGAAAGAGCCAGGTGTTGCTTTTCTTAGTCCTTGGAATGCGTGGGGAATAGTGGCCTTTAAAGTGTTGCAGAGAGTAGAAGAGTTTGGGTGGAAATACAATAAAAAGTTGATGGATTGGTTGCATAAGAAATAGAGCGAGAGTTTGACTTCCTGATGTGCTTGTGTTATAAAGCACTTGTAGGTGTGTTGTGGGGGTCTTTTTTTTCCCCAGTAAGCAATAGGACAGGAGGAAATGGCCTCAAGTTACACCAGGGGAGGTTTAGTTTGGATATTAGGAAATATTTCTTCACCCAAGGATTGTCGAGCGCTGGCACAGCTGCCCAGGGCAGTGGTGGAGTCACCAATCCTGAAGGGACTTAGATGTGTAGATGTAGCACCTGGGGACATGGATTAGTGGTGGCCTTTTGCAATCTAAATAACTCAGTGTTAATTGGCACACGTTGTGATGATGATCCAGCCTGTATCAAGAGCATGGGAATCATTAAAACCATGACTGCATGTGTTTGTCTTTTCTGAAGTACTGAACTCAATGTCCATTTAGGTAGTAAAACCAGCCTAAATTTCATAATTGTCTCAATGTTGGGGTTTGGTGTTTTTTTTTTTTTTCAATCCACAGCAAAGTTCCACCATCCAGAATTGTGCTTAGTGTTGGGTTTGACTGAGATCTGGAAATGACAGAGCAAAACCATCTTGCTGTTGTGACTGATTGAGGATAGGAAATGAAGCATAAAATTTGGGCATGGGTAGGTCAGGTTTGAGGGCTTCAGTGAAAACTCACCACAAGTTTACGTGAAAAGCTGGTGATTCTTTCCTAGAACTTGAGTTAAGGTTTAATTTTATACCAGTACTGTGAGCTCGGGCAATTTTCTTTATAGATTTCATTATAAAGTACTTCTCAGTAGGTGCCTTTTAGAGGGATAAAAATTAGTATAGAGAGTGTTGTCTGGCCAAAAACCCTTCAAGTTTCTGAGCAGCACAACTTTTTATCTGAGTCAAGGCTGCAGGCTTGGAAATACTTACTTTGGTCACCAGAGTAAATTTGAAGGGTAATAAATTCATTCATTGCAAATGAAGGTGATGCAGATGCTTTTAGAATCTGACCAAATACCTGTAAGTAAAAGCATCTTCTTCATCCTTGTAGCCTCCTGAATATGGATTTCTTATGGAGTGGAAGGGTTGAACACCAGAAGTGCAATAATAATAAAAAAAAACCCAACACCACCCCCACTCTTCACACCCCCCCCTTCCCAGCTGTCGAGCTCAGTGAATTTCACACCACGGTTGCAAGGCCAGAATGATTATGAATTAGGGTTAGCACAAAATTTAGCTATTTGAAAATTTTTACAGCATTTTACTGTAATGGAGAGGCTGGAATTTCTCTGAAAAACAAATCTGAAAAAACTGCACGAGGCCAGGGAGGTCACGCTTCAAAAACCCAATTCATTGTGACAGAAAATGGGATTTTTAAGCTTGTCTTTCAAACAGACCAAATTGTGCCTTGTCCTCCTGCACTTTGCCATTTGAGTTCTCATCTGTTCTGCACTCCTTCATGCTCAGTCTGCCTTCCTGGTTGCAGTACATTAAAAATCTTCCATATACTCAACATTTTTTGACTACTGGGTAATTTTTTCACCTTTATTCTGAATGTCCCTGGGCAAAGCCCCAGGCTGCCATGACCAGATTCCCAGGAGGTGTAGGATATGGTGAACTTTCTTAAAATATTACACTGTGAAGAGGCTCTCTGAGGGAGTATCTTTATTGTGGTGCAAGTAATACACCAAATTTTTACTCTGATTGCAGCTTCAGCATAGCTCTCTCTAGTTAGCCCAAGGCTATAACATACTGCTTTTTAGGACTGTAGCATAGCCATTAATGGGAATTTATTTAGAGTGGGTGTGTATGTCTGAAGGAAAAAGTCCATAAATAAAATGAAAGCCTGTTGCTTATGATGTGCTTGGTGCGTTCTGCTGTCCTTGATCTACCTAAACTGGGTGCTGCAGGTGAGAGCAGCCCAGCAGTTCTCTAAATAGGTCACTCCAGCCTTGGAATCTACGTTTGATAAGGTTTTGTTGGCCCCAGTGGTGTGCAGCTGGTTCTTAGGAATGAGTTTTCATCTGTGTGCTCAGGGATTTACAGCTCTGGGTCCTGCCTTAGGGATGGCTGAAGAAGATAGGTGGTTCTCAAATGTCCTTGCAGAAGGAAGGATTTGATGGAAAGGGTTCCAGTCATTGGTGAGAAAGATAACAGCCCAGTTCCAGGTCCTCAATGCATGAACCCCTCGCTCTGGGCAGTGCCACCTTTCCTTATACTGGCAACTTTCTTTTCACATGAAAAAAGGCAGGATTTGGTTAGATATCAGGAAGAAATTCTTTCTTCTGAGGGTGGGCAGGCCCTGGCATGGGTTGCCCAGAGAAGCTGTGGCTGCCCCATCCCTGGAAGTGTCCAAGGCCAGGTTGGATGGACTTGGAGCAACCTGGGATAGTGAAAAGTGTCGCTGCCCATGGCAGGGAGTTGGAACTGGATGACCTTTAATGCCCCTTCCAACCCAAGCCATTCTATGACTTTGTGATTCTATAATAGTTAATAATACATTTTTAAAAGACTGTTTCTATTCATGGCAATCTGAAGAGGTATTGTGTCAAAGAAAAAATTCTTTTATTGCCATGAAGGACTATTTATAGAAATAAGCTCCATGCCAGTCGCAGCTCCCTGCTTGCTGCCCTGCTTTGAAGGAGGTGTGAGAGCTGTGAATGCATCCTTCAGGGCTTCAGGAAAGCACTGATACTTCAGCTGACTGTGCCAGAACACCTCAGTGTATGTTAAGATTTAGTAACATCCCCTACAGACAAGTCAGAGTTCCCCAAGGAATGCCAAACAGAAACCAAAACCAGTGTACAGGCAGGAAAAAACCCAACAAAACAAGATTCCCATCACAGATCTAACAACCTACCTTAATTTGCCCAAGTGTAGTGAGGTGGCCTGGTGGCTTTTCTTCTTCCCATTCCTTTTGGCACAGTGTGTTCCCCTGGGGATGGTGAGCCAGAAAACTTGTGTTCCTCACAGGACTTCCACACAGGAATCTCTTATCCCATTCCAATTAGCTCAGTGTGGCAGCTATTACTGTGTTATGCTGCACTCATGGTATAAAAAATCACTAGAATTTAGCTTTTATTTGCCCCCCCCCCCATTTGGAGAGAACACTTAAATGTGATTTCATACAATAAAACCAACTATGTGAGCATCCGCAGAGGTGATTTCCTAAATTTACCATCTCTTTTGAATTTGTTCTTATCGCAGATAGATTGGATTACCATGGGCTGTGTCAGCGTGAGTCACTTGTAAGTGCCTGTTAATCCAATAAACCTGAGCGGTTTCTTATGGAAATACTATTTTCTGATTTCTATTTATGTGATGGACCTGGCCTTGTTGAATCCGCGCTGACTTCACTGGAAATATCTCTTTGGAAAAAAACTGGTATAATTTCGTGTGTTAATGGAAATTGCAGTGAAGCAGTAAAATGAAAAATAGCCTCAAGTAATTAGTAAATGGTTTAGAAGTTTGTGTCAACTTTATTATGTATTTCATAGCGGTGCTGCCTGAAACTAAAAATAATCCTCATCAGAGGGAGTTGTTTTGTTGCAGTGTTTTTTTCCCAGTTATTAATGCTGTTCTGCTCTCCATATTACGTTTTCACACTATCCTGCAAATTTTCTTCCCTCTGTTGTTGCTGCTGCCCCTACTCAGTGTTGGTGGCTGCATCACTCTGGGCTTTATAATTTCCCACCCATAACATACTCAACTGCTGAAAACTAAACAGTTAAATAAGGAAAAGTAGCTGGTTTGAAATCTCATCTTAAGCCTTTTTCTGTTTTACTTGTGCAGTAACTGGTATTCGATGGCAGCAGAAGGCAAAAGCTTTGCTATGGTTTGGAATATTTGCCTAAAATAAGAAGAAAAAGAATCAGGAATAAGAGCTGTTTTTCCAGCCTGAGATCCAGTGTGCTTCTGTACCCAGCGAGGGTCTAAACACTCCTAAAAGCTGGCTGGGAAACCTGCTCCTTTTCTGAGCTGGAAAGTGCAGAATATCAAGATTTATATCATACACTGGGAATTTCTAGTGCTGAGGTGGGGAAAAAAGAAATGCATTTACTGGAAATAGTTTGACAAAATTCAGTGTTTGTAACACGGGCAACAGCACTGCTGCTGTAAGGCACCACAATTTTCATAATCTTAAATTCACATGCATGCACCGAGTTTCCAAATATCTTCCTCCTCTCTGTCTCCGCCGTTGAATTTTCTCGTGCGTGGTACGAGGGATGGGATGCTGAAAATCCCGGGATTTTTTGATGTGTTAAGACAGACTTCTGTAGATGTTGACTGCCTGCTTGATGGCACATGGGATGTTTATTGAGCCTGTGCAGTAAATGCTGCCGAGGGAGCTGCATCTGTAGTGGAGGAGATGAGAAAGTATAAATCCTTGTCGCTGGGGTTTTGCAGAGGCAGCTCAGAGACTGTGAGCTTGAGATTTCAGGTCTGTTGGTGGTAGTAGTTTATTGGTAGCTACTCCAGATCCTAATTAATTGGGATTTCAGCTAATTTTACCAAATAAGTGGAGGATCCGGGGCTAGTGGAAGATCCTGGGCTAGTGGAAGGTCCTGGGCTAGTGGAAGGTGTCCCT
This sequence comes from Campylorhamphus procurvoides, assembly GCA_013396655.1. Classification (NCBI taxonomy): domain Eukaryota; kingdom Metazoa; phylum Chordata; class Aves; order Passeriformes; family Dendrocolaptidae; genus Campylorhamphus; species Campylorhamphus procurvoides. The sequence goes on along the minus strand of WBMV01007700.1, from coordinate 114,965 downwards.
GCCTATGGCAGGGGTTTGGAACTGGATGATCTTTAAGGTCCCTTCGAACCCAACCCATTCTGTTATTCTGTGATCTGTCAAGAAGATCCTCAGAGGAGTAGAGATGCTCAGAAGGACTTGAAGGTTAACAATGTGCAGAACAAAAGCACGAGATGGAAGGGAAAACAAAGCATCACGTTGGTGTATTAAATTTAAGTAATTTGAAAAGCAGAATCAATGATGGAATTTAAAATAAATGTAAAAGTATATTAGAATGGTTTGGGTTGGTGTGGACCTTAAAAATCATCCCATTCCAACCCCCTGCTATGGACAGGTACACCTTCCACTAGCCCAGGTTTCTCAGAGCCCCATCTAACCTTGCCTTGGACACTTCCAGGGATGGGACAGCCACAGCTTCTCTGGGCAACAATTTGATAGGGATTATATAAAATCTAAGGTAAAAATTCATGGATAACCAGCATTAATAGGGAACATGAAAAAACCTTGTAAATACATTGGGAATTGGGAGAAGTCAAAAGAAAATGCAGGTCTCCTTAGCAGGGTGATGATAATAAATAAGAGACACCACACTGAATAAAATTGCTGTATGTAATTATGTTCAATCACCTTCTGAAGGAATCAAAATGCCTTTGGACTCGCTGTGGGAATAGTTTTGGTAATTAAAAAGCAGTGTACTGTGCTTTTTCCCATCTGAGACCAGTGCAGACTGGCATTTTACTGGAATGCCATATGTTTGGGCAGACTGACTGAGAGGGTCAGAGGCAAAATTTCTTCAAAGATCAATACATTAAAACCCAAGAATTTAAGAGTGTTTAGATAAGTCTATTTATTGCAGTGGACCAGTTTAGGTAAGGCCAAATTGCTGTGTCTGACCCAAGTGGGCTGTGTAGCAGAAAGAGCAGTGTATGGACAGATGTGGAGGGTAAAGTTGTGGTCTGAAACAAACCCACTTAAACCTCTTGCTGTAAATTCAGAACTTCCAAAGATTTCTGATCCCAGGTGGGTTACTGGGATCAGAATTTGGGGGGATGGTGGGTTACTGGGATCAGAATTTGGGGGGATGTGAGACAATAAAAGTGCTACTTTTAAGAGCAGAGTTTGTTTTTTTTAAAACTTGTTTGTGGCCAGCAGCGTGATACAATTGCCAAGAACTGGGTTTGAAGGTTCTGTTCCCTCCTAAACACAGACAGTAACCCTAAAACCAGAAACAGGGAATTCTGTTTTGTGGTTTATGCCCTTGTTGCACTCCCACAGAGCTATTCAGTGGCAGGAGAGGCACCCCAGGCACTTGGGCACGTGAATAAGGCTGAGTTCACTCCGTAGGTGTGCTGGTTTATGTGGGACTGTAGAATGGTTTGAGTTGGAAAACACCTCTAAGATCACTGTGTTCAGCCATCTCAACTTGGCAGCACCACCGTGTTCACCACCAAACCATGTCCTCAGGTACCATATCCATGTATTTTTTGAACATTTCCAGGGTTGGTGACTCCACCACTCCCCAGGGCAGCCTGTTCCATTGCCCGCTCCTGACCACTCCTTCTGTGAAGAAATATCCCCTGATATCCAATCTAAACCTCCCTTGGCACTGCTTGAAGCCATTTCCTCTTGTCCTGTTGCCCTCTTGCCTTGTTTATTCTTTAGCAGAAGTATCTGTCCTGTTTGTTATCCCAGGAATTAATGTGCATGGAGTCCTTCCTGGAGCTGAGAGGAGGAATTCAGTCCTGCCATGTGTGTTGGTTCTCATGGCTGTCACTCACACAATGGCAGGGCATTGGAACTGGATGACCTTTAATGCCCCTTCCAACCCAAACCATTCTATGACTCTGTGATTCTATAATAGTTAATAATAAATTTTTTAAAGACTGTTTCTATTCATGGCAATCTGAAGAGGTATTGTGTCAAAGAACAAATCCCTTTATTGCTGTGTCCTGCACACATGGATAAACCTCCCTGCAGGCAGGGATGGCTTTAACCTCTTCATCTCCAGGTGAAACCAGGTGGGCAGGACACTCAGGCTGAACACACAGTGTTTGGGGTAGCCATAAACATTTCACTGATGGAGTATTTGGGAATATTAATTCCATTGAGGGTAGAGCTTGCTCTCTGTGAGTGCAGTGGAAGGAAGAAGCTCATGGTAGGTCAGCTGAAGAGAGGAAGCCTTGCAGCAGATATTTTGGTGTGCACAGCTCCAGTGTGTACGTGCTGGGGCTGTTCAGCACCTACGAGGGAGGGCTGAGCCTGCTCTGCAGTCTGAGATGTCTCTCTCTGCTCCCAGGAAGAACGAGCTGCTGGTACCTTTAACCAGCACTGCGTATTCAGAAATTAAAGGTTCACTTAATAGGTCATTTTGACATCAACAGCAACAACAAAATTACAGTCTGTTCCAGAGGCTTCGTGCAAACCCGATGTTCCCTGAGTGCTGCATGCTCAAGTGGAATTACAGATTTTCTTCTGGGAGCAGGAGATCCAATTGCTGTGCCATTTCAGGAGGCAGGTTTGGTCCTGGCTGTTTTTCAAACACTGCGAGCACTGCGGAGAGGGAAGGGGGTGGGAGAAGGAAACCAAAAAGTAGTAGCAGAAGATGCTTTCGTGGTTAAGTACTTCTCTTGCAGAATTGTTTCCAGGACAACAAGGTTGATGGAGTTATAAAGTGAGTGTGTGTTTCCTTTCCTCTTCGACTTGTTACTGATCAGTGAGGTAGGAAAACCTCTCTCTGTGCTTGAATTGGTACATCAGTTATTTTTAGTCCGCACAAGATTGTCTACGTGGCTCTTTTTAGCTAGTTAGGAGATACCTGGTGTGCAAGAAATCATATTTGTTGTTGGTAAGATCACGTGGTATTTAAAAAAAATTAAAATCTGGATTATGAACAGTTCTGTTTGGTGATTTTTTTTTTGGTGTGTTCGTTTTTCAGAGAAATAAAACAGCTTGGTGCTTTAAGTTTCAGGCTCATCTCCCTGGTGGGATGTGAGTTTCTTTCACTGTTTGCACAGAATTTTTCCTCTGTTGGTATAATACATATTTTTTTGGTATATACTAATGATATACTGTCATGCAAATGAGTTGGGAATAAATTAGAGTATTAATTTTCTCCTAGAGTATATTCAGCTGTAGGACTCCATTGTGAGATCTATTTTCAACTGGAGTTTGGAATTTGGAATAAGGAGGCACTGAATTAAATGTAGTTGCCAATTTTAAAGGGGCACAGCTCGCATAAAATCACACCCATCTCCAAAATATGTTGATCTATTTAAAATCTGGAGGAGTATGATGAAATCTGTACTTGTGTGGTTTTCCTTTGTATATTTGATTGTACTCTGAGTTTAATTTTTTTCTGGATTGTTTTTTTCCTGCACAACAACGCTTTGAGAAAGAAATGTCTTTTTTTTTTTTTTCCCAAAACCCACAAATATTGGCTGTGCATTTTAGAGACAAAAAATAACAAATATAGTGGCCAGGTCATTAGTGAAAATTCGTAAAGTTCTATTGTTCTGCTAAATTAAATAGCTTGAAGTTTAACGGTGCCCCTTATAAAGGAGTTTGATGATTTCATACCCCCTAATGACACGTGCATTTATTTCATATTGAGATTTTAGGGCTCAGGATTAAGAAAACACTTCTCATGCATAGTTGTGTGATGAATTAATGAGATAACTGGCTTCCTTCTGAAGGCACTGGGGTTCTGCTGGTGCTGAAGGTTGGGTGCCACTTGCCAAGATCACTGCTGTGAACAATTAAGTTTTATTCTTTGGGTTTGTTTTTCCGTCCAGTTCTATGATCCTTTATTGATTTGGAGGAAAGCTGTATGATGTGGCACGAAAAGTGCCATGCTCAGGGGATTGATTCCTGCACCATTTCCATATCCTGGGGCTCTCTAACATCTTGGAAAGGGAAATAGTTGGACAAATCCATGCTGGAATTTACTTGTTGGTTTGTTATTCCTTCCTGGCTGCAAACCAGAGCCAGAACTCTTCCTGACTGGTGTTCTCCTCTTCCCATCTCTCTCTGTTTTTCTTGAAAATTCCCATTTTCAGCAGAACAAGAACAGCACTAACCTTGAATGATGAGATGTCTCTGTGCTTCATTTTCCAGTACTTCCCCAGTTACTTAGTTTTTCCATTAGCTGGAGCATACCAGTTCTTCATGGAGATTTGAGTTCTTCTTCCAGGTTGCAACTTGTCCTAGTAAGGGAACGAGGAATTTTTTTGTTGCTTCTGCTAGAAGTTTACTAATTATGTGGTTAAACAGAGAATGTAGCATCAGAGCATTCTTTCCCAGGACAATACCCTCATAACTCTACTTAGGAGATTTTTGTGTACGTTTTTTCGGTTGCTTCCTTCTTTTTTTATGTTTCAATTCCCAGTAAGGTGTGGCTATACCTTTTCTGTTTCTGCAGATAATCCAAAGCACAAGCAGGACATAATGGCCAAGCCCTTCAGTATCCAGCTCCCACTGAAGTGTTTTAGGATGCCTCAGAGTTGGGATACAACCCCAAACCAAGGGCAAGTCGTCACCTTTCTGAATTAGGTTCTGGATGCCAACAAGGAATAGCCACAGGTCTAACACTACAAAGACATCTTTCAACAATTAGATATTTTCTTTTTTTTTGTTTTTATTCACTTTCTCTTTGGCCATGAGGAATTTCTTTGGTCAACTCTGCAGTAGGGTTTGGAATTTATTTCTAGTTCTTCAGTGTTATGCTTGAATCACGAGGCGGTCTCCATGGGTGATTTTGATAGAGCAGTGTCATGTAATAGAAATAATACTCTGGCAATCAAAATCAGAGAAACAGAAAAGGAAGGATGGGGATATTTCCGGTGTTTACTAAAAGCAAACAGTAAGCTTCCAGCATTAATTAACAATGCAACGAGAAACTTTAAAAAGTTTTTTTAACAGAATTTGTCTCTTTTTTGTGTGTTGCAGAGAAAGGAATGGTGGCTGAGTTGTACAAGTGAACCAGGACAATCCAAAACGTGAGTCAAAGAGCAATGCTCATCTTCCTCTTTCACATGACTGTTGGTCAGTTGTTCTCTAAGGCATCCATTTCATTAAAAAGGCAATTAGTTGTTGTTTCCTGTGAGTGCAGTTTGTAGGACTGTCTGAGTTGCCTGGTTTGGAGCCACGTGGCTCAGGGTGAGCTGCACGAGGTGGATCATTTTTTCTCCCTCTGTCATCACTGTGTCAAGGCTTGGAGGAGTTCAGGGTTGGGTTGTGTGCTTGCGTAATTATTGCTGTTGTAACTGTTGTGGTCCAGGGATTTAAACAGGAGAAGTTTGAAGGCAAGAAGGGCTTGAAGGGGATTTTGGGCTCCCAAACTTAGTAAGAAAACCTTGAAGCTTCCTTTGAGGTTGCTGTATTTTGACTATTTTGGAATATATTAAAAACATCTACTCAAGTATTTTAAGTGTATATGGTTTGGTGGGGCTTTGAGAGAGCTGATCTAGTGAAAGGTGTCCCTGCCCATAGAACTATAGATGGTCTTTAAGGTTCATTCCAACCCAAACTGTTCTGTAGTTCTCTGGTTTAGCACAAGAATTTTTTCCATTTTGGTCAAGGAAGCAGCATGTTTTTCGGTGGTGTTTTGCATAGCAAGCCTTGTAGATCATCTCTCTGATTCATTTATAGTAGACAATGGCAAATTTTAAAGAGAGATGCTTTTAACTGTCTTGAACAGAGTGTGTTCTGTGCAGTAACAACATCTACATTGCAATTGTAATAACAAAACCCAAGATGATTCTGAATTTGGTTTCACACCAGCTAACAAGTGGACTCATTAAAAGATTGTGTGAGGTTTTCAGTGTATTGTTGACTCAACCCTAAAATATCTATAACTCTGCAAAATGTGTCTTGACTTGTTTACTAAGCGATAAGTGTATTTTTAGAGCATGGGTTTTGAAATTATTGGTGACTCCACTTTGTCAAGCAGCCTTTGTGGGGTGCTTCAGTTATTTTTTTATTACTTATATGAATGCCATTTTAACTTATACCTTTGTCTCTCTTTCTGAAAAGATTAATTCTGCAGACTGGCTTTCATAGACGGTCGATATGAACAAAAAAAAAGAAAAAAGTAATAGAACATGTGTCAGGCATCTGCAATTCCTTCAGCATCATCTTTTCCACACTGATTTAACAGCTATTGAGTCTCCTCAAATGTCCTTGTTTCCAAGACCTATTTTATGGTAATAAATCATCTTGGCTGTAAAATTCTTGAAATGATTCAGTAGGATGAGCGTTTCCTTAGCACATTCCTTGAGAGATCATGGATAGAAATGGAAAAGTCTTTAACCAGGTCAACTTCTTCCCTGCAATACATGTAGTCAGTGCTGGAAGTGATAACGAAGGCACCAACATTTGTTCTGGTGAACTGCTGTTTTCCTGTTTATCTACTGGTAATTTAAAGTAAGTTTCATGTTAGAAATGCTAAATTACATTGAGAAATGCCAGACCAGGTAAAAATTAAAAGTTGTGCCGTGGTGTGATGCAACCTTGCACTTAAAAAAAGGTCTGTCTCAAAATTCATATGAAAAAGAGCAGTGAAATTACTAAAGACATCCTTAATTTCCTCACCTGTTTGCACAGGAGGGTGGGGATGGTGCAGTCCTTGGGTAGAGTGTGATCTAATAAATTGTCAGGCATTTGAGGGTGGTTAAGCTATGGTACCTGACCTGTGCTTCTGGAGTGTGGTCAGGCATTGGATAACCTGTGGGACTTTCTGACACCTGGAAAAGGCTGTTCAAATTGGGTATTACAGAGTGGGAGCAGGTAAGAAAGGAATTCTGTATATTAGGTCTCCAAGGCAGTTTATTGCATTGTTCATCTGGAACATCATGTGTGCAAAGAGAAGGGAGATGGGTTTTTGGCTAAAACCCTGCACAGCTGGAGTTTCAGGTAAAAAACCAGCAGGTTAGAATGGGATTCAGGGAGAGATGAAATCCCTTAATCTTAAAGTTTGTATCTTTGTGAATTATTGCTGTTTCCCTTCTGTAATGTCTTCCAAGCTGAACATCAGATATGGTTGTCCAGAGAGGTTGTGGACTCCCCATCCCTGGAAGTGTCCAAGGCCAGGTTGGATGGGGCTTGGAGCAACCTAGAATAGTGGAAGGTGTCCCTGCCCATGGCAGGGGGCTGGAACTGGATGATCTTTAAGGTCCCTTCCAACCCAAACCATTCCATGGCACTGGAATCATCCTTGTTGTTCCATGCTGAGGGAAGCAGTGAGTTCTGGAGTTAGTTCTTCCATGGGCATTTCCTTAAATTAATCAGGCTTTGTGATCTGGAATTCTTGATTCTCTTTCCTACCTCGGGGCAGGAAATACAAGCTTTGCAGTTGCCTCTGGATTTATAGCAGATTAATGTATTAAATTTGATTTAATCTCTTGCATTTGTTTTGGAAAGGGAACCTTGTATTCTTAGAAGGTCTCAGCTTCTCAGTATTCTAATCATATGCTTTTACTGTAAGGCTTAAACCTTAAGGTTTTCAATGGTGTGCTTTAAAATGATAAAAATAGGGAATAACCTCTGCATTTAAAAGGTGGGCTCCAAGATTCCTTCTGCTCTGTGGGATCTTGGCAGGAGTGTGTTGTGTCACATCAGTGTGTTCATCCCAGTTTGTGTCTTACAGAAAAAGCAATAATACCAGGCACACAGGCGTGTTCAGGGTTGATTGAAGGATCTCCTGTCCTAGTCCTGTTTAAATCTTCGGGGTTGTATGAAGGTGGAGGATGGTCTTAAGAAGGAACCAGATCATTAGAAGCTTTCTTCAGACTGAGTAAGAGTTCTGCCAACCCATGTACCTTCCACAAAGCCTCTTTGTCAGTTGTGTTTGTCTCTTGTGGCTGTGAAATGAGGGCACCGTGGCTACTTCAGAGCTCAGACACAATATTATCATTATTTTGACTCCAGCAATAAAAACTCAATATCTGATCTCAGGAGACAACGTGCCCCTTCCACATCTGTGAGCAAATGGGTGTCTTGGAGCATATTGCCCTTCACTCTGAGTGAGAAGGTGGGTTTGAAGAGAAAATTACAGGCAGCAAGGGTAAAGAAAACCATTTCCTTGGCATGGATGGTGTAAAAGGAGATGAGTCCCAAAGAGGTCAGTGTTGTTGGAAGTGTGGGGAGTAGCCATTCACAGGCTATGGGTGTTCAGAAAGAAACTCTCCATTTGACAGCGTTGTCTTCTGGATGACTTAGAAACAGAAAAACACAACTCAGTTTTAAAAGAGGGCTTTTAATTTATGTCAGATGTGAAAGTACCTGTAAGTTTGGTGTGTGTGCTTTGCAGAAGAAGAGCAGTGTGCTAAGATTAGTTCTTGGATTTCCATTTTGTGAGTTGCCTCTGTGGCTTCACATAGAAAACTCTGGCACCACCATGAAGACTGAGAAATTTTGGGGTGTCTTTGGTAGGAGCAGCTTGTGCCACATGAGCAGGAACTGGAGTGGTCTGTGTTTCTCTCTGCACTTCTTGGGGCTAAAGGATGGCCTGTCAGTGTTCTGGATAATCATTTCCTCTCTGCCTGCAGTGAAGTGTATCTAGAGCTGAACATAATACATAAAATACACTATCTGTGATGTTAATGCAGGAAATGGAAACATCATAAATATATATATTTAGTAGCATCTTAGCATTTTCATACAGTTTCCAAGCAGTGTTTTCTTTCTTCATAAGATAAAAAAGTGAGTGCTAGTTCAAACCTGTATTCAGTCTGCCCATAGGAAAAAGAATTTGCCTTTAGATGAATTTTTTTTCCCCTGTTTTATTGGTTGTGAAATACTAAATCCTTTTATATTGTATGTGTCCAGAGGAGGAGATAATGGGTGAGGTACCACATCAGGAAAAAAAAAATAAAAAAAAAATCTGTGGAGCTCAGAATTAACACTTAAATCTGTGTGGAAAATCAGATTTGGGTCTTTTTGAAATGGAGGGATGGTAGGACACAGAGATGGAGCCTGGAGATTTGTGTGCTGTTTGTGCTTTTCATCTGTTGCATAAGCTTGGACAAGCTGCTTTGCATTTCCCTGCTTCAGTTCTCCTGTCAGAGACCTGTGTGTTTTACTTGCTATTGGGAAAGCACTTCAAAATCTTCAATTAGTATTATCATAGACTTCTCTGAGCTCACTTAAAATCCATTTCCTCCTCACTCATGCCTTCTCAAAGACAAAAATAAATAGATTTTTTTTTCTTTTTTTTTCCAAATGGCATTGATTGACTGATACTCTGCCGCTGCTTGAGGCAGGATTTAACTGGTGCTTTCTGTTGTTTGAGCATCCACTGAGCAGCTCCAAATGGAGAGTCCTGTTGGGTACATCGTGTCTCTAATTCTGTCAGGGACATGGTCTGCCAGGAGGTATTTCCTTCTTCCTTTTAATCAGCAGCCTGGAATTTGCAATCCTCCTGGTGTCACAGACCTCTGTAGACAGCTTTACATTCCCATTGGCTGATCTTGCACATGAATCAGCCAGAGCTTGGAGCATCGTGGATGGAGGTGGCGCTGGAAACACAGTCTGTATCCCCAAAAATCACACTTGTCAGGCTCTGATGTACCCTGCAGCATCCTCAGGTGTGTGGCAGAGCATTGCTGAACTCCTCATCACCTCCTGACCCTCAGAGGTTTGGGACTGATGTACCTGGACCAAATTGGGGCAGGGCAAGTGTGAACCTTAGTGCAGGCAGTTCTTGTCTGAGGTGCTGCTGCTCCTGTAAGTGCAAGAAGTGAATCAAAGCAGGAATTTCCAGTGTGGGTGCAGTGGTTGACCAGGAAAACGCATTGATCTTGCACAACCAGGTGTGCCAGAAACAGTTCAGTTTATAGAGTTAAATCACCACTCTTAGAAGGAACAACTCTCCTGTGAAACATCGGTGCCCAGAAGCAGCTGCCACACTGCTGGGCAGCTTTGCATTCTCCATTAATGTGCCCGGTGTCCTGGCAAGGTTCCCACAGACAGAGCTGAGGAAGTGGATGGTATAAAAGCAGAACTCTTTGGGCTTTTTGTTCTGCCTCGATCCATCAGCCTTCCTGGGGCTGTGCTGTGACAGAGCATCTGCATTCCACGTCTGGAGACACGGGGAGAGGGAGCTCCTGAAGGACCTTTGCTGATGGCTGTGCTTTGGTTCAGGGGTGTTCAAAGCCCTGCAGGCTGCACACAAGCGAGCTGTAATTTATTTTAATTAAATACAATAGCTGCGTGCACACTGCAGAAGGGATAAGACAGGGATTCCCCACCTCTGATTTATCGTCTTGCTGTTTGGATTTCTTTGCTATTGTCTTCCCACTCACAGATTTATGCAGAGATGTCTCATCCTCTCCCTCCTGTGCTGTTAGCAGTAGAATCTGTCTTTTGAAATGCAGCAAATTTTGCTGAAATTTTGCTGGTTTTGAGAAGCTTTTCCTGCTGGATGGTAGCGGAGGCATCCCTGCCCTTCCTCATACACACACACACCCCTGTGCAAGGTTTATTTTAAATGGAGGGCTGCAGGAAGCAGAATTCTCATCCCTTGGAAGCCTTCTCGTAGCTGATTTTCATATTCTGAATTAGGGAGCTGGGAGTACCCACCCTGGGGCTGGCAGGCAGCCTGGCAGGAAGCTGGACAGACTGGCCTGCCGGCCAACCTTGTTGCCTTTTATAGAGCTTTCTTTTTCTTTTTTGGTGAAATCAGCACATTTCCATGAAATTGGTGCTTTGCAGGGTAAGATTGTTGTGTTTTTGGGAGGTTTTCGAGCTGCTCTGGTGTGAGACTTCAGCTTGCAGCTTTGGGAAATGGTTGGCTAATCTTAATAAAATCTTGAGATGGTTTTGTGAGAAGAGATGTTGGGTTTCTATGGAAGAAAATCCTGTTGGAAGGATGTTCTTCAGCCAGTGTGAGTGCCTGATGCATGTCACTGTTCAGGTGGGTGATTTGGCTGGCACAGGGGTCTTAAATTCCCTATCCACAAGTCTTGCATAACCAGAACTGTTTCTGAACAAAATTGCTGCCCAGTATTTTCTCTTTTCTTAAAATGGCTTACCTGGGGTAAATCCATGTAGGACCTGGATGTCCCACCTCCTTTGGCAGGGCAAAGTAATCACAGTCAGTGGGGAGATACAACCTGGGAGAAGGGACAGAAGCCTTCAGGTCTGGAGCAGAGTGTGAGGCTGCACTCCACCTACTCCATGTGCTGCAGCTCCATCAGGACTCTTCCTCCCTTGGGCCATGGAAGTGCTGGGAGGAAGCTGAGCCTGAATTCCCAAGGCACAGCATTGCTGCTGAACGAGGCTGGTGTTTTCTGGACTTCTCCAGTATCTGATGTGAACCTCCCCCAAATGCACTGGCACTGCAGAACCATCCGACTGGCACTTCAGGCAGATCAGGCTGATCTGGGATGTATTTTCTCTCCCAGTTCCCTTTCAGTAAATGAAGCTGCCTCCTTGGGAGGTTCTTTGCATTAGGAAGCATTTTGAATTTGTGAGTTTCCAATGAATCACCAATTAGCAGTTCCATGAAATTAATTTCAAATAAAATCAGACTTTGTTTGCCTGAGTAGTTGCTGCTTTCAGAGAAATCCTGAATGTGACCTGGATTCTCAGAAGCAGCTCATGTTGTAGTGGCCTCTGTGTACGTCCTCAGAATGGAGCTGATGTTTCCACAAACATTAGGAGTCATCTGTGTCATTTTTGCATGAGCCACTCTTAAATTGAATGCATTCACTAGGGAAAGTTATATTTGAAAATGGAGAAGACTTCATCTGTTTGGGTTTTTTGTTAGCTGTTGGAGCTCCAACATTTGCACAGTCACTGTGGGAAAGCTGAGTGCATAAATCCCCCTGGAAGAGAACCCACATGATAACCAAGAGGCTAAGTTAAAAAATAAATAGGGAAACTCTGCCATTGTGTAATCAGTCATTATAGGTTAGTTGGTTCTCATGTGCGTGGAGTGTTACTTCAGGATCCCATCCAGAGACACAATAGATACGTAGTTCCTAAGAAATCAAAGGAGGTATAATCTTACAAAACTTTTATAATAGGAAAGTTTGGCCTTTGTATGCAGAGGCTAAACCGGTTAAACAAACACCTAATATTGACTTGATATCTTAGTCTGACCCTGGGTGTGAAACTTACCTCTAACAACATGAAACGTGCCTCTTTTTTAAAAAAAACATTTATCTTCTTCCCTCAGAAAAACGTGTGTGCCATGTGCTCCTGCCTGAGCAAAAGGTGACAATTTTAACTCACTTTGGGCTCCCTGTTTCCTCTGCTCCAGTGCTCGAGGTACCCAGGGATCTGGAGGTCTCCTCAGGTGGCTGTTGTTAAATAAAACTACACTGAGATTCAGGAGTTCAGAGCCCACAGGAGTTAGCTCTGCAAACTGGTTTTTTCCATACCCAAGAAGTGTGAGTCAGTTTTTGCCCACTGAGTCAAATCTGTCCTCAGATTCATTTGAAGACACTCTACTGGATGTGTAACTGGGACTAGTGTTATGCATAGAAATGGCTTATGAAGCTCATTGAGTTATCCTGGGAGTGGGAGGGGGCACAGGGGGGACAGAGGTGATGGGGAGGCAGCTCAGGGGTGCCCTGGAAGGGCAGGGGATCCTCCTGCAGCATGGAGGGGGGGACAGAGATTCAGTGAGAATCCTGTGGGAGTCCCCCAGGGCCTGAGACATGGTTAATGTGAGTGTGCATTTCCTTGGAGATGCTGCTCAGCCCTGGTCCTGAGGCTGTCACCCCACTTAAGACAATGAGGGTCGTCCCTGGGCTTTAACAAAACTGGCAAAAGCCTGCTTGGCTCATCCTTTGGGATGCAGTTGTGCTTCCAGACACCAGCCCTCTCCCACAGCCCTTCTGGAAATGAATACCTTTCCCTTTGCACTGCATTCTTTCCCTTTATCTTCACCTGGCCAGCATTCCTGTGCATAAAGCTGTCCTCTCAGCTCAGGAGTCTGGAGCTGCCACCCTTTACCAGGATGTGACTCCTGCATGGTTTGCTGGCTGTGTCATGCAGGAACACTCCCTTTCCTCAGAAGGGATTGCATGACCATTAAACTTCAAGGCACAGGCACCTTCCAGGTATCAGTTTGTGTTCCTCTGTTCCAATGTTTAACCCTCACTCTGAGAAATTTCTCTTTGGACTTTGACTTTTGGACCAGGAAATGAATTTGATGGTTCCATTCTCCAGTCTTTGACTGGCTGCGGTCATCATTCTAATACTGTGCTCAGAAGAGTGACTAATCCCTCCTGTCTTCAGTGAACTACTAGACAGGCATGTGTTTATGTTCCCTATTCCTGTGTGTAATCACCCTAGGAAGAATTTTTCAGATTTGTTTTTTTTCCGCAGTTTTTTGGTGGGGACCCAGAGGAAATGAGTGATGGAATTCAAATGCAGCAGTTGAAAGATTTTTGCCATTACTTACTTGTGGTGCAGAGATGGGTTGGCAGCATCAGAGATGTGATATGCACAATCCTTTGTAGGTCTCTGACTGATTTTAATTCTTCCCATAATTCAAACCAGCTCGGAGTTGTCTTCACTCTCAGTGAAGAGCGTCATGCTCTTAGAAATTTATTGGGTTTAGATCATTCAGGTCTTTATTATCTTTTCTAAATGACCCTGATTTATAAGATGATGATTGTAGAAGAGTGGAATTCAGTGGAGTCCAGCAAGCAATCCTGTCCCCTTTTTTCCTTTTCTCTTTTCCTCTAGTTTCATTCTGGCAAAGTTTTGTGAAACATACAGTGTTTGAAAGGGGTGTTTACTCTGCACTGTTCTTACTCCTTTTCTGTCTAGTTCCTCACTTGAATTCCATCTCTGTATGTGACTCCATTACCTTCCTTCATCTCCAGTCTGCCAGATTACTCAAAGTAATCTCTGAGTTAATTTGCAAGGAGCTGAGAGCAACAGGTTTGAGATTCTTTTCATGCTAAGATTTCTTTTTGGGAAACTCTTGTGTTCCAGTTGGAGAAAGTAGCTCTTGCCTAAGGGAATTCAGAAGTCTGCTTCGCTGTCATGCTGACCTGCAAAGCTGTTTCTCTCTCTGATGTTCATGTAAATTTTTATTCCTAAGGATTTTAACAAGATTCACCATCAGCAGTTGCCTCTCTCTGACAGCTGCTCAAGAATATAGTTTAAAGTAAGCCTGTAATTTTTGGCACCTGTAGCTGAGTAAGAGAGACCCAGTCCTGATCCACAGCAGTAATCTAGTCACTGTTGTGTGGATGCAGAGCCTCCCGGGAGGTGTTTTGTGTATGTGAGTGCAGATGGTTAAGGATGCTGGAGGGACTCCAGGGAACACAGGTTTGTAGTTCAGCACTCACTTTTGTTCAGGATTTCTCAAACAGAACCACTTCCTGGACAGTATGATAAACAGTTACTTAAAAAAAAATAAAAAAATAAAAGAAATATTTTTATCTTGTTTTGAATCTAACTTGGGGTTGCTGCCATACATGCTGGAAACAGATCTGACTGTTTTGAAGTACAGGAAAACACCTGAGGGTCTGGTGTTTAAAGACTATCAAAAAACACTTTGTGGAGTGCCAGTTGTATTTTCAACCACATACATTATTGCTCAGCTCTTTACATGAAGCGTGGTCTGTGTTCTCTTCTGTTCAGACAACCCAGAGAAATGGGTGATTATTGCCTTTGTAGCATTTTACTACCTCTTCACATGCCAGTGTCTCCATTGAATCTGTGTGTCATTTTTAAGCACAGCAATAAACTGCATTCTGCTGAAACACTGGACAAACCCCATGTATTAAATTCACCCAGTTGATTGATGTTTTGTTGCTGCAGTGGGTGAGATGGAGATGAGATTTCTGACTGTGAAGAAAGTGAATTGCCACGATGGTTCTGTTGTCTGCTCACACAATGTGTGTGTTCCACCAAGTGTTTGTCAAAAGGAAGTGGAGTCCTTCAGTTTTTAACAGAGGGCATCACATTAAAAGTGAGCTCATGCCACAAAGTCTTTTTCCTCGCTCCTCTCTTCCATTTTTAGGTCAGATGATTCAGGTTTTCCTCAGTGCTTTTAACCTTTTGCCATCTGACTGGGCTGCTCAGGGGACAGCAGTGCTGTGAGGCCATCACTGAAAAAGATGCCTCTGCTGGGAGAGCTCTGCTTCACTGTCTTAAAATATTTGCTTGTGGTTTCTTATCCCTTTGCTGCTCTCCATTCCTCCTTAGCACTCAGGTAGCATCCTTGGTAAACATTCCTTTTTAGTTTCTCTTTCCTCTCTATCGCTTTCCCCTTCTAGGATAAAAGTGCCTGTGTGAGATAGGGAAAAAAGGGTCTGTAGCTCATGCAATCTACCAGCTTTTCATGGAAATGTAGATTTAATTGCTGGCAACAGAACAAAAGACAGACCATTACTGTTTCTCATTGTTACTTGAACAAAAATTTCCATACCTTGCTGGATGTTACGTCTTAAAACCATAGAATCCTTGTATTTTGTTGCCCAAATAATAAAGTGAATGGCTGCTCTGACTTCTTTATGAAACACAAGAGAGAGTTTTCCATGCACTTGCAGAGTGTTCTGCCTTTTAATATTTGGAAATAGATTTGAAAGCATTCTTAGGAGTGTACAAGAGTGTGCAGCTCAGCAGTGAGTAGGTTGTTTGGAGGCAGAGCTGTAGAGGAGAGCTGGGAGAAACATATTTGAAAATACCCTACAGATGGTTGGTGTGGTTCTTGTCCAGTACAGAAACCCTTCACTGAACAGACCTGAAACCGTGGCTAGGTTTGCAAAGCTGAATTCTGGGTTTAAAATGCTTTATGTCTTCATGGAGACTAAATCTTTTATCTTGCTTTGAGCAGCATAAATGTGTCAAGAGCAGCAGAGTTAGAACAGACGCACATTGCAGTAAGTGAAAGCTGAATTTGGTCCTTCTTGTTCTCTGCTTTTTAGTCATGTGATAATCTTTCCATAAATCATGTACTTGAAAGGTTTTCTTACTTCCTGCTTTTGCCAATCAGATTGTGTAAAATGCAGATGAACCCAGCTTCTGGTTTGTTAGGCATGAGCAGAACACCCCCTCCAAATCCCCTTCGCTCCCACCAGCCCCTGTTTTCCCCCCATCTGAAAACAGGACAGTGAGAATGACAAACTTTGACTAATAAAGCGGAGTTTTTTTGGTCTCCTCCCTTTCTTACTCTGACCTGTACTTCGCTTTCGTTTTATGAAGTGAACGTAGAAATTACCCTGTGGGAGTGGTGAAACTGCAGCAGAGAAACAAAAACTATTTGGATTCATCTGAGAGCTGTTCATTCGCTTGCTCCTCTTTTTATTAACGGCTCGAAGCGTGCAGCTTGTCTGGTTCTCCCTGCACGTGTGCTAGCAAGAACAGAGGTAATGCTTTGTGTGTCTCTTTCCTTTTAATAGTGCTTTAACTGTACCAGGGAAATTATTTATATTTTTATGATAACCTGTTATTTTAACTGTATTAATTGCGTGCACACAGCTGCCTGATGGGCACGTTCTATCGGTCTCAGCCAGCTCCATTTCCAGTAACTTTCATTTTTTTGGGGTGGAGGAATTGGGTTTTTAGATTCAGATCCACGTTCCGCAGGTGAAAATCCCAACTCTCTCCACTGGAGGTTGCAAAGCAGCTTCCAGCAGACATCAGCAGCCAAAATTCAGTCTATAATGGATTTGTTTTTCTCAATCATCCACGTACACCGGGATGAACATCTCTCTGTGCTGTAGGTGTTGTGCCAGCTCTTTTTGTGCCGGGGAAAGGACATTGCTATAAACTAATGAGCAACTTCTTGTCGCTGTTTGCTCTGGCGGGGTAAGATATTTTTAGTAAGTCATTTCAGAAGAGCAGGAACTTCCTGATACTCTTTTTTTTTGTTGTTGTTGTTAATTCTCCTCGAACTGAAAACGCGGGATTGGCAGCGTTTTAATTCCAAGAGGATCTTTCTCCCAAGGCACGGGAATTGTTCCTGGTCCCCCTGGCTGCAAGTGCAAGTTGTTGGAATTATGAGGCCAGTGGAGTGTTAAAGGACCAAAGCAAAGTTTGGTTTGGCTGTGGCTGGAGCAGCCCTGGCAAAAAACTCCTCTGAAATATCGCCGAGTAATTTCATGCTCCTTAACGCCTTTGCAAGGTTTTTGCACGGGGGAAGGAAGGAAGGACAGGAGGAAATAACTTCAGATTTTGCTAATATTACCTTAGGTAGCTGCTTCTGGAACTCTTCCAGAGGTCTTATTTGGGTGTATTTATGTTTTCTTCGTGTGAAACGTTTCCCAGAGTGTTAATCCTAGAAAGTCTTGGGTTTTCACCAACAAATGTGCTCAGAGTGTGTCTGGAAAGGGAAGCAGTGGCTTCCTATGGAAAGGGGCAAGGTGACAAGTTTAAAGAGGCACCAAGAAAGAAAGACCCTCTGTTTATGTGGCCTGGTTTTAAAAAACACTGCTAAGTGCTTAGTAATATATATAAGCTTGGCTTCTGATGTTTGTGTTAATTTAATGGTTGGAATACAGGTCAGTTTTGCCTCTGAAAGTGGAGATTTTTGAAGTGCTCAGTTAGTCAGTCCCAAGGACTTTGAAGAGCAGCAGGTCCAGATGTGTTGGGCAGGGAAAATACACATCAGAACCCTGAAGTTAAAGGTTAGAATTAGAGTTCCCTGCCTGTGATCTTGGACATGTGCTTGCATTCTTCCGTGTTGGCAGTTTCCTATCTGGAAAATTAGGATTAATAATACCTACCAGTAAATGTGGTGCTTGGGAACGTGGTTTAGTGGGGGACCTGGCAGTGCTGCCTTAATGGTTGACTTGATGATCTTACAGGGCTTGTTCCAACCTTAATGATTCTACTTCTCTTTCCTTACCTGAAGGAAACTGAATTCATTCATTCCTGTTGCAGTCTCAACATAAGCTGGAATAACTGAGAATTGCCACTGCCAGGAATTCTTCCAAGGGACTGTAAAGATTTGACAAACAAGACATGATGAGTTGCAATTAATGGTTAAACTCTTCCCTATAACAGTTCGTGCCAGTGCTCCAAGTGCTTCTGTTGAGTTGCAAGCTGATTAAAACCTGAAATTAGGTTTGTTGAAGAGCAAGAGGAGTTTACATGCAGGACAGTCATTGCTATTAGCTAAATAAGGTTTTATTTAAATTAAAATTGTGCAGCATTGCATGGCAGGGGGGCTGGAACCAGATGATCTTTAAGGTCCCTTCTTACCCAACACCTTCAGTGACCAGCCCAGGATAGCAGAATTCTCACAAATGGATTTGCTGTCGTGGCACTTGTGTCCAGTGATTAACTGCATGTTTGGGCTTTGTTTTTTTAATTATGCTGTCTAAAAAGTATTTCTACAGACTTTAAAAATAACTCAGCTATTTGAAATTTGGATTTCAATCCCTTTGCTCAAAACTATGAAGTGCGTTAACACAGATTTACTGGATGTATGAAGATGTCAAAATAGATACACAGTTTACAGTAGGTAACCAAGGGGATGCTGTCTCTTCTTGCTCTGTTTCAGTTGGGATTTAAAGTGGTAAATCAGTGAATTGTTTTTAAAATATTTGTACTTTTGCCATCTATTTTCAAATGGTTAAGGGAGGAGACGTTGTCCTTATGGATTCTGAAAAAGTGGACGTGAGAAGAAGCAGAATTTTCCACCCCAATCTTGTTCCCTGGTTTGCTGGGTCACAAGACTTGATGTGCCTGTTGTCAATAAAACAAGGGTAATATCAGAAATAATCAGAAATTCCTCAGTGATTCTAAACCCCAGTGAAAACAAGAGGTGGAAATGTCTGTAAAATTTTCTACCAGTATTTTAGCTTGTAGAACCAACATTTTGCACCCACATGCAGCTGAAGGACCTGCCTCTTTCTTGTCCATCCTTTCAGCCTTCTCTTTAACCACAGCACACATCAAAGTATTCCCAAAAACCTGAGCGTAAGAATTTATATTTGAAGAGCATTATCTGTGGATGACTTCATGTTTGTTCCAGTCTTCCTCATTTTCAGGTTCTGAAAGGCTTTCGTAACTTTTTCCATTCCCATCCCTGCCTTGAATCGAAGCCATTTTGAAAAACAAATGATTTTGAATTATGTAATGAAAAATTCCCAAATTTACCTCCAGCTTTAGCAGCACTTTATTGCTACAGCTCTTCTTCCCTAATCTGCAGAACAGAGCAAATGAAAATAAATAGAAGCTGGCATGTTTCTTCTTGTGCAGTTTTATTGGTGTGCGTGTTTGTTCATTTGTCTGTTCACTTGTAGAATTCCATGATCTTACAAAGTGGTTTGCGGTTTAGTCTGAATTGGGGAGACTTTCCTATTTTTCACATTTCAACCATTTCTGACATTTTAATGCAATAGAAACAATGCAGTGGAGGAGCCAGAGTGCTTTTGAAAATAGCCACTAGATATGTTGGTGCCCCGTGTCACTGCCTGAAGATTTTAAGAGTTTCTTGATAGATTCTTGGGCGTATTTTAATGACACATTCCACAGACAAATTCATTTGTATTTGTATGTTGAGTTGTCCAAAGCTTGTTAACAAATGGGTGAGAGACATACCCCAAAATGTGGGGTTTAGACACAACTCTGACAAGGGTGGCTACACCTTTTGCTGATTTTTATGTATAATATCTGACTTGCTGCTTTCAATGGTTTGCCCCTTGCCTACAGTTACACTTCATGTTATTGCCATGCTTTGTATTAAATTGGGGGAGAATTTGGCTGTATCCTAAATGTGGAGTTGAGCAGCGACATGTTGAGTGTGGTTTGATCAGACCTGTTTGCGTTAATTTAATGGTTGAATTAAATTAATACTGGAACATGGGTTTGAGTGTGGTGGCACAGCCACAGCTGTGTTTTCTTTTAAAGCTGCACACTGGAACAACAACAGCACTGGAGCAGGAGGTCACATTGATCTATACTGGAGTTCAGTGGTCCTGAGATTTTGACTGAGGTCCGTAGTGAACTGAAACAACCTTCCCAGCATTTGCTTTTCCTATTGGTGCCAGTGGAGAAGAAGCTGGGAATGGCCTCCTGGAGTTTTCAGGGAAACTCATTGTTCACACAAAGCCTGAGGAGGAATTCCCCTTCCTTCTTGGACTGCTAGGTATGCAGTGAACCATACAGTTTGCTTTTGCTACATACCATCTGGATTTTAGTTTTATTTACTGACTTCCCACCCTTCAGGGTGTCACTGTATTGTATATTCCACTTTTGTTAGCCTGGCATTTGGTGCTCATGTTGTGCAAGTTACTGGTGCTTGGAACAGAGGTAGTCATGGAAGAAATGGAAATTGGTTGAAATTTCCCCTGCATTGTGTCTTCAGGAGAATAGAAACTGAGTGCTTTGATTGTGTTGGGGCTTCTCGTGTTTACCTGGGCTGTGTGTGGTTGGGTCCTTTGTACTGTTTCTTCTCTCCTGAGAATGGAATTGGCTTCTTTCTTCTCTGTCTAAGGAACATCTAAAGCTGATACACTGCAAGAATAACCCCAGCCCCCAGAATGCCAGCAGCAGTCTGAGCTGGAGTGCCCTGGGGTGCACAGGCAGGTCTGACAGATGTCACTGTCACTGTCACCATGTTGACTCCAGACTGAACCCCCCTGGTGCTGGAGGCTTTGTGCAAGGACATAAACTCTGTGTACAAACCCTGGAGGCTCCAGTGCTGTGTTAGAGAGATGTGGCTGGGTCTGTGCCTCTCTGCAGCTTCATGGCCAAGCCAAGGAAACCACCCCAACATGCCAGGAGAGCTGGCTTTGCAAAGAATAGTATTGTTATTGATAGTTTTTCATTAACCAGGTTACTCCAGCTTCCTGTTATCAGACATATTTGAGAGTTGACTGTGCTGTATTGTATCAAAGTTCCCTTCTCCTGCTTCATGGTCCACAAGTTTGGCTTTTCCCTTGAGATAGCATTAAGCTGTGTGTTCAGTGTCCCTTGTGATCCAAACGTGGCCACGTTGCTTTGAGACACAAACCTTTAGTATCACTGGGGGTCACTGTATGAGCTTCTGCAAAGCTGGGTGAGATTGAACAATTGGTTAATGTTCAGTAAGCAAAATTTCCTTTTTCTGTGCAGAATTTGCATCCAACTGCAGTGTAATGATAGGCCTGGATGACCACATTTAGTAAAGCAGTCTCCTACCAAGAGTCCTTGCTGTTAAGTAAATCAAAACATGTTATTTCACCTGGTGGTTTGTGAAAAATTAAGTAACAGTTTTATAATCAGATCTCTGCGAACGCTAAATGGCACGTCACAATAAAAAAAGTCTCCTTATGTAAATTGTTTATACGCTGCTAATCCTTTTTTTATGGTGAGAAAAGCATTCCATGGGTTTTTAGTAAAGGAAATTTGTATATTCCTGTAGTCACCAGTGCATTTGACTTCCCTGGTTTGGCTGACAAATCTGCTGACAGTTTTTAAATCTGAAGATCCTACCTGGACCCAGCTGGAAGTTTATTGTGTAGAACACTTCTCAAATTCCCTGTCACAGTTGCAGAATAATCTGGATTGCACTGACTCTGCAAAGGAAGAGATTGCACAAGAGGCATTTTGCTGTCAGTCTTTCCAGAGTGGAGTTCTGTCCTTTCCTGCAGAGTGCAATGCCTTTGTCCCCAAAATTCTGCTAATGATCCTTTCCCTCTTCATTTTTGCACACAAATCCTGGACCTTCCTACTTGAGTACTTGCATGTTGAAACCTGGGAGAGACCTTCTGTAACCTTAACCTTTGCTTGCCATGGAGAAGAGCCAGCACATACCAGAGCAGTGGTGGAGAGTTCGGGATGTGATGGCCAAAGTGCTAGCTGTACTGGGAAGGAAATCCCTGGGCTCAGCTGGAAAAATTCACCCCAGGAGTTCCAGATCTCTCTCATTTCTTGTTGAGGAACATGTGAAAGAGGCCTGGCTCTCAAAGGATTAAGTAAGTTCCCATGGTTTTAGGAGCCATAAAGCAGATTCACTCAGATGTTCAGTGGTGTGACCTGTAATATGTTACATGTGTGTGTGGTGGGGCTGGTGGAGGCTCAGGCAGAGGCTGAGTTGAATTTGGATGAAAACAGAGTTAGGGCTGACCCAAAGTCTGCACTTGAACTCTGGGAAATAGGACAACCCACCAAGAGCAGCGTGGCTGGGAGGAAGTGCAGAGTCAAATTTTCCCTCCTACTTCAACACTCAAACGTGGATAGTAAATAAGAAGACACTGTCTTTTTTGACCTTTCCTCAGTCATGCTCATCTGGTTGCTCTATGTCCTTACTCCTTGCAAAGAGGAATTCACAGGGAAACAAATGAGGTATCACTGACTGTGCCAGGGTGAATTTGCTTATAGACACGTGAGCGTGAGCAGTGTTATGAAATGGAACAAGTGGGGCGTAGGGAATTTTTGGATCCCAAGATGAGAATAATTTCAGAGAAGTATAGACAAGTTGGAAGCATTACCAGTAGAAGTTGGTAGGTCCTTTTCTTGCTGCCACCCAATTGCCTACCTTTTGGCAGTGGAGAAGGATTTTGGTTTGTTTTGGTTTTTTTCTCCATGAGACCCAAAAAAACATGAACAAGCCTGCATGGATTTTTATAACATGATGCTCACATCATGGGATCGCAGAATAATTTAAGTTGGAAGGGACTTCACGAAGTCTCCAGTCCAATCTCCTGCTCAGGATCAGCTTTCTCTTGTCATTCACCTGGTAGCGTTGCTGGAAATGAAATATTAGAAGTCATTGTGATTATTTAGTTGCTGTAGGGGAAGAATATCTGACAGAATAAAGGCCACCAGTCAGTGGTGTGGAAGGAAAACTAAACATTTCCAGAAGAAAGTGCGTGTTTTTGGGAGATGGAGGCAAAGAGGATAAAGGGAAGATCAGGCACAGTAATAATGAACTTCTTTGAACTGGTTGTGAATGGCAGAGGACACAGGAGCTCCCTCTTTTAGCAGAGATGTTTTGTACTGGACTCAGCTGGACTGTGCTGGAATTGCTGGAAGGATCAGAGATCTCCTGAGAGATCCTTATCTAGCAAAGCATTTCAGTAATCAACATGAAATTAAGATGTTGTGCATTGGGGCCTCAAATTTTAGTAACACTAACTTGTGAAATTCCTTTGTGAACTGAAAGGCAATAAAATAATTACCCAGGTTTTGTATCCCTTTTAAAAACTGGATTTCCTGGCTTCATGTGTAGTGGACATAGTCACTCCCATAGCAGACTGACTTCAAAGAGTCTGAGTATTTCCAGTGAAGACTGGGGACCATTATTGCTGAATTTAAATGATACTTGAAGTGAAGATAATGTGACACAAATGTTGGACCTGGAAAGAAGTGGAAGGCTGAATTCTTTTGTGTAACTAATGGAACTAGGGAGGACAGGAGAGAATAATTCCTGGCTACCAGCTGAGGCCAGTGGAAGGACATGGATGCACTTACTGAAAGACAAATCTTAAAAATGACAAATGACAAATCTTAAAAATATCCAGCAAATTTGGGAGGAGTTTAGATAAGCCCCTTTGAAAAGCAGGAAGCTGTGCTTGTTAAAATCAGTCCTTGCTTTGAGTTGCAGATTTGGCACTACAGCTTGTCCAAGAAGTATCTTGGCACAAGCTGGGCTTGACCAGGAAATGATTTTCTCTGGAGCTTAATGTTGAGGGGAAGCAGCTTTGCTTCTCTTTGAAGGCACGTCTGCAGAAGGTGTATCACCAGTGACTCTGCCTGAGCAAGTTGATAAAAATGTGTCTGGGTGACAATAAATGTTCTCAGCTTTGCCCTGAGCAGCCTCTGCCTTTGAAGTTCCTGTAGTTCCATTATATGGTGTTTGCAGTGCTGGCAGAAGTGCCTCAAAATGTTTACAAGGCAACTTCTGTGTTACTGAAGGCTCGGATATTTCATATAAAAATGAGGACTGCTCTCAAAACTGGATTTTACCAGATAAAACTCTCGTTTATCCTGGTGCGTTTAGTCCATATTTTCCTGTGCAACCTCAGTCATGTCCAAGTTTTAAGAAAGTGTTTGTCCCTCCCAGTTCAGGTTCCACCTGCACAGGAATTTTGCTTCTTGTTCCATCATCCCATCACTGGAGGGGAAAGAAGGAGAGTATCTAAAACTCTGATTTGTGGCTGAGTTATGGGAGCAAGTAGAGATACAAGGGGGCAGCTGAGAGAATGTAAGGTTTGAGTCTTACTAATTACAGTGGTAGTGAGTAAAAATGGGCTGTGAGTAAAGGCTTCATTAAAAATATTCTCAGTTGGTTTAAGTTTGACCTCTGATATGTAGAAAATCTGATTGAGGAATGAACAGTGCAGAAGAGGCTTTAACTTTTGGTGTCTGAGATTTATGTAGCCAGCAGGAATACACAGACAAGGGTTTGGGAGCTGCTGGTTTTTTATTATTATTTTATTTTCTCCCCTCTTTCTTTTTTCTTTCTTTCTTTTCTTCCTTTTAGTTGCATCTTTTTGCCAGATCTCTACTTCAGGGAAATTTGTCCCATGGTGAAGTTTCATCTGCAGGACAGTGGGGTTTACTTTTGCTTGAGGTTTCAGTGTGCTGTCCTTCAGCTCTTCCATGGACAGGTGATCACAACAGCTGATAGCCCTGTTATTTGGCACACAGGTACAGCAGGAATGGGGTGTGGAAGCAGGTACCTGTTTCTAACCATGCACCTGTAACAGGCAGACACTGAAATAATGATGGATAATGGCAGTGCAGTGTTGTTAACAAGGTGTTCTGCAATTAAAAGGCAAATACCCTTTCAGACCTCCCCTTCTGCCCTGGGAAACAGCTGTTGCCACTGCACAGGGGTTTGTTGAGGTACAGACAGTTTGTAGGAATCATCTACAACCTCAGAGTAAATATTCAAACTGTGTAGCAGCAGCATTGAGCAGATCAGGTGGGAAGCCAGGACTCTGGTGGTGCACAACCTGCTTGTACCTTATTTCAGCACATCACTTACTTTCTCTGAGGATTAGCCTCCTGTTTTTTGCAAAGTAAATCTAAAGGTTTCAGTTTATAACTGTGACTGAGGAAAAACAACACAGGGATGTAGGGATGGGAAAGGTGGGTTTGCCTCTGTGTTGCTCATCAATATAAGAGTAGCACAGAAGGTCACTCTGATACACAGCAGGTGCTGAGGAGTCCACCAAATCCACAAGGCTCTCTGAGATGGGAATAAAACACAAATCCTTTGAGTAGCTTTGATCCAAAAAAAAGGAGATTTGCTAGAGATTTCCCAGAATTAAATGAAAGCTTCACTTTCTCCGGCATTTGTGTGGAAGGAGAGGGGATACATCAATAGCTGTCAGCCATGGGAATGCTAAATGAGAACTGCAGGTAGGTAGGTGGATAAACAGGGACAAAAGCTGCAATTACTGCCTGCTGTTTGGAAAGCACCCTGGTGCTCTCCAGGCCTCCCAGTGCAGCAGAGAGGTGCCAACCCACTGCAGAGAAGCCACAGCTGGGTGCCAGCGATTCATATCCACTTCACAGAGTGGCTTTGAGATCTGCAGATGATAGAGCTGCTAAGTGTTGTTATGAATGATTCAGAGCTCCTGGCTCCTGTTTCCATACATGGATCATCAGACTGCCTTTCTCTGCCATTTTAAAATAATTGTCTGAATGACCTGGATATCTTCGAAGTAGCTCGAATGTGTGTTCAGGTGCTGGCTGCAGAAGGGAACTCTTTCATCTGTTAACACTTAACGTTAATTTTGCTTCATTAATGGCATTCTCTTTACCCAAATTTACATGATTCAGCTTGCAGTCTGTTGGAGGTGGTGCTCTCTTCCAGTGGTAGCTTTGCCCGAGCATCTCCCCAGTATGTGCTGGGAGACACGTAGGGAGCTGTTGGTGTCCCATCCCCTTCCACGGGCACACGAACAATGACGGGTTTGTTTGGTTGTCGCTCAAACAATACTGGGGAAAAGCTCCGTCCCGCCTGGCTGTCAGTTCTGTTGTTGTACTTTGCTCTTTGGTGACATCACTGGTGGCAGCTAAATAAAGTTTATTAATTGTTAGATGCTCTTTGACCAAGGGTGTTGACTTTCCCTGGCAGCCAATCATACACTGCTGGTTTTCCAGAGGAAGCTGCTAATCTACCATAATACAATAATTTAGTTATGAGGGTTGGAGAGAGTGGAGCGGGTCTGTTTTTGTAGATGAGAGACAAATAAAAGAGAACTGAAGAGCTGGAGAAGGACTTTTGACAAGGGTATATAGTGATAGGACAAGGGGGAATGGCCTTAAACCGGATGGCAAGGTTAGATTAGATATGAGGAAGAAATTCTTTGAGTGTAGGGAGTCCCTGGCACAGGTTGCCCAGAGAAGCTGTGACTGCCCCATCTCTGGAAGTGTCCAAGGCCAGGCTGGGTAGGACTTGGAGCAGCCTGGGATAGTGGAAGGTGCCTCTGCCCATGGCAAGGGGTTGGAACGAGCTGATCTTTAATGTCCTTTCAGCCCCAAAGCACTCCATGATTCTGTGAATTACGCACGTTTTCAGGGTCTGATTCTGCACTGGCAGCAGAGAGCTCTGAAATTACAAACCCTCTGCCGTGTTCCACATCACTTTGGTGCCTCAGAGGTCAGTCCTAGCATGGGGAGCAGTGCTGTATTCCTGCCCCTGGCGGTCCAGCTCAGCCAGGCTCCAGCCTGTTCTCCAGCCTGGGGACACACACCCCGAGCATTGAGAGCTCACGTTCCTCCCGCAGAAGGGATGCCTTTGGTTTCCTGGGAAAGCTGTTCATACACATGTGGTTGTGTGCTGAGGAGGAGATCAGCAAGGGCAGCGGGGTTAAGGAAACACTGGTGCTGGTTCTGCCTACGCTGAGAGCCAGGCTGAGCATGGCCACGGGGTTTCCAGAGAAGACACACCAGATGCAGCTGTGCAACATCATGAGTTTCAGCTCTGCTCATTAATAGCCACATCCTTGTGACTATCCTTGGGATCCATCCTCTTTGCCCTGCAAGGAGAGCTCAGCCCTTGATGCTGTGCCTTGTCTTACCCCCAGGCTCTCCTTCCATGACCATGTCCTCTCCCAAAATGCAGCTTTGAGGCAGTAAACATTTGGCATTGAGGTGGAGACTTCCAGGTGAACACAAGTGAGAAACACAGTCCAGAGCTGGTAGTGCACTTTGAACGTCTTGCCCTTAACCATAAGATTATTCCTTCATCCTCATAAACATACTTTGATTGATGGAAGAGGATGTTGCATAGTGAAATCCACTGTCCGCTCTTTATGTTAATGTGTTTGCTTTCAAATTACTTTAAGAGTGAAAATGGATCAGTTACTTCCATTACTTCATCCATCTCTGTGTCCTGGGGCCAGTGCTGCAAAATTTAGCAGCATTCAGCTTTGAGGAAGAAAGTTCTTGAACAAAAACTGAGAGAGGCAACACTCTTTATTTGTGGTTTTCCACTGAAATTAAGTACATAAAGTTCACACCACAAATCATTATCTGAAATCTCCCAGGTTTTTCTGCAGTAGTTTAAAGCAGCATTTGAGAACTGATTTCACTCTTAACTCATCTGACAGATCTGTGAAGTTCCCGGCTTCCCTTCTGTGAGGGAAAACATCCCAAGTAGCTGCCTGGAATAAGTCAGATGAATCATGTCATGGAAGTGACAGTGTCTTTTCACTGACTATAGAGGGGTTCCCTGTGACTAACTCAGACATCAGCATCTGTGCTGCAGGTATTGAAATAGAAGTGAGATTAATCCCACTCATGAAGTATTCTACTTGCTTCCAGTTGAGATGCAGTGTATTGGGTGTTTCATTGGCTTCAGAAGAAAATCTGAATCAGAATTCCAAGGAGTTTTATTCATTTACAGATAATCTGGCATTTTTTTCCCCCCACCAGGTTTTGCAGTGGAGCTTTTATTTAAACTAAGTAATTAACTTGTCCTTAAACTTACATGTGGTTCTCGCTTAAAAGCAGTCAATAAACATGGTTACATGGCTGTTGGGAAGAGGTTCAGCATCATTCATGATTAGCGGGATGGAACACCTCTCCTGTGCGGAAAGGCTGACAGAATTGGGATTGTTCAGCCTGGATAAGAGAAGGCTGATGAGATCCTGAAGTCACTAAAGATGCTAAAGGAGACCTGGAGAGAGACTTTTACCTAGGGCAAGTGATAACAGAACAAGGGGGAATGGCTTTAAATTTGACAGAGGGCAGGGTTAGATGGGATACTGGGGAGAAATTCTTCACTGGGAGCGTGGTGAGGCACAGCTTTCCCAGAGGAGTTGTGGCTGCCCCACCCCCAGAAGTAATTAAGGCCAGGTTGGACAGGGCTTGGAGCAACCTGGTTTAGTGGAAGTGTCCCTGCCCATAGCAGGTGGTTGGAACTGGGTGGTCTTTAAGGTCCCTTCCAATCCAAACCATCCCATGATCCAGTTGAAACCCTTATTTTGGGTCAGCCTAGAGCTGTTCCTGGAAAAATTCAGGTGAGGTTATTGCATCATTGTGGTGGACATTGGATTCTCTTGAGTTGTTTGTCCATTAAAATTAGAGGACTTGCTGGAATATTTCAGCAGGATGCTACAGCCACATGTTGATGTCTGCAAAATCGTTGTTGGCAGAGTCTGCAGACACCAACACAGAAATGTACCCTGGTGTGTTTAGAGGAATATTTGCCCAGCGGGTTCATACTGTGTAAACATGTGCATGTAAATACACAAATAGTGCCAGACTGATGGATCAGGAAAGAGCAAAATTCCCAAACAGCAGTGTAGGATGGATGGTGCTACTGCAAAGCTTTCCTGTGCTCCCTCAGGAGTGTATTTTGGTCCTTCAGCAAGGTTGATGACGATGAGGGCAGTTCATGTCTCTGCTGGTTAAGTTGGAGCATCTTTACAGAGCTAAATCCTACATAAGGGAAGGAAAACAATTAATTTTATTTTTTTTTGCCACAGTGCTGGGGCTGAGCTGTTCTTTCTTGGAAGAAGGAAGATGATGTTTCTTCTTCCATCCGGACAAGAAGCACTCTTTGCCATTGCCCTGGAGCGTCCATCACCAACATCTCTTTCCTTCTCCAGTTCCCATTGACAGTTATTTTTGCATTGACACGAGTGCCAGTTCCAAGGACTGAGTCAGATATTGAAGTGTTCATAGTAAATTGTTAATCCTCGTCTATTGAAGTTGCACAGGGAGGGAATGTGGGGTGTGATGCCATGACAAGTACCAGCTCTGAGTGCCCACAGTCGTTACATTGGTGCTGAACCGACTTGTTCTTTTTTTGAGGGAATGTTGGTTAGTTGGAATGTTAGTACATGCTTGTGCTAATGCACTTTCAAAGTGGGTTGAGTTAAATTAAGGAACTGGCAGCAAGAACAAGCCAGAAGCCTTAAGGAAGTGGTGCTGCCAGGCTCTGGCATCCCTGCCAAGGCCAGTACACTGGGGCACAGCTAGGTACACTCCAAAACGTGTCCTGCACAAGAGGTGACTCGCCCACGAGGCTGACTCAGTGTCATGGGCTGTTGTGTGTTTGCTTATCTGCCAGGGAGGTCCGTGGGACGTGAAGTGCTTGACACTTTTGGAGAAGTTTCATCTTGCAACAGCAAAATGCGATGCTGAGGGTTGGGTACCTCTCCCAGGGTTGGGTACCCGTCCCAGGGTTGGGTACCTCTCCCAGGGTTGGGTACCTCTCCCGGGTTTGGGTACCTCTCCTGGGGTTGGGTACCTCTCCCAAAGTTGGGTACCTCTCCCAGGGTTGGGTGCATCTTCTGCTGTTGTTTGGTGGTGCCCTGATTGTCTCCCTCCCGTGGGTTCATGGGCAGTGATGTGCTGGAGAGGTTGTGGATGGTTTTTGGTCTACAGAGCGCTCAGGGCAGAGTGTTGCTTGGCTCAGGGTGGAACTTGGTGTTGTGTCTCCAGAGGGTCAACTCTCACCCTCCTTTCCCACTTTTCTCGTCTCAGCTCCCTCTGGCACTCTCATTCAGATACTCTCCCAAGACACGAAGTGATGCGCCGAGGCCACACCAAGGTGAGAGCTGGAAGTGCTGGAGCTCAGTTCTCCCAGGCAGTCCCTCTCTCAGCTCGCTGGTGGAGCGTGCAGACCTTCCCCTGCAGGCATGTTTTTCCTTGCCATTGTCCGCCTATCTCGGTTCTTTGGCTCCTGAGATATCATTTTACCTGTACTTTTCCATCCTGGGTGAGGACAAGCATGGTGTGATGCAGAGCTGAGGTGGAGATGCCAAGAGTTTCAAACGTGCCATCTAGTGGTGTGAGCTCGGAGCACTCAAAATACAGGAAATCCCCCCAAAAAACCACCCTCCTCCAAGTACTCATTATTTCTGAAGTGCTCCTGTGTTTTTGGGCAGAAAATGAGTGTTTATGGCCCCTGCTACCCTGTCGGGTTTTCTGAGTGTTGGGGAACTGAGCTGTTCAAGGATTTCTTAAGCAGAAGGAGGAACAGGGAGTTTTTAAGTCTGTTATTTAAAGCATATGCTGAGAGGTCTGTACCTTCATACCAAGAAACCAGAGTTCATGCTGTTACTGCCTCCCCTTGGAGGAGCCGAATCAACTTTGCAAACAAAATAAATCTTAACTTAAAACACCCTTTATCTGGGGAGGAGGGGAGAGGGAGGTAACAATAATGTGCTTGTCTGTAGCCCTGCAACAATTCATCAGCAGCGCCCTGTCATGAAATGCCCTGTGTTTGTGGATCAGCACTAGGACATGCTCCACCCCAGCTAATAACCTGAAGTACTTCCAGCTTCCTCCCTGCTGAAGAAGGGAGCACCAAAATTGCAAAAGGCTCAAAAAAAAAATCTTTCTTAAAACCTACATTCATCACCAAGATAAGAATAGGCCTTACAGTGAGGAGTGTTAAAAGGCATGAGGTTTGTACCACAATTTGGCATGTGCATGCAGTGAATTACAGCCTGAATTCAATCTGTCTTGGGTGTTTGTCTTTGCTGTTATCTTCAGTTTGGGCTCTGGCGCAGAATTAAAGTTGCTCAGGTTGATGTTTATGTGTGCTTGCTGTTCCCAGGATTTTTACCTAGAGGTCATCGTGTCCTTTTCTCTCATTACCAAGAAACTTGTTTGCTGTTTGCATTGGATTATGTGATCCATCTGTTGTAGCTACCAGAGTAAGTCGGGAGAGCAATTCCATCCTGCCTCGTGTGCCCCTCACGTCATCCTTTCCACACCAGGGTCAGAATTCAGCCATTCCTATCATCTCCTACAGCTCTAGAATTTATTTGTGAACGTGGCTTGTGTGCAGGCCCACAAGATGAAATGCAAGAAATTGTCAGCACTGGAATGACAAACTTAAAATTCTATGGCAGCCAGATGCCTGTAGAAGGAGCAAGAAGAGCTAAACATCATAAGAACTGCCAGTGAGCAAAGTAGGAAGAAAGAAGTGTGGCGGTATTAAATGTCTGCTTACACAGCTTGGATAAAACATAGAAGGAGGATTAAGGAGACAAATTGAAATCCAGACTTCCAAATGCCCAGAGAAGACCTTTTCTCTGCAGGGTGAGGGTCAAGCTGCTCTTGCATATTGTCTCATTGTGAATCTTTGATGTGTTTCGTGAGCAGCGGAGTGTTTCAGGAGTGGGGGTGAGGGGGCACCTCTCAGCTCATAAATGTGTAGAGGCAGAATTACAGCAGAGTGCCAGGCTGTGGGGCTGGGAGGAGAAAACAGAACATAAGCCTCCTGCTTCTCAGGTAAGAGGCCAGGCAATGGGAAGGTGCAGAAGGGCGATTAGCATCTCTTTCCCAGAGAAAATTGTGGTGTCATGCTTTGTGCTGGATTGTGGACCCCCCTGAAAGGCTGGGCCAAGGTATCTAGAAGGCCAGTCCTATAATGATTAAATTTTAAGCAAGAGGAGGTTTAGTTTGCATCTGGTTTAGTCCTTCAAGTGCTTGGTAACACAAAAAGGGGACATGGGCAAGGGGGAAAAGCCCTGGTGTTACTGATGAAGAGCTGTGCAAAGTGTATGTGCTAATCTAGTGGAGACTGATTTATTTGTTTGTTTGTTTGTTTGGATGGAGACACCTAAATGACACTGAAGTGAGTGTTTTTGTCTCACTGGCTGTGTCTGTGCTGCCTGTACCCCTCAGGGAGCCACAGTGTCCTTCCAGGATGTGTTCAGCCCAGGCAAAGTCCCTGCACCAGCACAGCATGGAGACCACCATAAGATGTTAATCACAACCTTCCTTTTTTTTTTTTAGTGGAGGGGTTTTCTTGTAAGTTTGTTGGGGTTTTTGTGGTGTTTTTAATTTTGAAGTTCCTGATGCTGCAGTTTACCAGTTTAGTGGTTTTATTCTGACTACAAGAGCGTGAGTTTTAAGACCTGGTCACATACCCAGCTTTTGGTCCTAAAGACTGAATTTGAATTTGGTGTGAATTGACTCTCTGGTGGTCTTGGAAGGTGCAGCTCTTGCTGGAGGAGTGCCAGAAGCCTGCATGGGGACATGGAAACCAAACCTAGCATGGTTCTACCTGTGCTGCAGGATTCCCACTCATTCTGGAGTGAGCCATCCCTACAAACACCCCAGGCTCTGCTCCCTCCTAATAGAGGCCACAGGGATATTCTAACATGGATCTGCTGTGGCCCACAGTTCAGAAAGCTGTGTTATTTATTAGACAAAGTGGACCTACCTGGCAGGAAATATTTGTTTGTACTAGTGGGAAGCAGCATTTGACTTTATGACGGCAATGCAGGTCTTTTATTAGTAAAACTTAATGTGTAACAGGATAATTCCGTTGCACCTACTACTATACTGGCACGATTTTGTACAAAATAAGTTTCTTGTTTCCTTGAAGGCCTTACATAAGCCTTGAAACTGGGAATGGATCCAGCGTGTTCGATCACAATAAAGGAGCTGCTTCAGAGCAGGCTCTGCTTTGGAAATAGCCGTAAACAGGTTTATATATAGGCACTGCTGTTCTACACAAAACTTGCTGAAGAAACGTTTCCCAGGGTCTTGTGGTTTTGCTGTGCCATGGGGACTCTGCTCAGGCTAATCCATGAACAAACCTGCTGTAAGAATTCCAGGCAAGGTTTAAAACCCAGAAATGTCCCTCAGATCTGTACCTGCTCAAAGGGCTGGGCGTTGAATGGCTCTTTTTGCTGTTTAAAAGGCATTTGATAAAAAGGCTTGGAAACTTGGGCTGGCATCCTACGTATGCAAATGTGGGTGCTGTCCACGTTATATTTGGATTTCAGGGTTTTTCAGATCCATTTCGAGGCGATGGGTAGCAGCCTTACGTGATTTGATCGCTGGCTTTCATCACCCATGCCCGATTATTATACATGAGATCCATCAGCCCCCTCGCAGCACCAGTTCCTGCGGCTGAGCATCAGCATGCTTGGGAACAATAAAGGGCTGGCATTGGGGAGTTTCTTTCCCTTCTAATTGGGCAGGACCCAAAATTACTCCTTTGCAGAGCTCACCGATCAGGTTTGTGCCTTGGACAGGTACATTTCCATCTGAGCAGCCTGGGGATGTGGAATTTGGGCGGGGGGTTGTTGCCAATCCACATCCAGCATCTTTAGTTGTGCGCTCTCGTGGAGGTCCGGATAGGTACAGGACAAAACATGGGAACACTCCTGCCTTTGTGATTGATTTTTGAGGATAATTTGCCATTTTGTTCCTCGCCTCCTTCCTAATGAGCTGAATTGTTAAAATATGTTAATGCAAGGAGACACACGAGGAAGGGTGAAGCAAGACACTGACACGTTGGATAATTAGATCATCTCCTGCGCAGGAAAAAAAGTCAAGTACGAAACAGGAACAAGAAGCGCCTCCCTCCCCCCCCGTAGAGGCACCAGGTCTGGCTCTGGCTGCATGCAGAAGCAGGTTAGACAATTAGATCTTTAGTGTTCATTAATTTTGGTGAAATTCCTGAAGATTCGGAGCGTCGTGTGTAGGAGCTGCCTTGTTTGTGTCGGCTGGCTTTTTTTGGGAGAAGTTGGGAGCCTCGTTTCACAGGGCTGAGTGTGTGATGAAACAAAACAATGTCTGCTGCTGGACTGAATTTGTGAACACCGTAGTGGTTAATCAGGTCTTCCCAGGAAAATACTTGGGAATTTTGGTCCTGAATAGGTGCTAGCTCAAGGGAGGTTTGTAAAGAGGCGCTGGGACATTGTGGCTGCCTTTCTGTGCTGGTGTTTGGTGTTTTGGCAGAGCAGTGCTTCGTATTTCGTATTTATTTATTTGAAATAATAGTTGGGTAATAATCACTGAGATGCCAGCTCGGTGAGAAGCGATGCCTGCAGGGCGGCTGTGACAGTACTCCGCCTTTACTCGCAGGAGTAAGCCCTCTCTGTGGGTTAAGTTTACTTGTTTGATAAACATAACACTTTGCTTTTGTTCTCTTAATCACTTCCTTCGAAGAGTTAACTTCCTAAGCAGCCACAGATTAGTTCTCTCAGTTGTTTTAATTATTTTTCTTGTCACGCACAGTAAAGGTCTCGTGTTTGTGAAATGTCTTCTTTTATTTTTGTCCCCCCCCTTTCCATGGCAGCCTCGGTGACGCTGGCACTGAGAACCCAGCTGAAACACGCTCTCCCTGCGCTCCTGTGGCGTTTATTTTTATCCTGATTTTAAACCAAATCTCACTTTTTTTTTCAATGGGAGTGCCACAGAACACAACACTTTCCTTTCAGAGCGCTCCAGAACGTTGCATTCCCGTAAGGGGTACACCAGAGGCTGTAGCAGAGGCTTCCACGTGCTCCGTGCTGAGTAATTTCCTTTTGTATTGCTGACAGGTGACTCAAAGCAGGAGGGAGCAGATGGCAGCATCGTTAGCTGGTGGCCTCAGCCTTCCCAGATGAGTTTTGGAATTCCCATCAAAGTCGGGATTAGGCTCAGGATATGCCCGTGGCACAAGAGCATCCCGGGGGGAGCGTGGAGAAGAGGAAACCATTCACAGCGACTCATCTCGTGGTTGGGTGAGTCAGGGGGCTGCTGTTGGTGGTCAGAAAGGCACGTGGCTGACGACACCGTCTTTTGTGTGCTCTGCAGGATGAAAACTGTCTCCGAAAATTAATTCTCCCCGCCCGATCTGTCCAGTGAGTTATTTCCAGAAAGGAGTTACTGTATTTTCTGGAATGACTGTTGTGAAATTCTTTCTCTCTCTCCCTCTTTTTTTTTTTTTTTTTTAAATACAGTGGGCAAGTTTTCAGCTGGTGATTTATCAACAAAAGTATTTCACAGGATCATAGTTAAAAGCTCATCTTAAAAAATCATACCCTGTGCAATAGGGAAAGTAAAAGCATCTCGGTTTCCAAGTGATGAAGGAATAACCGAAAGAGCTAGTTCTTGGAATAGTAGCTCCATTGGCACTCGCTGGTGATTTCCTGTGCATTTGCTGCAAGAATCGCTCTGTGATGTGAGTAGGTGGTACTAAAGGGTTATTACGAAACCAGTTTCCAACCAGACGTTTTTGAGTCATGGATGGGGAAGAGGGGATAGCAGCTCCGGAGCTTTCCCTTTGTTCCAGCAGCGCTCCCGAAATGCACACGCAGGATATTCTGTGCTCACACGGAACGAGGCACGCCAGAGATGGCTCTGGGATCACGTGGAGGGCACTCTCCATGCCTCTCCAGCCCTGGGATGGGAAGTGGGAATGTGGGCTGCGAGCTGCCGGCGGCGTGCAAGGTGCACACGGAGCAGTTTCCAGGCTGTCTCTCAATTGTAAGTATTTTCTCCTGGCTTTTCCCAGACGTGGGAGACAAAATGGAGTTGCGTCAGGATGGATGCCTGTGCCAAAATGAGGTGGTGGTTTGGAGTGCTTTGGTTCTGTTCTGGAAGCAGATGGGCTGCCACTGGCAGGAGACAGTTGGCTTCTCCATCAGAAAAAGAGGAAAAAGGAAAAAAAAAGAGGGGTGTTTAAGGGAATTGGTCTGGCTCCTAAACCGAAGGAATTGTTGACCCACTGACTCAGTTCTGAAGCATTAGGGAAGCAGTCTTCCTGTGGTTTCTTTTGTTGGTGGCAGATTCATAGCGGCCTGGGAGCGTTCGGGTGTGAGGATCAGAGCAGAGACAGCTCTGGTACGTGGTGCTGCTGCTGCTGCTGGGGATGTGTTTGGTGCCAGGGAGGAGCTGAGGTGCTGATGGCTGGGCAACACCTGAACTTTATTTCTGATGCTTCTCCCGATAATGCACTGGTAAGTTCATGTGCTTATTTTCAGCGCTTAGATGGCATCTTGCTAAATGTGATTGAGAGAAAGCTCTTTAGCAGCTCTTTGGAGAAGTGTGTTCATTTTTTTTCACTGGAGCAGCTTTTACAGAAAGCCCTGGCTGACCTGCCAGGCAGGTTAGGGGTCTGTAAATAAAGGGGAAACTTTCTGGATGAGGGTGGCAGGAACAATTTGAAAGTGCTGTTCTCTTCCACCTTTAACCTACAGACCTCTGCTAAGGTTGGTGCTGGGCAAAGGGGATGGGCCAGCACATCATCCTGGAGTCCTGGCTCGGCTGTAATTTCCCTGTTACACTGAATGAGCAAGGCTTCAGTCTTGAATTTCACATGAAAATCAGATGTTCATCCCTGGAATTAAATCTAATGATACTTTTCCTACGATATACCCAGAATAGAAACGATGTTATTTTTAAGTGGCTCTGCAAATGCCAAGAAAAAAGATATCAATTAGTGGTTACTCAAAAAAAACCCCCTAAATCATTAACATACTATTGGCTGGAAGGAACCACGTTGGCTGACGGAGCTGGGTCTGGAAGTCGTGCTCCCTGAATCTGCTCTCGATTCTGTAGCTGGATTTGGGAGGAATTTTTTGAAGGGGGAGCTCCTTGGGCAAGTCATTATTTATTTTTAGTTGTCAGTGGAATGAGGGGAGTGATATTGAACTTCCCTCCAGTGCTTTACCAGCATTATCACTGTGTTTCCTATTTAGAGAAGATGCTGATAGGGGATACTGTAACTCTTGGATTTGCAGAACATTGTTTGGAATGCACAGATTATTGAAAAACGGGGAAAGCAGAATAGCAATTATTGAATTTATGGTGCTCTCTGATGGAGTCTCCAAACACCAGCTGTAGGAATTGCTGGTGCTGTGTCCTAACCATCCTCCATGAAGGGAAGAAGCCACTGCTGGGTGGGTGATACCAGGATGTCTTCCCTTCCCAAACCCAGTTGTGGTGGCAGCTGGAGTGAGGAGCTCATGGATGTTTTTCCCCCTCTTTTCCAAAACAGCAGCAGGAGAAGGCTGTTCACCACACATCCCTGTGGAATGGCACATTTAATTAAAAAAAAGAGAGAAAAAGGAAAGTGTAGCATTGTACTGGGTTTCCTTTCCTTAAGTGCTTCCTTTGGATCTTGGGAGAAGAGCTCAGGAGCAGGGAGCAGTTGTACCAAAAAGGCGTGGGAGGTCGGGTCAGGGAAGAGTCACTTGGTTGTTATGTGGGTGTGAAAAGCCTATGAAAGGAAAGGGTGGAGGAAAATATTTTACTTGAATTAAACAAATAGAGGAGAGCGTTATATGAATTATATATTCAGAGATAGTATTTTGCCAAGTATTTTTGTGAATTAGCTGCGTATCTCCTGAAAATCATTTATTTAACCATAAACCTTTATCAGAATGTTCTCAGGAGTGAATTTTTTGTTTTAAAGCCAAAAAAAAAAAAATTAAAAAAAAATCATTGTGTTCTTATCATTTCAGATGAAAAGAAAGGAAGTGGCACATTTTTATTGCTCCTGAGTTGTTAACTGTTAAACCTGTATTGAAGCAGCAGATCAGATTTCCTCTGGCTCACAGCGGAGCAGTTTCATTTACTGAGAAATCCCAAGCAGGTCCTGTTTGAGGAGAAGTCTTAGATCTTCAGTCCATTGTGGTGTATCCACCTGTGGGACAGGGAAACTGCTGCATTTAAAGCCACCTGTTTAGGGGAACAGGCTGTTCCTTTGATGCACCACGTAAGGGGTGGTTTGCATCCAAAATAATTGAAAAAAAATCATATTTTGAAACCTGATTTTTTTTTTTACATAGAATCATGGAACATGCTGAGTTGGACAAGTATGCAATATCTCCATTTATTTGCAGTTTTTAAAATGTCACCTAATATTCTTGAAATAATTAAATTACATGTTTGCAAGGTGACATTTTTCCATGCCTTTTGTTATTACCTTGAGCCAGAAAAAGAAAGGCAGCACATGGAGACAGTTGTGACAGCTTTTTCTTGCAGAAGCAGAATATTGCTTATTACAATACTTAGTGAAAGTCTTGATGTTGCAAAAAACACAAAGAAAACCCAACAACAAATAAAAAGTCTTTATCATAAAGAGCAACTTTTGAAACACAAGCCATAAATTGCATGTAAGGAAAAGCTTAGCACAGTCCAGAACTGGATGCCCAGGTGTGTGGTGTGGTGTCTTATATTAAACCAGCCCAGTGCTTGATGTTTTAGGTCTGAGCAGTGTTTTGATAGTGTTGATTTGTGCTGATGTCTGAGGGATTCCCGTGTGGAAGTTCACAGGCAGTTGTTTGTTTTGTAAACCTTTAAAAGGTTGTTTTTTTATGGCCCGTAGCTATCCAAGTGCAGAGCTTGCAGCTGAAGTTTGCGCAGGAAACGGTGAGCTCAAAATTGGACCTGGAAAAAAGGAGTGAGGAGCGTTCCCTCTTCCATCACTCCACCAGAATGGTAATCACAGAATGATTTGAATTGGAAGGGACCTGAATGACCATCCAGTTCCAAGCCCCTGCCATGGTCAGGGACACCTCCCATTATCCCAGGTTGCTCCAAGCCGCATCCAACCTGGCCTTGGACACTTCCAGGGATCCAGGGGCATCCAGAACTGGGTATGTGTCTGCTGCCAAACCTGGGCCACTCTGGGCAGGGCTGTCCATGCCATGGTGGGACTTCAGGGACTCCGTGGGGCAGTAAATGGGCAGCAACAGGCAGTTTTCACTTGTAACCAGAGTTTGGGCACCTGAGTTGTACCTTTAAGAACCCAAGTGGCTACAGAAATTCCCCATATGGCCTGTTATTACAGGCTCAGGTGAGAGTGTATATGCAGTTCTATTGCCAAAACATCAGGTTGGCAGAAGTGAGTCATAATTGGGAAGATCTTGGATTTGCTTTTATCCACCAAATATAAAAATACTTCCAAGAGTACGGGTAGGAATATGCTGTTCTCCTGTTAGGGCAGAGCTCTCACTGGCTCTTAGGTGTGTTTACACAGCTCATAGGATGTATTTTTGAAGATTGGGTATAAAAGGAGCTATGTATACATTTTATCTCATCTTCAGTGCAGTAGGCATGAGCAGTTCCTGGAGATGGGACCAGAATCTTGGGCTCTGCCCCTTCTCCCGGGAGTCTCTTTCCCATGGAGTCATACTTGCCCTCCAGGGCTTTCTCTTTATGGCTTTGTGAGTTTTGAATTCCTCTGTGAGCTGGCCCAGCTCCAGTGGGAGGGCAGAAAGCAGCCTCAGCCCAAGCTCTGCTTCAAGTCTGCTGGTTCAAGGACTTTGCAGGAGGAAAAGTGCCCAGCCTTGGGAAAAGTGCCCAGCTCCCAGGTGAGCTCTTACCCATTGGGTTACCATTTCAAGGGGGCAGTATTGTCTTTTGTGGCCATGGATTTCCATTACAGTGGTTGTTGGATGTTGTTTTGCCATCGATGGTTTAGTGGGAGCAGAGTAGACCTGTTCTGCAGGTTTCACATGTGGTTTCAGGGTCAGCTCCTTCCATGGTCATCTCTGTGTGGCCTTGTGGGGGAGCCAGCTCAATTTGCTGATCTGGTTTGGAAAAGAGACTTTTTTTCTCTCTTTCTTTTGAGTAATGAGAGCTTCCCCATCTCCTGGCATGGCTGCTGGTGCTGATGGGGAGGTGGCAGGAACTCATGGCCAAGAGCGAAGGAGGAGGTGAGACTGTCACTTTCAGTGACACCTGTGTGAAGTTCAGTTCAACCTGTTCAGGAAACCTCACCTCCCCTGTCTCCTCATCGTAGTGGAGCTCGAGGAAGAGCTGATTGATCCTTGCTGTCCAAAACAAGCAGTCTGATTTTTATTCTTTGCTCTTTTCTTTTGATACCTGGATTTTAGTACACGAGTTGTCCATGCACTCCTTTTAATTTGCATTTTCTGTTCAAAGTACTTCTGAATAGGGTCAGTAACATCATGTGGGAGTGAAGAGGAGCCCGTTCCTTAGTGAAGTTTGCAGTCATGGATCCCAGAATGGTTTGGATTGAAAAGGACCTTAAAGATCATCTCATTCCAGAGCCTCTGCCAGGGACAGAGACACCTTCCACTATCCCAGGTTGCTCCAACCTGGCCTTGGACACTTTCAGGGATGGAGCATCCACAGCTTCTGTGGACATCCTGTTCCAGTGCCCCACTACCATCACAGTCAACAATTTCTTCCCAATATCCCACCTAAACCTTAAATCTTACTGATATAAGTAGCATAGAGTAAACTTTATAGAGCCTGATAGGCTCACAACATTTATCAAACTGGCATTTTTTCAAACAGCATCACAGGTTGTTCTGCTCATATTTTCCCCCAGATTTGCCTCTGTCTGTAATCCCACCAATCACACCTTGTCCTAATCAGAGCTGGGTTAGAATTTCCACTGGGCAGGGAATAAAAAGGCAAAACACCCCAAACCCAGCTCTCTGCAGGAGGTTTCAGGGCAGTGATGGTTCAGGCAGTCGGCTTCCAGCAGGCACAGCACAGTTCTGCATGATGGGAAGGATTATCTTCCTACATGCCTCTGCTTTCTGCTCCTCTGCTTTGGAGTTTTTTTCTCTTCTTTTGCCTTTTTATCTGTATCTTCTTTATTTTCCAGCTTCTTGTTGTTATAATCTGTTTCTCTCATACAACATGCTTTAACATCAGAGGTGTGCTCGTGCCGGGTGCCCTTCTGCGCCTTATCCCTCCGCATGTGTGCTTACCTAACAACTTCAAAATAGCAAACAAAGCACATGATCTGAGAAACAATCTGCTATTTTACCCTAAGGGGAGATTTTCTCAGCACACAAAGCAAGAGTAAATAGTTAAAAATGCTGTATAATATAGATCCAACCATATGAGCGGCGTTATTTGAGTGCATAAATCGACAGAGTTGAACTCTGCATTATCAAACCCACTGTCAGAAGTTCACCCCGGGCGTTTTGCAAAGAAAGATGATGATTGTCTCTTTAATTACTTAAATTCTGTTTTGCCTGTTTTAGGAGAGCTCCCCCACAACCCTGTCATTACTGCACGACTGCCAGTCACATCAGGCTCTCTGCTGGCACCGCTGGCTGCAGCACCCAGCTCCAAGGGCCTGCTTTTAATTGAACACTTTCATTATCACACACTAATCAGGCGGCTGAGCTGCTGCAGAGGTTGGCCAGCCCTCTGCTGAGAGCTGCTGTGGAATTACAGAATCAGAGATGGTAGAGATGGAAAGTGCATTAGATCATCCAGACCGTCGTCGTGCCAGTGCATGTTTTCTGCTGCGTGGTTTGGGGTGGTTTTATTCTCCCTGCAGTTCACGGCTAGAGATGCTCTAAGAACTTGGCCTTCCACTTTGATCTTCTGGAATCTTTTCCACAAAATTTGATGGGGAGAGTTTTCTTTACCTGACATTTGCCCTAAATTTTTCCATTTCTTTATTTCACTGTATTATTTCAAGTCTGTGTTCTCATCTCTCAGTAATTCTCTCTGTGGTGTTAACAGCCTGTAAATATGAGTGGAATAGTATTATGTGCTCTTGAATATTAAATGTATCACTTACCTTAAGTGCTGCATGTTCAGTTTTGCAGGATTTGGGAAAATTCTACTGATTGAAGATAGGTTTTAAACTGAACTGCTAATAGTATAATTTCTCAGATGCATATTTTATTATAGTATAAGAGTGGTCTGTTCTGGTGTCTTTTGAGAAATGGTCGAAAATGACCTGAAAAAGCCAAATTGAATTGGAAATGCAAATGTTTTTGGATGGAGGAGATACAATTTAAGTGATTTTCAGCTCTGTTGTGGCATTTAAACTGCGGGGAAGTGATGTGTGCAGTCAAGTCTGCAGAGGGCATTACAGGGACACTGAAAAAATTAGTTTTCTATTAGTGACAGAAATAGTGGAAGTTGCAGTGTAGTTCCTGGAGTCTTCCCCAGCCCCCCATCCCAGCTTTCCATTCACATTCTCCACTCCATAACTATTGTTTCTTTTTATAGTTTTATTTGTTTCTGTGGGATTTGGGGTTTGCTTGTTTTGTTGTTTCTTCCTCAGGGCTTGATCTTCGCTACCAGAAGCTTCGTGTGCTCAAGCAGGGCTGTCTCGAAAGTCTTGACCACTAAGAGCCAGATCAGTATCCCCTCCAAGAAAACATTCCATGGCTATAAAAAGGACAAAAGAGGGGTTTTTTTGCTGTCATCCCATGAGAGAGAGACAGAGTGGTTGGTGTGAGCTGGCACATGGCCATGCTGAGCCAGTCCCTTTGGAGCTGCTCTCCTGCTAACAATCCAGTGCCTTTACCCCAGTCCTTCTCTGCCTTCTGCAGCACTACCTCTGTTTCTCCTTTCAGGACATCCCAGGGG
This sequence comes from Campylorhamphus procurvoides, assembly GCA_013396655.1. Lineage (NCBI taxonomy): Eukaryota > Metazoa > Chordata > Aves > Passeriformes > Dendrocolaptidae > Campylorhamphus > Campylorhamphus procurvoides. Next base: position 72,572 of record WBMV01007700.1, on the reverse strand, counting down.
GTGAGTGGGCTGGCTTGGAAACCTCTAAAACCAGGATTTTTGCAGTGTTGGGGTGTATTGGGTGCCTGCTGGAGACACAGCACACCTGGATGTGGGAGAGGCAGAGCCAGCACCTGCACTGCCCAGCCCTTCTCCCCACCATCCATCCTCACTGTGCTGGAAGAAAGCATTTGGCTCATCCAGAAGGGATGGCAGGAGAGGGTTAGTAGTGATGTGGCACAGAGAATTTGACCTCATGGAACCTCATGGACGTGGGGAGCATGGAGCAGGAATCTGTCCTTCCCTTGAACTCCAGCCAGGTGGATGCAGAGCAGGGATGTTGATGAGAGAGGCGAGGATGGGCAGAGCATGGGAGGCAAAGTTACTCTTAACGAGTGGATGGAAGGTGTGTGAGGCTCAGGTTGTGTAACCAAACAGGGAGATGAATGAGAAACATGTAAATGGGTGGGTTACGGAGTGAGTAAGGGAAAGTGTGAGTGGGAGGGTAATTAGACTGGCAAGTGAGAGAGGAGGTAGGAGGGGGTGAGTACATGGGTAGGTATGTAGTGAAAAGTTGGAGTAGAGCTGTGGGACGGCTCTCTGAGGATCCCTGAAACACTGGGAACAACCACCCTCCTCGAGACATGCAGAAGGGACCAAGAGCCAGCATTGCTACAGGGGAATGTGGCTGCAGAAACATGTAAGACCGTGATTATTATTTGCAGGGTTTTTGGCTCTATTAAAGTCCCAGAGAAGGCAGGTGAGCCACAGCAGAGGCTTTTAGTCTGTCTGGATGGTTGCAGTTTGTAGTGGGCATTCCCAGAAGCTGCAGTGACATGAGATCTGCAGGTGGAAAGAGTTACCTGAGAAATAAAGGGAATGAGTGATGTGGAATTACAAACCTGCAGTGCATCAGCAGAAGGACATCCCCCAAACTCAAAGTTCCTTTCATTTTAATGAATGAGATGAGAAGGTAAAGTAACTTTAAGTCATTATCAAACCCTGACTGACAAAGCTTTTATTAGGTTCTTTTGCTATAAATGCTGTAAGGCTAGGCATGGTTCACTGTGAGTAATCCAGACCTGTTTTTAATTACTACAACAGAGTTACAGCCCCAGCTGTGACCTCTCTGTAGCCAGGTGCAGTCAGGCTGTTGTTTGAGGTGAGGGCTCTGCTCTCCTGTTGTATTAAATTGTGCATGGTACATTTTCAGTATTTATTGTACTAGAGCGAGTCCTTTTGAAGCCCAGATAGAGGTGAATGGCTGCAGGAAGTGTCAGGCCTTACCTTAGCTGCCAGAAAGGTGTGTGTTTACTAAGGAATAACATGTAGTGTTACTCTGGAAAGTCCTGCTAGTGACCAGTCCCTGCAGGTGTTCCTCAGTAGCCAGGTAAGGTGCCTCCAGTAAAGAATTTCTTCCTAATATCTAATAGAAACTTACCCTCTTTGAGTTTGAAGCTGTTCTGTCATTCCATGCCTTTATCCAAGCTCCCTCTCCAGCTCTCTTGGAGCCCCTTTAGACACTGGAAGGGGCTCTCAGGTCTCCCCAGAGCCTTCTCTTCTCCAGGCTGAACACCCTCAGCTCTCCTGGCCTTTCCTTACAGGTGCTCCAGCCCTTGGAGCATCTTTGTGAAATCTTCCTCCTCTTGAATGTGCCCACCTGTTGCAAAGTGAATTTCCCATAAAGCTTGGAACTGCAGCCAAGCCAGCTCGTGCAGTAGTCAGTGTTTACTCATTTCTTTTTATCCCAGACAAATCCAGAAACAATTTGCTGTGCTTAGGCAGATGTTTCTTACCATTAAAACGGAGCAAAATCTCCTGCTGATGCTCAAGTGCTGTGCTAACTGTGCACAATAAAATCCAGAGGAGTGTGTGGGTATGTTTAATATAAGCCTGTTGGGTTGTAGATCTGTCAAAGCCCCAAATTTGCATTCCTTACATAAGCAGAGATCCTGGTAGTGTTTACATGTGCTTTGTTAACTTCAGGAACTGAACTGCTGGGTCAAAACCTCTGCTCTCAGTGGCCATCTGTGGGTTTGCACAGACAAGGTTAAAATATTTACAATTGCAGTCCTAACTAGAAGTTTATTTACTCTTATGCTTGGTATTAAAACTTAGCACAACAATGATAAGAGCAGCGTGAGACCTCCGTGGAAGTGTGGACAGATTCTGAGAGTACACAGGAATGAAAGCCTTGACGTTTCCATCTGCTTAATTAATAGTTTGCTTTTGTTGGTGACACAGTTGTGCAGCATTTGCAATAAGTTTGCTTCATCTCTGGCCATTTTTTTCCACATGGGTGTGTGCTTCCTTTTCATTATGTTGGTTTTTTTCCCCCCTCAACACAACCACTCCTTTCATGTTAAGAATAAGAAATGAGCTTCTCGCCAAGCAGAAAAAAACCAAAATTTATTAAACATTTCAGTTTTGATCCCTCTAATCCTTTATTACCTGTAGGGGCAGGTGCAAGAAGCTGCTACAGGAGAGGAGGTTACTCACTTTTTCAAGGGTTAGGATTGCAGAGGAGAGCAGTTGATTTTAGATGCTGTGGAGAAAGTTTTGAACAACATGGGTCAGAAGGTGTGTTGATGAGAAATACAAGACTTTGGCTTGGCTTGTTTCACTTAATTCTGCCCCATAGAACTCTGAGCCATTCAGGCTGTATTTTAAACACAACATTTACATGGGCTGGCTGAAGGCATAGAATCATGGAATGGTCTGGGTTGGAAGGGACCTCAGAGATGAGCCCTTCCTCCCCCTGCCATGGGCAGGGACACCTTCCACTATCCCAGGTTGCTCCAAGTCCTGTCCAGCCTGGCCTTGGACACTTCCAGGCATGGGGAACCTTCTCTGGGCAACCTGTGCCAGGGTCTTTCCACTCTTAGAGGCAAGAATTTCTTATTAATGTCTCATCTTAATTCTGCCCTCTTTCAGCTGAAGGCATTTCCCCTTGTCCTTCACTCCATGCCCTTGTCCAAAGTCTCTCTCCAGCTCTCTTGGAGCCCCTTCAGGTACTGGAACCTGCTACAAGGTCTCCCTGAAGTCTGTATACATGTTTCCTGCTGTTATGAAATAGTTTTTATTTCTGGAGTTACCATCTTCTAATGCTCTCAATGCCCAGAGTTTCTCTGTTTGTTGCTCAGGAGAAAGTGAAGGGAACCACTCACTTGATCTTAGTAAACTAGAAAGCAGCAGTTCCTGGCTGTGTTGGCTGTGTAATGCTGAGATTGTGTCTGTAGGAAAACAACCAGACAGATTGAAGAAGTAAGATTTTTTTTTTCCATTTTTTTAACATGCTGAAACGATTTAAAATTGTGTAAGGGGATAGGGCAAGGAGGGTGGTAAAAAATACATCACCCATCCCTTGTGATTCTGTGGTTTTGTCTGAATATTTTTTTTTTTAATTCCCTACACTCAGCCATGCATTTCAGTTGTGATCGCTGCCCTAAGACTGTGGCTGCATCCAAGATGTCTCATTTGCCTAATATTAAAAATATGTGTGTGTGTAATAACATTTTTCTGATGGTTCCCGTCTGGAGGATCCATCACACACCTTTGTATTATAATTCACAGCACCCTTTTTACATATTACCATGCTTCGTGATGGAGGCTGTGCATGGACTTCTTAATTTGCAATTCTGGTCTGCAAAAGTAGTTCAAAGCAGCTTGTTAGTTATTGTCAGAAATAAGTTTTCACTATTTGTCTGTCTTGCTAAGTCTGTTAGAACCAATATATCTGATGTGAGAGGCAATTTGTCTGCTTAAAAAGGTTATGGTTCATTTGCTGGAAGAAATGCTGAGCAGCTGACACATAGTGAGGGGTCTGAAGAAGTTCTTCCTTTAGTCCTTCAAATGTCTGGAGTCTTTAAGGTTTTGGTCTAAAATATGTTCAGAACAAATTACAGTGATACAGGTGTGAATGCCTGGCAAAAATTGTGTGTTAGCAAGGCTGCTTTCTTTCTTGAATTGAAGTAATAAAATAGTGCCAGAGAAAAGGGACAGTGAATTGTTGGGTTTCCAGTATTTAGGAAAATGAGCTCCTGAGCTGCTTGTGTCCTTCAGATACATTTGGTGGTATGTCCTGAATAATAAATCACCATTTTAAGGGTATAACCATCCTTTGAAAGCCATGATTTTCAACGTGCTGGGCAGCAGACAGTACCTGTGTGCTTAATTCCAGCTTGGGGTGACATCTTCTGGATGCTGAGCACTGATAAAATTTCACCTGTTCCTTGAGTAGCTGGTAGAAAGATGAATTTTCCCCTGGTCAGTGGTGTAGTAATAGGACAAACCAGTCTTCCAGACTTGTTTTCTCAACTGCTATAAAATCCTTGCTTTCCAAATTGCTTTCAAAACATAACGCTGCGGATTTGAACATTCGCTGCAAATCCGACCTGTATTTCTATCAGTGAGTTTGGGAGAGGCCCATCAGACGATTTCCATATTGTTTTCACTGTGTCTCCACTTTATTATTCTGAGAAAATTCGATGCATCTGCGGTGTGCACGATGTGCCTCTCTGATATGCAGATGCAGAGCCTCTCCTATCTCGTGGAATCAGTGTAGCACCCGCTCCTACAGACGCTGGGACAATGTACAACCTCCTATCTGAGCACCAGATCAGCCTCAAATTGGACTCAGCCCAAAAAGCAAAATACTGCAATCAATCTACTTACTGTGTCAGCACTCGGCTTCGCTTCTGCTCTGTGCTCTGCAGGCAAGGGAAGTGGTAAATGCATGGCAGCATCCAGGGATGGATTCCTGAGTCATGGAGTGCGGCGGGGATGGGTGTTGGGGATAGAGCTTCCCATTTTTGCAGGCACTCCGTGAGCTAAGGGATGTTGCAGGTGATGTCCCAAGCCCTGGTGGCACTCAGGAAGTCACTACGTGGATGCCACGTGACTTCTGTGTTTGCTCTCAGCCCTTGTTTGTGCAGTGGCAATGGCAGAGTGATGGGGTTGTGCCACATCATCATCCTTGGTCCGTGATCCTTGGCCTCTGGAGTCACAACCCTTGGTACCAGTGGGCATTAGTGGAGCCAGGCCATTGGTGAACCATAGTTTAGCTGCTCATGTGCTCAGACTGGGCTGACCTCTTGCCTAAGACTGTGCATTTCCTTCCCCTCTGCTGCTATTCCGGGCTGTGGGCTGGCACTGCTCCTCATCCGGGGGCAGGTGGGCTTCCTGCTGCCAAACCACCTGCTGCATGCCTCACCCTCCAGCCCTGCGTGCCTCCTGCTTAACCCCCTCCTTTCTCACTCCTTTCTGCCCTAAAATTTGCCCCATCTTGGGAGAACCATTCCCCCAAGCTCCCGGGAGAAAAGGACACGGGATGCTGGAGTGTGGTGTGTGCTGCACAGCAGCAGGGTCACCCTGGGGTTAAAACACTAAATCTTCCAGAAGTAATCACACTTTAGGAGTGATTTAAGCACTCGAGTTTCTGGGTGAAAGCCAATTGCCCAGGTTTAATCTGCACCCTAAAGCTCTGCTGGTAAATCTGATCTGACAGTTCTGCCTGCACATGGGGAGAGACATGGAGAGCAGAACATCTTCCCTGATAAAGAGCAGTGGGACCTTAAATGCCCGCAACAGAAATGAAAACATTGTAAAGGGTTATAAAGTTATTATTGCAGCAGAATGCATGGATGGGGTTTGGCTCTGATATAATTATTTTTTTTTAATTGTGAATTGGGATGCAAAGGGACTTAATGTGTTCCTGCAGCCCAGATTTTGTGCAGAAGAGAATCATTAGACCCAAAGTCAGTAACTTTCCATGAATGTGATTACAGCTTGTTGCTTGCACTTCGTCTGTAAGTTTCAGTGTCCTGAGCACTTTTATTTATCCATTAAGCTGCTTTTTCTTTGTAAATTAGAATTTTTGGTTATGTTTTGCCATAGCTAACTAGTAAGTAGTGAGTTACTCTTTTAGGGAAGTAGGGGATAATGTGTGTCTTGAGCCAAAATACTATGGCACTTAAGAAAATAGGGTTTCTGTTCTTAATTGCCAGTTTCTTTCTGTCTTTTTATCCTGTCTTGGTTTAAAAAAAAATCAACAAGCCCATTGTGATGCTTTTGATTAGGCTTCGACAGAGATAATAAAAGTGTAGTGTCCCTTTGTGAAAGGAGTTTTTAATTATTATTAATTGTACTTGCCAGCTTCATTTCTGAAGGGAAACGGAGGTGACCTCATCCTGAAAGTTGTCAGTCTCATGCTGGTGTCATTCACCGCCTGGAAAAGAGGTTGGGGTTTTGTTTCTTGTAGCTTCCTTTAATGAGGAGTTGTCTGCAGGCCTGATGGGCCCTGTGGCTTTGGGAATGCTGTCCAAAGTCTGCCTCAGTGGCAGGCTTGTCTCTGAAATGTTGAACTGCAGAGCTGAGCTGTGTCTGAGGAGCAGGGGATGAGCAGAGTCTCAGACCTGGGATGTGCCCCTTCCAGTAACATCTCTCACACCACCAGTACCACAGACTTTGGGGAAGGGGTGATGGATGACAACTAAAGGGCTCGTTCTTTCTCTTTATACTAATTAATAATATTTGGAGTTTCCATTATGTATCTAAAGACTTGATTTCTTAACTCTTTTCCATCTCGGGCTTGCACTATTCCTGTGAGGTCCCTACTTTACCCGTGCTTTGCTTTTAAACTGATGCCAAAAGAGATTTCCTCACCCTTTGGACTGCAGACCATGCACGACATTGGGAGCTCTATGCCTGTGCATCAGGGCAAGTTCAGTGTTCAGTTGTGGCCATAATGTAGATGCCAAAATATTTACAATCATTTTAGTTCATTGAGCGTCTCCACATGCCAGGAGAAGGATGAAGAGGAGTATGTTTTTTTCCTCCCTTCACTATTCTGTATTTCTGAAGCTGTTACCTCATTTCATCCTAAATGAACCTTCTCTAAAATACCCTGAACTTTTCAATTCCGTTTCAGTTCACCCAGTGCCATCTGCCACGGTGTCTGCGATGTATTTCAGGCCTGACGAAATCCCCCTTTCTCCTCGGTACCTCCGCACGCTGTCGTAAGGATGATGTGACAAGCGAAGCTGGCAAGTTGTTCCCACCTTTGTTGCCAATTATAAAGCAGTGTAAAGAGGCAAACTCTGACAGCCTGTGTCCTTAGAGGTGTTTGAATGCCTAACTCATAGTGAAATCATTAGCAGTGAGGCTCCTGAGCATCCCCAAGGCTCTGGGTTGGGGGCTCTGCTCACATTTTGTGCCAGCAGTTTCTCCCTGAATTCAGTCACTCTTCTGTCTGTCTCAAATGGGTATTTAAAGCTGCAGATTTTTCCTCAGTAACAAAACCACTGACTTGGAGATAGACTGAGCACAGGGGACCAGCAGTTTCATCTAAAAGGGAATAAGCATCCAGCTGGTTTGTTTTTTTCAGTCATGGAGAAATCTGCAAGGTTGGTGAGTTTGGTGCCTGTAATGGGTCTCCTCATCACTGCCAAATGTGTTGGGAACTGTGGTTGGGAGCTTCAGGCTTATCGTATTCCTCTGCTTTCTGCTGCTCATTAAGAGACAGATTTAAAGTCTCAGTGAGATGCTCGGGCTCTCTGAAATGATTTTCATTCCGTGGCTCCCAGATTTTGTTCAGGCAAAAGGAGGAGAGGAAGTTTTCCTGAAGTCAGACACGTTCTTCAGTGAAATCACTGAACTCAGGTCACCTTAGACTGACGTGACTCAGCCCTTCCTTTGCTGTCTGTAACATAAAGACTACTAGTGCATCTTAAATGATTGTTCTGAAACCATGGTAGTTTGTTAGCACTTCTGTGGTCTCACCAAACCATATATTAAATACAAATATTCTCAAACCTCTTCGTCTCCCAGGATTGAGTGCAATATCCTGTTTTGATACCTTGCTCTTCATCCTGAACAGAAACACAAGAGACTGGAGTCTTGTCTCTCATTCTCACTGTAGAAATCGTGGCTGTTCAAAGTATTCCTTGAATCACTGCTCTTCATGTTGTGTAGTTGTGACTTCCACGATCAAAATGGGATAAAAAAACCTGTTCCCAGCAGCAGCAGCAAACATGACACAGCTCATTTCTCTCATGCCAGATGATCTTTTGATGTCAGATTTTGAAGGTATGGGCTTCATGTGGGCATAACTAGGTCCCTGATATAAAAAATAAAGCGACTTGAAACTGCTCTGGGGCACAAATAAATGACTTGCAAGAATTGCAGAGGATTGAGCAACAGGCAGAGGACGTGTTGTTTCCTTTAAAGAGTCTGACTAGAAATGACGTCACTTAGATAGTTTGGATGTTTGTGAGCACTACAGGGCTTGGAAAGGGAAAGCAAATCGGAAAAACACTGGGAAGCTGAACAATTTGTTTTGTTTTATGACTCCCTGGTAGTTTAATGAGGGAGCTATTACTCATGCGCTGTCACTGCACATCTAGAAAATTCCTCTGGGTTTAAAAACTGGCAGGAAGAAGTAGTTTCCTAAAAAACACTGAATTAATGAGATAAAGCCCATTGCTCAGGAGTCCCAAACAGGAAGGGTCGGAGGCGTTGCTGTGCAGGGCTCGAGGTGTGTTGGAAACTTCCTCAGGGGATTTCAGAGAGCAGATAGTGCTGGCAGGGATTCAGAGAAGTGATGCAGCAGATCTGCTCAGCATCTCTCTTTTAGGATGCACTAGCATGGATTTGGGGAGAGAAAATACAGATTTAACTGGGGCATTGTAGCCAGTCCTTCCCCTCCATTCCTTTACATCTGAAAATATCTGGGGCTGGGGTGTTTAAAGAAAGGGCTTCGTACCCATGGGCAATGGTACAAGGTAACTTACTGACACATGAAGTGAGTGGGATATATTCAAGGAGAAGAAAAAGAAGTATTTGTTGTGTGCACTGATTTTTACAGCTTTAAATGAATTTTGAGTTTTATAACCTATGGTCTCTCAGACTTCTGACTTCTGCTTTGGGTCTGTACTATCTTACAGATCTGTACAGTATTTTACAGATAGATCTGTGCAGTGCAGTTTGCATGTTCACTTCAATTATTTGAGCTGGTTTAGCCTATCCTGTCACATCCATACAGGACACACATTATCCTCACCTTAACTGGAAATCTAATACATCTTTGATGGCCCTGAAGGCAGCATGAGGGCTGTCTCAGATTGATGGTGTAGGGAGTACAGTAAGCAGAGGGCTGCTCCAGTCTGGAAATGCAAGTGACTGTTCCTCACCAACCCCCTGACACAATTACTCCCTCGTAGCATAAGTTGCTGTAATGTCTTTTGCCAAAAAAACGCTGATAAAGCAGAGGCTGTTAGGAGGGGAATCCGTGAGGAGTCTGGAAAGTGTGATGTAAGGATTAGTAATAGAATTAGCTAGCTGCTGTAACAGTTTCTCTTAAATTCCAGTACCTCAAGCGTAATCATAGTCATTCCTTGTCTTACTGCACTGCTGTGCTGGAGTCTCAGTCAGTTTTGTCTTCTCTCTGTCTTACTATCCTTGTAAGCACCTTAAAAACTCTTTAAATTACTAATTTTTTAATTGAGAATATTGCCAGTTTTCCATGCCAATACAGAAGTAGCCCAGGAAGGGTGGGGTATTTTAAGCTTCAATCAAAAGGATGCTTAGCTCTGCCCCCCTGTACATACAACATACACCTTCTTTAGAAATACCCAGTACTGAGCTGGTTTTAAATTTTTGTAAAGCACAGAAGTGCCCAGTTTATGTCTCCAGGCTGGATTTTTGCCCTTGGGTGTGGAGCCCAACTGCTTTGGGCCAGAATTAGGAAATACTTCCTCCATGTGCTGTGACAAACTGCTGGATCACAGGGCAGAGCTCAGTTTCCACCAGAATGGGACAGAATGAGACTGAAAAGGCTGAGAGGGGGGCACTTGTGGTGTTATGAAGATGGCAGGGGTGTGGATGTCAAAGAATTTTGGGATCAAAATAATCAGCAGAGAGAGAGACACTCCAGGGGGAACTTGTTTGGGACTCATTAGACTGGGATTTGGGCATCAGTCACTCTGAGGGGGGCTGTGTGTGGCCAGGAGCACAAGGAAGCTCAGGTTGGCTCTGGAACAGCCTGTTGGGTACCAGGAGCCACACAGAGATGTCCAGCCTCGCTTGTTGGGTCTGTGACAATCCAGTTTTCCAGAACAGTATAAAACTGGAGGCTGAGAAGGCATGGAAGGGGGCTCTCCTGCTCTCCATGTGGGTGCATCAGTGTCCAGTGGAGTTCCAGCACTCCTCTGCAGTCTTGTTCTCTGATGTTGGCATGGGTTGTGGTGGATTTCGGGCTCTTTTCAGGGGACTTGATGGTGTTCAGGCTGCTTTTTGCCTAACTGGGTTGCAGCAGAGTTTTTGTGGGAGGCAGGTTCCCTCTCTCCAGATGGGACACCTTGGACTGTGACCAACAGGTAATCAATCCCAGGCTCTGGTCCAGCATGTGCTGATGCCCCAGCATCTCTGCTGAGAAGAGAGTTTTATCACTCTGGACTCCAGGCACCAAAACTCTGCCAGAATTTAGGCAGAACCAAGACAGACCACATGGCTGATGCCTGCAGTGTCCCAGTCTCATGGCAAGGGCTGCTCCATGGGCAACCATCCATGTGTCTCCCTGCCCTCTTCAGCAGAAGGACCAGCATTCCCAAAGCTCCTGTGTGTGTTGCAGCAACACAAGAGAAATGTTATGGCTTGGTACCGATGGAAACCTAATTTAATTTTCCTGGTAATGAGGGGTTTAATTGCAGTCCATTCACATTGTCATGGCTCAGCTGATTTCCCACCTTGGCTGAGGGTGCATCTCCACTCTTCCCTCTCTGTGCTGGAAGGAAGGAAGGAAGGAGTTGATGTGTTGGAGAGGTAGATGTGACCTGATGTGGGGCTGCTCCCACCATTGCACTGGTGCACTTGGCTGTCTGACACCACCATCCCACGCCTGTTTGAGCTCTTCTCCCACCTCCTGCCTCACACCTGAACTTTGGAGGGCAGGTATGTGCACACACCGCACTCAGGTGACTGTCAGGTTTTATATTTAAAGCCTTTCCTCTTCTGTTTTTCCTTAAACTTCCCTCTGTCAAGGCCTGTGCAGTTGGTGTTACATAGCACATACTTTATTATCCCAGTCATCGCTTCGACCATTTAATCCTTTTAACCTTCACAGTGGCTACAGCAGGAATTATGGGGATAATCCTGAGTGAATTTCCTTGGCCACTATTAAAACCACAAAGAAATCCAAAGTGTTTCAGTGAAAAAGGAATCTCTTGATGAAACCATTTGCGAGGGACTGAAAGGGAGGGGGGCACAAATTGAGAACCCAGACCAGCTGCAGGGAAATAAATGGCTGTGGGGACAGCACCATGGGCTGGCAGCTGCCACATTCCTGTACCCATCATCCCAAACCTGTTCTGACCACAAAACAGTTAATGCAGAACAGTCAGCCCTGCTGGGCAGGGAAAGGACCTTGGTGTCAGATGCTGTTTGTGTTGTGCGTTATCTCCATAGGTTTTGCATCTGTCGTGTCTGCAGTCTTGTTTGCTGCCTTCAAATTCCCTTTTTCTTATCATGTCTAATAAATTAAATTGAGCTCACAGAATAGTGAAAAGTGACATTAGGATGTGCCTGTTAACAGAGGAGAATTAATTAATTACACGCCGTGAACTAACTGAACTCATTTAGTAATTGATGAATTAACTTAATAAGTCTGTTACAAACAGGAGAACTTGAATGCTGGCAGAATGAAGAGTGAAATCTCTCATTGACTAAAAGCACTGGTGTTCCTTTGGGGTTACTTTTCCTTAGTTTAGTAGTGGCCACATTCTTAGAAGTAGGAAGCTCCACCAGTCATTTGCAATTTTGGGTTCCCCTCTATGATTCCATCCTACACCACTTCCAGACATCTCCCTCTTGCATTCATTTGAGTTTCTAGTTGCTTTTTCTTAACTCAATGTTATAACTAGTTCTTCATCCTTCCCTTTTTGCCCTGGTCCAGCTATCAGTGGCATCAGTCCTATTTGCAGCTCGAGATTCCATCCTGACTGGATGTCTGTAATTCTGGGGGGTTTCATGATCTCTTTCACTTGTGCTTTAATGTGCACAGTGACATTCTCCACCTTCTCTCTTGCCAGATTTCCTTTGCGAACATGGGTTTGGTTACTTTCTCTCTGCAGTCAAGTTTCAGACTTGGACCTCTGTGCATCATTCTGTTTTCTTTCCAAGGTGTTTATGTGGCTTGCACACGTGGATTTATAGCACAGTGCAATGTCAATGGAAAGGAGCTTTCTCCCATGCCAGCCCTCAGTAAATGCCACAAAAATACCCTTTTATTTAAGCCTCTCTTTTAAAACTATATCTTCCTATGCAGCCTAGAGTAGAAAGGCTATTGGGCTGTTAATCAGGTTTTATTGTCTTATTATTCCTTCTACTTTCTCTTCTTTTATGTCTCCTCTCACTTTCCTGCCTCAGGCAGTAAACGCGAAACCAAACTCATTTTATTCTGTTTTATGAGCAGCTTCTAGAGCAGCATGTCTTGGTGCATGGCAGGGACTCTGTTACAGTAGTTGACTTCCTTGGAAGTCACTGGGAAGGTAAAATACTTAAAATAGCTTCAGAATCTGCACAAACTGAGTTTCTCAGGTCTCAAGGAAAATCAGAACTTCAACCATCCTTTAATGCTCCAGGTATGAGAGGCTGACCTTGGCTGTAGCTTCAAAAGGTGGAGCCAGTTGTGGGGAGGAGAGTAATAAAATCACAAATAGTGGATATATATCCATTATGCTTTTCTGATGGATAGGGACATAACTATCCTAATGCAGCTAAAGTTGTTCAGTAGCTGTTGTAAATCAAAGCAAAGACTATGCCATAAATCAGAATTATTTTCAGAACCCGAGAGCCCCTTTTCCCACCTCTTACTTGGCTGTGCTCAATGCGTGGAGCATTATGTTGTCCTCTAATTAGCTCTGTAATTTGGCATGTGCCAGCATCAGTGTTCATTATTGAGGCACATTGTCTGCTTTTATGCTGATGATGTGACTGTCCTGTAACAGAAGTCACATGCCCAAATTGAGTAGTAAGAGGGGTTCAGGAGTAAGGACCAGTAATCATTCTAAGCTTTGCTTGGTTGTGCAGCTCTAATTGATTCCAGCACTGCCAGATGCTCACCAGTTGATCCAGATGATCCTTGTTCAACATGCAGTGAGGGTCCCTCTCATCTCCTGGCTCTTTCAGTCTCTACCACGGCTTGCAGGCCACTGATCAGTCCCTGAAATCTTCATCTTTACCATAACCATGTGACCTTTCAGTATTTTGTGAGGGGAGGCTAAAGTAGAAATGCACACAGGCATTTACATAAAGCACTTTATAAATTCCAGGTGCTGAGCTCACAGGGGTGTCCTGCATATGCCAAGGGAAGAACATGTTGTTTGAGGGAAAACCTGTTCATAAATCTGTGCAGACTGAAAGGTAAATAATTTCTGTTCCCAGTACATTGATGGAGTAAGATCTCTGCATTGGTTATTTTTCCTGCTGTGAAATATGTAGTATGAATGTATCTGGCATATATTATATTGTCAGCAGCAGAATGTAGGAAGTGGATATGTTCAAAAAAATTGATTTATGCTTCACAGAATCACAGAATGGTTTGGGTTGGAAGGGACCTAAAAGATCATCTCATTCCAACCCTCTCCCCTGGGCAGTGACACCTTCCACTAGATCAGGTTGCTCAGAGCCCAATCCATGCCTTGTTGTGCTTCTTCAGCATAACAAAGAAGAGCTCAGAGGTGGCTTCTTTCACTCTGAAAGTATTTCTGGCTTGGGTTCCAGCTTTTTTTGCAGTGTCATAGATGATGGGAGGAGTAAAGAATATTTGTCTTTGGCTAAAAGATCCTCTGCAGTGCATTTGTGAGACATGGGAATTCAATTGGGGTTAAAACTTCAAGTGGTCTGATTGAATTTCCTATCTTTTTTAGTTGTTATCTTTTTTCTGTGTGATAATTTTAATTTCGTTTCCTCTTCAGTAATCGTGGAGTCTACCAAAGCAGCCTGAGTTTGTATTATATCAGACAAAAAAATACAGACTAATAAATGTTTTTGTGCTGTTTATTGTTATTTTTAAAAGATACATAAGGGCAGTTCTTTCCAGGCCGCTTTTCATCCTTTGACAAATTGCCCTGGTGATTTATGGAGCAGCATAAATTAACCCAGTGCTGGAGATAAGCAGAGAGGCAACAGCATTAATGGGTTCCTGGTTTTAAGAGCTCACTTTGTAGGGACAGAAGTGGCTGTGATACAACACATGGCATGAGGAACCAAACAGTAGGTGCGGCTTTGGAGTGCTCCGTGATGGACATTTCTGCTCAGGGACAGGATTAGCACTTCTATTGAAACTTATATAACAGCTACAGTGCCAGGGTGGTTGCTAAAAATGATGCTCATTGCTATTAGATCCCAAAAGCTTTAAGTCAGAAGAATTATTTTAAGCTGAAGAAATATTTTTTTATTCCTAATGGTCATTGGGTTTTTTTCCCCAGATCCCAGTGAGATGCTTCTAAATACGTAAGGCAGCAATGGGAATGGGAAAAAGTGTTTTTATAATGTAAAGACATGGACAAGCAACAGTGCGTTTTGTTGTGGGTGGCTAGTTCGTTATCATATCTTCATTAACATACCTCGGAAGCAGCAGGGAATTACGTTGTTCCTTATGGCTGTCCTGTCCAATTGCTAAAATAAAACATCAGCTGCCTTTACCCAGCAAATTGTGAGCCCTTTGGGAAAAAGCCCACTGTTTTGCTGCCTCTGTTGCCCCAAAGGTTGGTTTTTGGCAGAAGAGCTGCTATGGTGATGGGCACAGGATGGGAATGTGGGCAGGAACAGAGCAAGGCTGTTCCTGCTTCCTTATGGTTTCAGTAGCCCTCTCTGAAATGGATGGTGATCTGTTGTTATATATTTAAGGCAGGTTATTTCTGCCTGAAGTTCTCACAATTAGCACAAAATAATGCTCAGGCAAAAAGGAGAGTGGGATTCTCAGAGTGATCCTGTTTGTACAGGATGCATCTAATTCCCTGCAGAGCAGCTTGTGCCCGTTGTGCTGGGATTTGGATGCACAGAAATCTCCCTCCTCCCATCCAAACTGAAGTCAGTTTTTGGTAATGCATAATTCATATCCTGAAGCCTTTGTCACAAAAACATCTAACTGCTTTTCCCCCAGCTTCATAAGCCTGCTTTTGTATTTTTAGGATTTCCTTTGCTGCTAATCCCCCAAACCAGCCTGAAGAGGTTTCAAAACAGAGTTGGGAGTAAATCTGAGGCACCTTCTACGTCAGGGATATTTCTCTCTGCAGCACCTGCAACATATGGATTCTCTGGCACCTGCAATATATGGATTCTATTGTATTGTTTTAATTTATTTCTTTGCAGAACAACACAGAGGGGAGTAACTCAAACAGCTTCTTGTGGCTTTTTTTGTCTTCCAGATTCTGAGGACAAACCTGTCAATAATGGATTGTTCCAGAAGTACCTGAAGAAAGTTGTACATGGTAGAGGCTGCTTTTCCTAAGGTACAGCACATCTGTGTCCCTCCTTGGTATCAGCTGTTGTAAGTACCTCGTGGCCATCAGACTTTTCCTGTTCAAAGCTTTTTGAGAAGCTTTGAAATTAAGAAGTTAAATGTATTGTGTGTGCATAATGGGTAGATTGGATGTTTCACTAGCGGAAAATAACTCTTTTTATATGAGAGCCATGTGTCTGTTCCAGAGAAATGATCCCCAGATCTCTTACTCAGTGCAGCTAAACAAAGCACAGGAAGGAATGGGAAGTACTGTCATCACTGTAGGAAATCTTTTCACTATTGGTTTGTCATGCCAGTAATTTCCTCCCAAATGACCCAAATGCTTTTGTTCTTACCTCTCTATATCAAGCCACTCTAGACCTTCTGATCATATCAAATCCCAGCTATGGAGGCTTTGCTTGTTTCTTGCACATTGCCCATTTTAAGATAACAGAATTGTTCAGTGAGAACTCAAATGGAAAAATTCAGGCAACAGGCCTGTGGGGAAAGTTTGGCCATGGGTAAAAGCCCAGTAAAACTTGAGTAAGAATCTCAGAGTTCAGTGTATTGATTTTGCTGTGAAAGTTCAAGAACTGTGTTTCATTGCAGGCTGAAACTCATCAACTCCTCCTGACCAGCTGAGCAAGAGAGATGGGATTTGATGCTATCCAAGGTGTAATTCCACAGTTCATGTCTTTTGCTAGTGCCAGCTTAATAAGTTTCTGCCCACTCCCAGCCACTCATTTCCAGCTCAGCAGCAATGCAGTGCCATCTCCTCCTTGATCGTGTGGAAAACCAGATGGCTGAAAATAGTCAAGAAAAGAAACCCTTAATTTTTTTTTCTCCTTTGAATTAGAATCATTTGAACGGTTGTATTGGTACAGCTGCAGGTGACATGAACTGCAGCATCAGAGGCAGCAGTGAGCACTGGAGGGTGTCCCAATGCTAAGTGGTCTTGCTGTCAGCAAAGATCTGCTCTGGGACCATATCCTGGATGAGGGGGTTTCACTAGCAACAGGGTTATTTATTGAACTGCTGCTTTTCATTTATTTTATTAAGAAAGATTAACATCATCTTGTTTGGGCAGGTTTATTTTTTTTACTTGAGGAGATAAACCATCTCTGTGAGAAGTCAGTCAGCTCTGGGGACAGCCATGAATGTCAATAAAGTCTTGGCAAACACAGTAGGTATTTATTCAGCCTTGCAAATTAAAAACATTTTTCCTGCTTGTTTAGTGAAGGGAACAAAAAAAGACAAATTACAGAGCGGATGAGCTCTCTTGATAGTTGGAATTCATTAAGCTGGTGGTGAAAACACTGGGGGATTGATGGTGCAGAAAAAGAAAAGATGAAGCAGCTTTTCCCCAATAGCTGTGGTTTAAGTTCAAGTTGAAAATGACCAAAAAAAAATCCCTTGAAGACATCTGTAACTGACTTCACAGTCTCAATTTCTATCTGGGTAGACAGTTCTTTCTCACTGCAGTTAGTATTAATTGGTTTTTCAGCTGACAGATAATTTCTCAGTGGTCCCTCCATCTCCATCATGCCAAGGGGTGTCTGAACCAGCTCATAAATGAGATCCATGGCCAGGCGTTAAGTAGGAACTTCTCACAGTCCCGTCCCATGCTACAGACAGAGCCTTTCTGCAGACTTGTCACTCTGTCATCTTCCCTTGGCTCCACATTCTATTAAAGAAAAAAAAAAAAGAAATTTAAAAAGTTACAGTAAGTTGAGCAGTTTGTCACATGTAATGTTCTCACAGGCCATTGTCTGCAAATTACAGGCTGGCTCGGTCTTTCAGATGGATCATAAAGCTGTCCCAAGTAAAGCTCCAACAAAATCCATTTACACGGCTCCTGTTGTGGCAGGGCATGGAAAGGAAGCAGTAAGACTTATTTCCTAATGAGTTTCCTGGGCAGGATCATTAGTCCTCATGGAAGTCTTTCCAAGTCGCACCCAGTGCATGTTCTCTCTGATTATTCCTGATTAATCTGATAAAGTGCTCACAGTTGTCATTTGCAGTCATGGATGGGATCACAGTTCTCATATTATTCCAGCTGCAGGAATTCTGCAGGAATGGATCAGTGGAAGAGAGGGTTCCCTGACACATGTCTGAATGCAGCTAAACCACCTGTAAATGAGTGCAGTTACTCAACAGCAAAACAAAACTGTTGTAAACTTCATTCTTGCAGTGCTTTAATTGCAGACAGAGCTTTACTAGTGCAAGTGATCCCATCAATGTCAAATAAAAACATGAATTACGAAGTGTTTAAGATTAGAGCTTAAGTCATTGGCATGTCATTCCCATAATTTTCTCTGGAGGATTACAGAACACTTAATTTGTAACTACAGGAACAAAAATATAATCAGATGCTCTTTCATCTGCAATTTTTATCTAAGTCAATGAGTTCTGGGTTTGCTCTTCCCATTTCCCAAGCTCTTGCTTACAGATGTAAAGACATTATCTCCTCTGCTCCTCTTCTCCCCAGTTCAATGAGAAAGTTGCCCTCAGCTCTCCTAATCATTAAATCTAGGAAGGACAGAGCAGTTCAAGATCTGAAAATGTTCTAAAACTTCCAGGACCTAATTAGAAGGAGGCATCTTGGAGCAGCACAATAGCTCTGTCTATGCAGTTCATTTGTTTTTCCAATTTAGAAATGACAGTTTGCAGCCCTAATGCGAGCGTGTTTCTCATTAGCCGTGTTCTAGAAACATGCAGAGTTATTACAAGTTCTGAAAGATGCTTTCTTCAAAAGTGCAAATGATATTAAGTGGCAGAATATGCTCTCTGGATGGTCAGATGGAGATGATGTGCTCTGCACCCATCCTAGGTCGTGTGGGGAAGGCAGAGCCATGTGTCTGGACCTTGGATTCATATCCATGTATGCCATGAATGCAGCTGTGTGGGAGAGATGCTACAGCAGGATTTAACCTGGTCCTGGGGAGATAATGGCTGGGAAGGGCCATTGCTGTACTTGTTCTCACAGATGGATCTCAGGTTTCTTGGACTTGCCCATGAAGATTTTCCTGGAGAGGACTGTGTTAGCTGTGCTGCTGACAGATGCCCTTGTGAGAACTGTCCACACTAACTTGATTTCTCTCCTTCAGCCATGTAGAAGTTTGGTTTCTAGCCTCAGCTGGTTGGTTTTGCTGTCCTTGTGGTAAATGAAGAGGGAACTGCATCTTGGGAGGTGATGAAACTTTAGGAACAGATGTAGTTATCCTTTTACATGGCTTTCTCCTCCCCAGAGAGAAGGAGTTTGAGAATATTTGTTTGCCTGTCCTCAGTACCCCACAGATGGGCTCCTCTTGGATGGTGGTTTAGGGTCTGAAATATAAATTCTACAAGGAGCAGCTGGGGGGGCTCAGCCTGGAGAAAAGGAGGCTTGGGGGGGACCTTCTGTCTCTGCAACTCCCTGACAGGAGGGGGAGCCAGGTGGGGATTGGTCTCCTCTCCCAGGTAACAAGTGACAGGACAAGGGAAAATAGCCTCAGGTTTCACCAGGGGAGCTTCAGGTTGGGTATTAGGAAAAAATTTCTTCCCTTGAAAGAGTGGTTCAGCACTGGAACAGGCTGCCCAGGGCAGTGATGGAATCACCATCCCTGGAAGTTCTCAAAAAAGGAGTGGACCTGGCACTTCACGCCGTGGTTTAGTGGGTGTGGGGGTATTAAGTCACAGGTTGGACCTCATTATCTTGGAGGTCTTTTCCAACCTAAATGATCCTGTGGTTCTCATCAACTAAAATTAGCTTTCACATGGCTTCCAGAGGCTGCTCCAGAGCACGCTGAGCGTAATAATAAACTGCAGGAGGGGAAGATTAAGATGCTTCACTCTTGCTGAAAACCTTGCAGCAAGGCTGAAGGACACAGTTTGGTTCTGCCCACACCTCAAAGCCAGCTGTGTTGCATCCAAGCTAAAGCAGCATGGAAGGTTCCCAGGCAGCTGTGTGTGCTCGGGGCAGAGCCTGGGGACACGGGCACGGCTCGGTCCTGCCGCTTCCTGCCTGCTCTGCTCCACACAGGCACTTTTCTGGACAGAGAAGCAGCACAATAAATCCAGTGCTGATGTGGCCTGGCATAGTGACAGCTCTTCCAGTAACTGCCCGCTCTCGGAGGCCCAGCCTCCTCCCTTGGGTTGTTTGCCTTAAAACCATGCTGTTCTACACCCCAGTGGGGCACACGGCCCCCTCATGCCTCCCTCTGCCACCAGAAAGCTCCTGTGCCACTGCTTTGGGGGTAATTGTTCCCTGGCTTGAGGCTGTGGTGGACCTACCAAGGCTTCCCAGGACGTGTCACCAGGAAGGGGGCTCTGCAAACACCCAGACCTGCTTGACAT
The DNA here is from genome assembly GCA_013396655.1 of Campylorhamphus procurvoides. NCBI lineage: Eukaryota > Metazoa > Chordata > Aves > Passeriformes > Dendrocolaptidae > Campylorhamphus > Campylorhamphus procurvoides. The sequence goes on along the minus strand of WBMV01007700.1, from coordinate 52,759 downwards.
CGCCCCCAAGATGTTCTTCCTCGGGTCTCAGGTTTGTTCTGCCAGCCGAGATGAGGAGCTGCAGACAGGTTAGGGAAAAAAAACCCAAAAATAAATCTGTTTGAGAAGGAGTAAATTGTCCCGAACGCCCTTCGGTAGCGGGTTTCCAGGAAAAAGCCCTGTGTCAGACTTCTAAGAAGTAGTGCTGGCTCCAGGTGGTAAGTGCCAGGTCTGAACAGTCTGTAATCAATGCAGTCCTGAACGTTGGGTTTGGGCACACAACTCCCTCCCTAATTTGCAAATCCCACCTCAGCCAGGGCTGTCAGGCAGGTGGGAAGCTTTTCAGTCTCTGTGTGACCTGTTGAATGAATATTCAGCATTTAGGCATTAATTTGTAGCTTGTGTCACAGGCTGGTGCTTCTGCTGCCCTGCCATGGTTGGAATGAAGACACGGGAACATCTTGCAGGGGAGCTGTCACATGTGTTTTGCTGTCACCAGAGGGAGTTTGCAGCAGCACTGCCCTCGCTGATGTGTCTGGAGGTAGTCGTGCTGTGGGCAGAGCTCAGCAGACAGAACGTGTTAATAGAAGACAGCAACACAAGTAGGATGAAGGTCCTTCGTTCCTTGTTAAAGCCTTGTACATGTTGTTCAAGCTTGACTAACAAAATTCTTCAGAGTGACACTGCTGCAAGCAATTCTCTTGCTGGTGGTAGCAATGTAATAGAAACCAGAAGTGAACATTTGGTGACTCAGACAAATCAAGGGTAAGAATAAGGAAAAAAAGCATCGACTGTTTAATAGGAAAAATAAAACCCCAACGTGGCTAGGTATTCTTCTATGGCATTTCCAATTTATTGTTGCAGGAATATCCACCCAGCCAGACACAAGCTCCCTCAGGAAGCTGGTTTCATATGGTGGTTTAGATTTAACTATTCATTGTCTAGCACCATTTGAAATCAGTGTTCTTGGAGGAAGAATGCCTGCCTTCATCAGGGAAACGGATCCTTGGAAGCCTCAGAGGGAAAGAAGAGAAGGTCAGGATCTTCCTTGTGTGGTTCTGCTGTTGTAATTAGCTCCACCACCAAATGAGGTCCCCTGGGACTGCGGGGTCTGTGGCCCAAGTGACCCTTGGGAGAGCAGTGCAGTGTGTGATTTCAAAGGCAGAAATTCTGCTGTCAGCATATTTAGAATATTTGTAAGTGGTGAAGGGAGGCTTTGGAACAGGAAGGGAGCTCATGGGACAGAGACAGCAACAAAAAATGAGACAGAATTCCAGCTCAATGCTGAAGGTGTTCATTTTAATGCACTAACTATTAAAAACTAGCACAACTAGCTCATACAGCATGGTGAGGGGTAAGGAAGGGAACTACACGTCCTCCAGCTTGTTTTCAACTCAAAACCTGTCTCAGCCTTACGTAGATACATCTTTGTTAGTTCTTTATCAGCCTTGTAAATACCTTTTACATGGATCATACAGGACACACAGAATTTAAAGCAGGTAATTGTGCATTTAAGCCCTGGGAGTTCTGAAGGCTGTTTGCATCCCAGCTGCATGTTTGCTTTTTGTTGTGGCGTGTTTGGCAGACGAGAATATGTTATTTTGTGTGACTTGACAGTGCTCAGGTCACAGTTTGATAGCTGGATGTGCTTGTTGTAGCTGGTGGAAATGGCCAGCACCAACAACTGTGAGAATTGGACCACACGTGTTTGGGCGTGTTGTCCAAGTTACTGAAACCTGGAGAGCTTAAGTGTTCCAAGATTATATATTTCAAAAAGTATTTTACTGTATTAAAAGATTTGCGTAGCTAATGGTTGATTTTGAAACTTTTCACTGTCTGAACCTTTGTTTTCTCATCAGCATTTCAATATTTTTTTTAGTATTTGTTAGTGAAAAATGCCACAGAGGTAATTAAATAACATTTTTCAGGTGTTTGGGGATTCTCCAATGTAAAATACTATCCAGCACGTAACTCTTCATCCTTGCAGATCTCCGTAACCCCTTTAGAGGATGACTGATTTCTTTTGGTGTTCAGAGTCAATAGTATTTTCTAGCACCATTTGAAATCGGTTATAGTGATTGGGGAATTGCTCCTCGTGAATTTCTATACAAGAGGCTCCAGAGAGAATCTTCAGTGGTGTTACCTAGGACTGAAAACAGGGAAATGTGTTATTTTAGTGAATGGAGTTGCAGAATGCAGAAATACTACAAATTTAAACTCAGGTGTTGGAAAGTGGTTTTAGGCAGCTGGAGAATTTTCATAGGAGAAAATTCTAATAGATGGAATATGTGAAATTTGTGACACAAGCTCCTGGTTTAGGGCCTCTGTGTAAAGGTGATATTTGGAAAGGTTTGGAAAGCCCATAAGGTGCTGAGAGGGAAGATAAAGGGAGATGATTTTCCCAATGAGAAAAACCAGTGTGGACTTGAGATAAAAGGCGAAAATCCCCACCCTGCTGGTGTAATGGTGTGTGTGTGAGGTATGAGGAAATCAAAGGAGCAGCAGGAAACCTTCCAATCTCCAGTTCCTGTGCTCTGGACATGCTGAAAGCAAGATCTCATGGAAGATCTTATTGCATTTTCCTCTGGTACACTCTTAACAGTGTAAGCTATAAAAAACCTGAGTCATCCTTCCAAGGGTGTGTAATGCATAAGAAGTTTCCTCTGAAAATTCAGCTCTTCAGAGAAACTGAACTGGCTGGAGGCAGAGTCGAAGGTGGGTCATGTCCCCTGTTCCAGCAGAATTTCATTATTCATGAAGGTAATATCAGAAAAACATCTTTCAAAGAGCTTCTCATACTGCACCCAGCTTTTTGGGAGTTAATACCACGAACCAGCCTGCAGCAAGGCATCCCTGTAGCAGGAGATGTTTTCCTGGATGTCCTGGTGAAACCAGAAATGTACTGCTTTTCCTGTTAGTCCATATGGGGGAACTAAAAAAAAGGTTTTTGGAAGCGACTGGAGCAGCTTGTGAGTATTCACAGTCATTCCTAAGGTTGTGGCTGGTTGTTGGCAGCAAATTTACCTTTGTGTTCTCCCCTCCCATCTTCTCATCCCTGCTATATTGCAGGGGGGTTGGAACTAAAAGATCTTGAAGGTCCCTTCCAGCCCAAACCATTCTGTGCTTCTGGGATATGCTCCCATTACTTTAAGAGAATCACAAACCAAAAGAGGCTTCACATGCTGAGTATGTGACCTTTTAGTCTTTTACTTCCCTCCACTTATGAAATCCACCCTCATGATCTGTCTTCTTTAAACTCTGAGAAGTGGGTGATCCTGTGTTTAATACAAAAAATTAGCTCTTCCATTAATAGAAAAATCATTAAAATATGGGAATAAAGTCTGGCAAGCAGCATGGGGGTTTTGCACTGCCATGCAGAGGTGACACCTGCCCAAATGGGTACTTTAAGGGGTTTGACAGATGTTCTTGTGAAGGTTAAAAATGGTACAGAATAAAGAGTTGCGTTCTGGAATGTGGCTTACAAGTAATCATTGTGTTTTAAGTACCTCCCTTGCCTAAGTAGCTCCCATACAGACTGTTGCTTAAATGATTTCTTGTAAGCCCTTGAAGGAGCAGATGGATCTGTTTGGAGTTTTGCTGCTTGTACCGTGTGTGTAGGATCGAAACGTCTGGACTTCAGGAGACTTGTTAGCACAAAAACTAATCTTGAGGTAAGAATCAGTTACAAAGTGATTGTAGAGAAACAGGTGAAGATCAGCAGTGTTTTAATTATTCCTGTTGAAAGGTAAGAGGTTTTTAAACTGCAGTAATTTCTTCTGTTTGCACCATACAGTGATTAAAAGCAGAGCTGCCAAGTGCTTGGATCTCATGAAAGTATTTTCAGACATGAATGTTGTTGCTCATATGCCCATGTGTTCACACACAGGATTGTGTCCTGTTCCATGCTGGATCTTCCACACAGCAACAGGGAAAGAAGATGAAATAAGGAAGAAAAATCCTTGATGAAAACAGAAGCATTTGAGTGTAAAATATATCTACGTATGAGAAAGAGGCGTATGCTTCTTTTTTCCTTTTTTTTTTTATGCCATTTGCTCTCAACTCTTGACCTTTTAAAAAAGTCAAACTACTGGAAGACAGCCTTCCCTGTCCCACAGATTTAGATGCATAAGGGTGCTTACAAAGCCTGCACCAGTCTCAAAACACCACTGGTACCATGGTGTAAAAGCTGTTTGTTTGCAATTCTGCTCCGTCCTGCTCTTGGATACCCTGCAGCAATTGCAGGATGCAGCATGTAGAGGGATTCCTTCATGGCCAGCCAAGTGTGACCAGTTGCTGGTGGTCTGGAATGGTGTTAAAATGGAATAAACTCTTGGACTAAGCCAGAAACAGCACTGAAAATCAGCTGCTCTTCCCCCAAACCAAACTTTGACTTCAGGACTAATAAAAAGGTGCTGGATGGTGGAATGAGGGGGAGAGAAACATAATGTCTATTGGGAATTTTTAAATGCAAAAATATTTCAGAAGTGGTTTACACTGTGGACTTTCTCTATTAATGAGTCATGAAACCATTTTACTACACAGAGCCTGAATTTCAACTGTTACATGGATTTGTCTGAAACTTTTGTGATTTTGCATCCCAGTCTCAGAATGTCTGGCTTCTGCATAAGGATGTTCTGTGAAATCCATCATATATTGGGAATATGGGGGCAAATACCCAGCAGGAGCTTGGGATGATAGTGGAGAATGTTTCCACAACAAAGAAATTGAGGGTCAGAGCTGTAATTTTCAGCATAATATGTATAATTTTCACCATTAATTGATGAAACATGCAGGCATAAGATGCTTATGAAAGAGTGGAACAGTAAACAAGACAACATGATGATATTCTGCAGGATGCTTCCTGATTCCTTCAAGCCAATTTGAGAATTGGTAACCAAAAATAACCTGCTTGTGTGGGATCTGCTGTGTCCTTAGCATACATTTTCTGTGCCGTAATGGACAGCAGAGGGACAAGGAGGAGAAATTTGGGGCTTGTGGCTTTTGCTGGGGACTGCTTGAGGCCTGCTGGGACCTTCTCTCAGTGTGAAACAGCAGAGGCTTGTGTTGGCAGAGCTTTGCTCTGCAGTAAAATGGACTATTAGAGCTACCAGCAGTCTAAAGGTGCAAGGAGAGCAAATTCTTATTTGTTGGGGTAATTCTAGTGAAAACAGTGTTAAAATTTCTAACCATGCTCTCCACAGAGAGCTCTCCTGGTTGGTGACAACACACTCCATCAGACTGCTGGATTCTCTCCTCCAGCTGTGCCTGCTGGATCCTGTGAGGTGCATCTCTGCTTGGAACCTCCAGAGCTTTTGGGTTCCAGGCTTAGAAGCTGGAGCAGTTATATGCCCTCACCTCTGCTGTTGAGTAGGGAAGAGGATTTCTGTGTGTTCATAGTTACAGACTTTGGGTCAGAAGGTTTTCCCATTCAGCTCCATGAAATTATTTTTCCTTATGTGGTTCTCACTCCTGTTTTCCAACAGCTCTCCAACAATACCCATGGAGAGATGTGTGGTTTCCTGCTCTGCTACCTGAATTGCTGGGTATTTAAGTCACCTTCCATGCAGCTTCTATCTGTGCTGTCCTCTTGGCATCGTGTCGGTCTCTTCCAGAGGATTCCTCTTTGGAGAACCTGCTTTGGCAGCAGATGATGTGTCTTCAGTCCTTGGGAGTCCATAGAACCATTTTCTCCTTGTCAAGAAGTTTTTTTAGTGGCAACTTGCCACGAAAAGGAGAGATGAGCCTTGGGATCACAAGGATTTGAGTTCAGTATTTTGGTGCTGACAGGGATCATGGAGTCATAGAATGGTTTGGGTTGAAAAGGACCTTAAAGACCCTCTAATTCCAACCCCTCTGCCATGGGCAGGGACACCTCCCACTAGACCTGGTTGCTCCAGGGTGGAGGCTTCTCTGGGCAACTTGAGCCTGAGCATCACCACCCTCACAGCCAAGAATGGTACATGTGCAGCAGGACAGGAGAGTTTGTCTTGGGCTCTGCTTTGCAAAGGCACGTCTTTTAACTTCATTTCTCCAAATACCATTACTTTCTGTACTACTATAAAAATTACTTAATGTGGGAGTGTTAACATAAAACCCAGTGGGATTTATTTATAATTAATGATTTTACTTGGAAAGATCCCAAAACAGGTGAGCAGCTGTAAAAGCCAGAAGCACAGGTGAGTTTTAGCTGGTCTGTTAAGAGCCTCCAGAGGACCACAAAGGGATTCTCTCCTTGAGATTTTGCCATTATTTAATCTTCAGTCTTGCCTGTCCTTACTGTGGAACAGACTGGAAGGAGAATGGCTCGATGGTCCCCCAAATAGTTCTTCATTACTAGAAATGCCGTGGGATGATGGCATTGCCTGTTGAAAGGTGCCAAAATCCTCGTAGATCAAAACCACCCCAAAAATCACATCTGGGAAAACTTAAATTTTCTCAGGAAATTCATGCAAATCATCATGGACTTCAGACTTTCAAGTAAGTTGTCATGTAAAGACTCTCCCTTGCGAGAACTGCAATCACAACTGAAGAGCTTGGAAAAAACAGAGAAAAGACCTTCAGCACAAGTAAATTTTCAGATTCCACTATGCAAATTGAAATTCCAGTCGGAGAACTTTGGATTGAAACAATGGTGTAAAAAATCCCTACTTTTATACTTGAGATTAGCCTGGAAATTTTAAGACACTCATGAATAATTTATAAACCAGCCTTCCCACGGATGAGCAGCAGGACCAGAGTGTGGCTACGTTTTGTCACCGTATTGAGATGTTTTCTGGCAATGGTGGGATTTTCATGGTGTTCTTGCTCAAAATGGAGCTGTTGCTTAGCTTTTAATGTCCCAAATGTAAACAGATCTGAGGAAGCAGATCGTTAAAAACGTTTAGAAAGGGCGAGTGAAAAAGCGAAGTACTTGCGAGCTGCGTTCCAAGCAAAGCCTATAAATCACCGGCGTCGGAATTAGGCTGCCAGCCCAGAAATGGCATCGGGAGGAATAATCAAAAGATTGATTTTTTTTTTTTTTAAACCATGGCGAGAGAGCGGAGGGAAGAACCCAAGAGCCTTGAGAACCTGTTCTGTGTTCTATTTGCAGTTGTAAATTGAAAATTTGAATCCAATCTGCTTTTCGGTGTTTAGCTCCACGGTCTCTGAAGCCCTGGGACCAGTTGACTTCCCTGGGAATGCTTGAATCCACACAGAGGTTTTTATGCGTAGGAGTAACTAAAAAAAAAAAAGAAAAAAAAAGGGGGAAAAAATGCCACAGTTTTCATTTGGATTTGAATCCGCAAAGCTGTTTTCTAAAGTCAGTTTGGGGTTGTAATGTTTGAACCTTCAAGAGTCGCTTCAATAACCCATTGCTGCTTCCTGGGAGCAAAGCCGGGGATCCTTTGGAGCGTGTAGGGAGGGTGGAAGTGCCATATCCTGAAAAGTGCTGGTGCGAGGGGTTAGCTGGGGGCTCGAGGTTCCTTGGCTCCCCTCTCCCTTTCCAAGCCAGCCCACCAGATGTGAGATGCTGCCTTTGGCCCGGGAAGCAGCAGGAGCTGCGTGGTGTGGTTCGTCGGGAGAGGCCGTGGGTGGAGAGGAGCTGGCAGGGATCCCGGGAGCCGCTGGGAAGAGGCTGCTCGTGGGGGAGAGTGAACTCACCACCCACTTGGGATGAAATCATGGAGTAAAGGCTGGTGAGGAGAAGAAGAGCTAAAAAAAGGGGGACGGGAGAGGAAGGGTGCTGGACCAGCGAGGGGAACAGTTCCTGGGCTGGTGGGTTCAAGGAGGATCACATTCTCACGGGGGTCACTTGTAACAGAGCTGGTGGAAGGGGAGGAATTTGTCACAGGAAGGTTTGCTCCAGCTGCGTGGAAAAGTAGAACTTTGATACATGATCCGTTGAATGGAAATTGATTGATTGATTTATTATTCTATTTATTTATTTATTAATATGGCTCCCAGGCAAGCTGCTGAATCTCCAGCCTAACCTCTAACCTCTAAGCTGGGACCAAGGGAGATGCATTCCTGGAGCAAGAAGGAGGAGCTCTCCTCTGGAGCTGGCTGGTTTAGAACAGTGTTTTTAAGGGCTACTGGCAAAGAGAGTTTGCAGTGCCACTTTCCTTACCCAACTAGTGGGTTACTTTGCTGTCCCAACTGGATGGGCACGTTGGCTCATCCTTAGTGTGCAAACCAACAAGAAAAGACTCCAGTGTGTCTTCCTGTTGCACTCTGGGACTGAACATCACCCAGTGTGAACTCTTCGGATTTTTTCCCCCCATATTTATCTGATTTGTCATAAATTACACCGCTCATGAGAGTAGGTGTTTAAATCCAGTGAGAAGACCTTCGGTGTCCATGTTTTCCACCTGGGTTTCTTTCCAAGCTGCTTCACTGCAGCTCATCCCACATCATTTCTGGAGAGCTCACGCAGGAGAGGAGCCAGCTGAAGGAGTGGACGTGGCACGGGAGTGCATCAGCATGAGGTTTGGTCCAGGGCACCCACTGAAGGCACCCTGGATCTTCTGGTGAGTTTTGTTGGATCCTTTCTGCTCTTGGGGACACAGTTCAGGACAAACCCGTCTGGTCTGGCTTTGAGGAATGGGATTATCTGTGTTTCCCTGTCTGCTCCAGCAAGTGGAAAGCGATGTGTAAAACTCATTCACCCCCGTCAGCTCCAGTGGGTGCAAAGTTGTAATCGTTTCAGGGAAGATACAGCCAAAAAAAAGAGTAAAAACATTTCCCCAGCTTATTTTCATTTCCCAGAAAACCAGATGGATGAATCATTACAACAGCAGCTATGACAAGGGACCAGACAACAGACTGAGCCCGAAGCCCAGCCCAGTCGAGGCAAAATGAAAAACTGTCCAAGGATTTACCAACCCTCCCTCCCACATGTGTTTAAAGGAGCAAGACTCCAGAATTAGGGCATGTGGATTTGAACCTTCCTCCTGCATCCTGCAAAGGCAGCTGTTGCAGAGACCACAGTGTAGTAAATCCAGTGGTGCATCAGCAGTGAGGGCCAGCGAGGTAACGATGGTGTGATGATCACCAAAACAGAATCACAGAATGGTTTGGGTTGGAAGGGACTGTAAAGATCCTCAAGTTCCAGCCCACCTGCCATGGGCAGGGACACCTTCCACTAGACAGGTTGCTCCAAACCCCATCCAGCCTGGCCTTGGACACTTCCAGGGATGAGGTATCCAAATCTTTTCTGGGCAATCTCTGCTGGTGCGTCACCTCCCTCACAGGGAGGAATTTCTCTTTGATACGTAGTCTGATCCTGTGCCTTCTGACAGTTTGAAGCCATTCCCCTCTTGTCCTGGTACTCCAGGCCCTTATCCAAAGTCCCTTTCCAGCTCTCTTGGAGCTCCTTTAGGCATTGGAATGGGCTCTCAGGTCTCCCAGAGCCTTCTCTTCTCCAGTGTGAACAGCCATAGCTCTCTCAGCCTGTCTCTGGCAAAGGTGCTCCAATCCTTAGAGGGTCTCCGAGGCCTCCTCTGGACTTGCTCCAACAAACCCACATTCTTCTCATGCTGAGGACCCCAGGGCTGGATGCAGCACTGCAGATGGGATCAAACCAGGGCAGAGTAGAGGGACAGAATCACCTCCATTGATCTGCTGCCCACATTTTTGATTCAGCCCAGGACACAGTTGGTTTCTGGGCTTCCAGCGCTGGGTCATGTTCAGCTTCTAATCCACCAACACCACCAAGCCCTTCTCCCCAGGACTGCTCTCCATCCGTTCTCCATCCATCCTGTACCTGGAGTTGCCGAAGCTCCTTAGCCCAGAGTGAGCAGCCTCCCTGCTTTGTCTGTGAGAACGTGCCAGGCTTTGCTGGGAGAATCATTTGCAAGATACGTAGACATGCTCTTAATACAGTAGAGCAGTGCTATGCATAAAACTCATCAAAATAACACCAGAAGTGACAAGCTTGAGAAAGCATTTAAAGGTTAAGAGACTCCTGCCTTCAGGCTGCCCACGGAATCCCCTGGGCACATGTGCCATGGTGCATCCTTAATTACACCCTTGGGAGTTCTTTTTTCCCAGAGGACACTGCCCCACTCCCTGCTCACCATGGTGGTACTCACTTGCTGAAAAGCCACACAGGGTTGGGTTTTTTTTCCTTCTTCATCCTCATCTCTGCAGCATCCAAGTGTTTTGGCTGAAGCAGCTGCTGTGATGACATCGGGGTTTTTTTTCTTGGTGAAGCTCTATTGTGGTTTCTGCTTTACAAACAAAGAACCGGAGCGCAGAGAAACGAAGGTCAAAGAATCTATTAATTTTGGGTGCCCAATTTGAAGTAGCCGGTGCAAGATATTCAGGACTCTCTGTCCAGAGCACAGATTCCTCTCATGCCTTTCTTTGTTTTCCTCCAACCCCCTGCTTCGTTCCTTGCCTTCTTCCAACTTCTGCCTCTTGGGCACTCTAATTATGATTTTTAAATTCAAATGCTGCTCTTAGCTTTCGAGTGTTTTGATCGCTGGCTGAAAAGCTATAGCTGAGCTCCACTCTGCAATAAACGTTCCCTTTCTCTGCAAGGTCACTGCAGGTAAAAAGCCACAGGTCTGGGAGGAAATAACAGGACATCGTTCAAACTGAGGCACTCGGGAGCAATGTGGGGGTCTCTTCACTGCTCCTACCTTCCACGACTTCCATGGAACCCATCACAGAGCAAGGACAGCACAAAGAACCTGCATCTCTAAGAAGAAAAACCTGGGCTTTACCCCAGATGCTCAGGCCTTGGGTCCATCGTTGCTTTGGCAGAGGCAGCTGTGGAAGATTTGTTTTCAGGGAAGCAGAGAGCAGACCCACAGGAGGGGTGGGAGGGCAGAGGGAAGCTGGTGGTACCAAACGTGTTGTTTGTTGTGTTGGGAATAGCTTGTGCTTGTGGGACTTGGTTAAAGGCCAGGAAAGCCCTGAGGGTGAGGCTGTGCAGCGCTCCTCGTGAGATGTTCCAGCCCCTGGAGCCCTGGGGAACAGCAGTGCTGAACACTCTGTGCTCTCGGCTGCCCCAGGCACAGCCGCATCCATCCGCACAAGGACACGTGTCCCGGGCTCCCTCCAAGCAGGAGCTCCTGGAATATCCACTTTCTATTTCTGCCTGCAGAGTCCTCTGACCGGGCAGGTTTGGGGTGATTTTGTCCTGTGTCCCATATCTTAAAACACCCTCCAGCCTCAGTACCTGGTGCTTGGCTTTGGCAGAAGGGAGCAGTGGGACAATGATGGGGTGGGTTTGAGGCTGTGTTAGCCCGTGGCTGGTGAAGATGCAAAGGGTCTGTCCCAAGTGTAGGACAGGAGCTGAGGACACGAGCACAGCACCAGTGAGCTGAGACCTCAGAAGGCCCCTGGGGTGTGGGTTTGAGTAGGAGAGAGCTAAGAAGGATGTGGGGGCAGGAGGAATGGTAATTAACCACGGAGCAATGCCTGGATGGCTCCAAAGGGGACCTAAAATTCATCTGTCCGGGCATTTCCTGCTGCCACAGGGGATTCCAGTGCTCCTCCCTGCTGCTTCCTTCACCTCTGGAGCTCTGCATCACTGTTGCTGTTGGAAACACCATTATTTCATAAGCAGGAGAGCTCAGGACTGCAGAGACTGCACAAAAGCAGCTTGAGGACACTCAGAAGCAGAAAAACCAGTTATTTTTGATCACACTTGCACGGAAATGTTGGGTCCAGGGAATATCTCAGGTCCAGCCTCCCACTCTGAGCAGGACTGCAGCCAAGGTCGAGCCAAGTCCTAAATCCCCTAAGAAGGGGGGTACAGCTCAGGGGGTCTCTGTCCCAGGGCAGCACTGTCTCACAGTGAGAGGCTTTCCTACATCCAGCAGGAGCCTCCCAAGCCCCAGTTTGCCACTGGTGCCTCTTGTCACTGTCTGGCACGAGAGAGAGTTTTGTTGTGTCTCTACAACCACCTTTCATGCCTTTGTAGCCAGCTCTTAGCTCACCATCAACTCCTCGGGGCTGTGCAGGGCTTTCTCCCCACTATTTGCACAATTTGCTCATAGTGAAAGCACAGAAACCCACCTTCAAACCCCGCTCTGCTCCCCCCAAACCGGGGTGGCAGCCAGAGCATCCATGGGTGCACCTGCAGGGGGATGAGTCAACCACCACCACCATCTCCCACGGGACTCAGCCCCGGCTCCCACGCTGGTGGAGGGCTCCAGACAGCAACTTTCAACTCCCTCCAGACCAGAGACCTCCAGACTGCAGAACTGGGGAGACATGAAGCCCTGGAGGGTTCAACTAGCCCAGGTTCCCTGGTAGGGAAAGTCCAGAGCATCACATCCTGCCCTCCTGGCTGGATGAGAAGGGGGTTGCACCAGGTCTGGGCCAGGGGAAGGAGTTGGACACACAGCTCATGTTCTCCTTGCTAGAAACCATCCTATATCCTAGTTCATGAGGATGAAGTCGTAAATCAGCAGGAACAACTTTGGAGTCATCACCATCGACACCGGGAGAAAGAGCTGTCTGGGAGGAGAGAGAACAGAGTGCCTTGGTGGTCCTCCTTCGTCCCCTTCCTCTGTCCTTCGTGCTTCATGCTTCATTAGTGCCTTTTTTGTTGTTGTTTTTTTTCACTTTTAATTTCACAATGAACATGAACAAGGCGAGCCCAGATGCAAATAAGAACCGAGAGACCCCCAGGGGAGGCTCCGACCACCACACATTGAGTCACCTCCAGCCCCGGGAACCCCATGCAGGGCCAGGAGGGGACAGGGGGTGACAAGGCAGAGCTGCCTACTCAAAAAAAAAAAAAAGTCTTGTTTCTCGGTTTGGCAAGGAGAGGAAAATAAAAGTTAATGCTGCGACCTAGTGGAGAAAAATCAGCTATGCAGGAAGGTGGGCAAGAGCTAGTCCAGGTGCTGGGAGAAGCAGAAGGCTGTGGGATATGTGCCTGGTGGAGGCTGGAGCACAGCAAGCTGCGGTGGTGCAGCTTATTTTTACAGGATTCCAAACCTGAGAGCATGTTCTGTAGCAAATTCAGGTTGCTTGAAGGTGCTTGGCTTAGCCTTCAATTATGTGGGGCTTGGAACGAGGTGGTCTTTAAGGTCGCTTCCAAGCCAAACCATTGTATGATCCTCTGTTTCTCTATTCTCATGGAAAGGCTGTAAACATCCCCCTGGCCCACGTTAAACCTGGCACAGCAGCAGGTCTGTCTGGGATTGGATCTGTGCTCCCAGCTATTCCATCCAACCCCAGAAGGAACTGGAGCAGAGCCTGTTTGTTGGGCAAAAGCAGGGGAAAAAGTCATTGGCAGGGGTGAGATGAATTTCCCAGTGCCTGCAGCTGTGTAAACTTGAGCTTGGCACGGTCTGGGAGTAGATCCAAGGCTGGAGCACCTGGACCCAGCAAGTGGAAAATCCCTAAAACACAGGGTTTGGGTCAGCAATCACCCAAATGGGAAACATGAACAGCACTTGAGGTAAGGGCTACTGTGAGTGAATGCCAGCCAGGGCAGGAAGGCACAGGGTTGCTGTGCTCAGGCTTGGGTTCCACACTGCAAAAAGGGGGCTGGAAGAAGGGAAGGATTTCAAAGGGGAGCCCCAAGAGTGAGGCAACATTGGGGAAAAAACTTTCAGACAGGTAAAGTTGAACTCAGTGTGTTACCCAAGAGAGGAGGGTCAATCCCTGCCCACCACCATCAACACCCACCATGTCCAAGTCACCCCAGTCCTTTGATCTTTTGGTGGGTGGCCTGGAGGGCACCCAGTAACTAAAGCCCTCTGCTGAGACCCTGCAGGAGTTTGTGCATCCAGAGGGGTTTGATACAGGGGAAGGACCAGGGGAAGCTCCCTAGAACTGCCTGGGACACAGCCTTGTGCTGAGGGCACTGCAGAACTGAAACGCCTCTGAGATGAAATAACATCTGAGCTGGGGTTTCACAGACCCACATTTTGGCTTTAGATGCTGCAGTTGGCACCAATCTGCCTAAATCCCCTTTCCAAATCTCTGTGACTTCATTGTCTCACAGACAGCAGCTCCTTTGGATCCAGTGGGGACCTGAGCCCAGGGGTCAAAGCCAACCTGGCACCCAGGACACCTTGTGCATGTGGCATCAGCTTGGTTAAATCACAGAGACTGACATTTAGTCCTTCTGGACATGGAGGAGAGAAGGGATAGGCTAGATCCTGCTGTCTTGTGTTCCAGCCTGGATCAGGGGATGGGTGGCAGCGCTTAAACCTGGAGGTACCCAGGGTCATCTTACCCTGGCTGGGACACCTTGCCCTGCCCACCCCACATGTCCTGCCTCCAAGTTTGTGCTGTGCTAACCCTCCCCCACACTGCTGCTGCCCTTCAGCTTGGGGTTGTTGTCAGTGGGGCACATTTGGGTCATCCAAAATAGCCCAGCATTGTGTGGAGAAGGAAGCAGGGAAAGAGGATGGAGGAGTACAGTCAGGGGTAGCAGCAGGAAGAAAATGAGGGGGAGAGATGTGGCTCTGGGGTAGTAGAGAGGAACACACCAGCTTGAGGCAGCTGCGAGGAGACCGACAGCTGGAAGCCAAAAATAACCCTCAATGGTGAATCAATTTGCGCTGAGGAACGGGTGAGTCGGGGGAAGCAGCAACAAGGGGGAGAGGATGGGGCAGGAAAATCCACAGAGCAATGAATCACCTCCCCAAAAAGCCCCTTTTCCCGAAACAAGGCGGTGATGAAGCAGAAAACTGAGCAGAGACAGAAACAATCAATTAAGAGGCAAAGGGAAACTGACCCCTGGTGAATAAATATGCAAGAGTGGCTGAGCAAAAGGCAGAGAATGGGTTGGTGGGTGGATAAATCACTAATGAGAAAGTCATGGTTGTGAGACACACCTGGAGCGATGATCCATGAACGTGCCCACCAAGCAAAGGTGCTACTGGGCTGCCATGGGGACATGGAGCACCTGGAGCTGCTCCCTCTAGATTGGGGTGCCAGTGCCCCAGTGATGGGAGGGCAAGGAGTTTCAGGCAAGGGAAGGTGGGCTGCAAATGTGGAGCAGAGGAGGTGATGGTGGGCACTGCCATTGATGGGTGGTGAGCCCCATGGACCAGGATACAAAGCCCCCAAGCTCCAAAACACATTTTTGGGGCATGGGATGTGTGCTTGGAGCATTACAGACAGCAGATATAGGGGTCATGGTTTGGATCGTGGAACAACCTTGAGGATGCATAAAATATAATAGAAAGTGCATTCAAAGGTCTTTGAGGAGCACTCTGGCTGTTATGGCTGTGAGTATATAATAGACAGTGATGAGCAGAGCCTAGAAAAATTGTGGAGAGAATCAAATTTCTTAAGGAAAGTTCTCTGTGCACAGTTTTCGGATTAATAAAATCTTTAGAGAGACATTGCAGAGATTTCATCTTGCAGAAAACACAAATTTGTCATTAAGCCATGGCTGCTTTCGGCCACTGTAGGAGTGACCCTGTGTAGAGGAGCCAAAAGAACAATGAACCATGATTTGGAAATGAGTTTTGGCATTTATCAAAAAAGAAGGAATTTGGGAACGCTTTCTCCCAGCTGAGTGCTCCAGCCACTAGACTGGACTCCAGCTCTGTCCCTCCTTCATCCTCACCCAGGTCCTCGTGGCTGCTCCATGATGCTGCTTTAGGAAAAGGATGGTGGGCATGAATGGTTGGAGGACTTCAAACTTGGGCTCATGTTTTTGGGAAGGGGTCACACCTCCTACCAACAGCCCCCACCTCGTGCAGCTCCTCTCCAAATCAACATTTCCCTGTTCACCCTCCAGAAGGACAGGAGCATCCCAACACCGTGAGAGGCTGTCCTTGAACAGGCACAGGCAGAGGGCACAGGCGGAGAAATGAAGATTATTCATGTGGGCGCAGAATCTTCCATGTCAAACTCTGCACAGCTCAGTGAGGTTGGAGATGCTCCCACCTGTGGGGCTTTCAGTGAGTGCTCCAAGCCCAAGGGCCACATCCCTACGGGCCAAAGGGAGCTTTTGCATCCCTGGGGATGCAGGGGCTGTGCCGCAGCCTTCCCTGCTGCTGATGTGAGACCACGTTGTCACTAGAGGGAAGCAGAACCATGTACACCGGGCTGGCCTGGCATCTCCAGAGCTGCTGTGGCCAAGCAGCGTGGGGACAGTGAGCAGAGGAACCCTCCCAGAGCAGCTTTGAGATGGAGAAAGGGGTCACCTCCCTCACCTTGGGTGGAGCAGAGCTCCAGTGAAGGATAGTGGGTGAAAGCCACAGGGAAAGGGAGCAGCTGAAGTGATGCTGGGCCACACCAACCCATTATTGCTCTCCAGGGGCATGTCTGGGTCCTGTGTCCCCTCTCTGCAGGGGGGAGCTGACACTGGGGGCTGAAGTGGAGTTCAAGGTCATACCATAATGTGGGATCATGGCCAGGAGGGCGGTCTGGGGACTTTGGGCACTGTTGTCTCTGCTGAGGAGAAGGCATTGCTCCTGGGGACAGTGGGGACAGCTCATCATTCTGCCACTACCCTGCCTGGAGCATCGCCCTCCTGAGATGGGTGAACTGGAGGGACTGGGGGGTGAGAACAAGGGTAGGGGTGGCATGAGGTGCCAGGGAGAGAACAGGTCCCACACTGCCCTTGGAGGGATGCCCACTCTTAGAGGGTGTCTGTGCTCGATGCTGCTGGTCTGTGCGCACCAGGGAATGTGCAGGACATGCTCATGGAAACCACACCACCCACGGAGGAGGCCGATCTCCAAGCCAGATGCTCTGGGACATGCAGATTTTCCTCCTTATGAAGATGAGCAGCAGAAAGAGTAATTTCCCCCTTCATCTCTGGAGATGAGGAGGATTCCCCTTCTCTCCCTGTGCACTGGGCTTGGCTCCACTTACACCCTGAGCTCTCCTGTGGGGCTGCCTTGGCCACAACCCACCTTCAGCCCATCCACATCTCTGGGGGAAACTTCCCCCAAGCATTTGTCAGCTGCAGATCAGGATAATTTCCCATCATATTTGGAAATAAATGCATCCAGGAAATTTCTCCTGAGAGGTTTTTGACACAAAGTCAACCTATTCTCCAGCAGCTGCCAGGAGTTTAGTTCAGTAACAAATCTTGCTGCCAGAGCCCTGCTTGTGTCAGTACAAACCTCAATCATTGTGGTTCTCCCAGTGCAGGTCCTGGAGCTGGGAAATGCCAGGACTTGCTGCTTTGGCCATTAGAAGGCTTTATCTCCCTGCCAACCTGACAGAATAGAGGGGGACTTGCTGATTTTCTCAATGCCATCTCTCCTGCAGAGAAATTTCAGGGCATTTTGGTAACTCCACCATGCCAGTTGTGGAAAATTGCATTGGTCCAGGAGACAGGGCAGAAGGATTTATGTGGTGTCTCTGGGTTTCTTTGGGAAGGTGGGATGTCAGGAGAAGACACAAGCTGACAAGATCAGCTGAGGGGATCAGAAATGATGTTTCTCAGACAGTGGAAGGAGCTTTCCTCTGTTTTCAGCACCTCACAGAGCAGCCTTTGCCCAGGGCTATGTAAACCATGGGGCAGGTGCAGCTGTGGGTGCAACTTAAGGGCATCTCCATGGGGAGCCACCAGCAAGATCATTCCCAGGCACCATTCCCAGGCTGCCAGGTTAAAGACTTGATGGAAACCTTGCAACAACAGAAAACTTAATTCTGCCATGCTCTGAAATCATAGGATCACAGAGAGATTGGGAGAAACCTGAAAGTTCCAGTGAGTTCCAAGCAGTTCCAAGCAGTTCCAAGCCCCCTGCCATGGGCAGGGACACCTTCCACTAGTCCAGGTGGCCCATAAACAATTGTGGCTTGGGGTTTTATACCTCCAGATGTTCCTCTTGCTGGTTAATGTCAGAACTAGTGTTTGCTCAGCTCATTATTAGGTGTAAGGAATGAAGTGGAGCTGTTCAGTGCTGGATTTTTGCTGTTCTTGGGCTGAAGGTGGTGGTACCACAGGTGGAGTGAGCTGGGAAACAGCCCAAGGTGATAAATTTGCACCGAGACTTTCTGGTGGCACTTTCAAATGTGTGGCCAGAGAAGACACAGTTGGGAGAGCAGCTAGGCATGGAGGGGAAGGAGTATCACCAGGATAAGGGAGATGATAGCAGCTTTAAAGTACTTAAAACATCATTACAATGAGGAAATATCTGTTATTAAATGCTATTTTGGCACCAGGAGATAAGATATAAGCTGGTGTCAGATCTTGAGCTCAACAGCTAAACGTTACTGCCAGCAGGAGTAATTTGGGTGAGGAAGGAGAGACATGCAGGCAAAATGGCTCACCCAGGAGGACAGAGAAGAGGCAAAACAATGACTGCAGAATAAAATAGTGTTGTGTTTTGTTTCTGAGAAGTGGAGGTCCCTGGAACTCGGAGGGGAATTTTTGGCCACTGGAGCAGCAGCAGGCCAGATGACAGGCACAAAAAAGGACGTGGTGTTACGGTGACCCAGTGGCAACTGCGAAGTGAGAAGAACAAGAAGTGCTAATGAATGTCTTGTTTTTAAAAGGAACTTTCTTTTCTGCCCGTCGCTGAGAACTTCCTGCAGCAAAAACAAGTGCAGCTGCTTTCTTTTTCTTTTCTTCTTTTTTTTTTTTTTCCCCCTTTCAGATTTGCTCTTTGAGAACGAGCTGGTAAAAAACTTGTTCTACGTGCAGGCAAACTCCTGTGGCAAGGGCTGCTTCAGCCAGGCCCAAGTCACCAGCCAAACCAAACCCCTGAAGTCTGAATCCAGGCTTAGAAAGGCCAGATGGGTGCTTGGGGTTCCTGCCACACTGTAGAGATCAGTGCTGTGTAATGCCAGGAGTACAGACACCTCCAGCACCCCAGCTGCCTTCATGTCCCCCTGTGGCTGGAGCTCTCAGTAAAGGTTAAACCAACCTTTAATTGCTCCTAAAATCCAGGAAGACCTGCTTATCCACTGGCCATATCACTGGACACCCATTCCTACCAAGGCTGTGCATCACAGATCAGGCCAGCAGAGTTGGTGGGGACAACTTTTCCACTGGCTTGAGGTCAAGGTGGGGACAGAGCTCAGCATTTGGATGATAACATGCCCTCTGCACCCACGAGCTGTGCCTTGGGACTATTTTTCTGCTTCTGTGGTGCCTCTGGAGCTGGTCTCCTGTGCCATTACACCAGGAATGATGAACCTTCTGGAGGTGATTCATCGAGAGGTTCGATCAGATGACCAACCCCGACCATTCTGTGACTTTTAAGAGCCTCAGGTTCACTTATTGTCCCTTTCACTCCTGACATTGACTTGTTTGGTTTGCCACTCATCTGCTGCAGTAGCTCATCTTGTTTGGCTGACTCTTTTCTTAATTTTTTTTTTAATGAGGTTTCTGGGCTCCCATGAGAGGCAGAGCTGAACATCCGTCTTCGCATGTTCAGCTTGCCTGTTTTGTTTCATTGCTGGGGCCTCAACCTACACAGCAGCTCTGAATTGAAGGGAACACACTTCAACCCAAGCCATGAAATGTAAATGAGGTTGGTTTCATGGGCAGCTGTAAGAGCTGGATTCAGGAATGGGTTTTTCTTGTGCTCTGCTCTTTGTCAGGACATCTAGATCTTGTTCCTCCCTTTGCCTCCTGTTAGCCAGGGCTGATCAGGAGGATCTTGCAAGGGTAAGATCTCATCAATGCATATAAATATTTTAGAGGCAGGTGTCAAGAGGATGGTACAGAATTCTCCTCAGTGGTGCCCAACAACAGGATGAGGAGCAATGACCATAAACTAAAACATGAGAAGTTCCACCTAAACCTGAGGAAGAACTTCTTTCCCTTGAGGGTGTCAGAGCACTGGAAAAGGCTGCCCAGGTTGGTCCTGGAGTCTCCCCCTCTGGTGACACTCAAAACTCACCTGTGCAACCTGCTCTAGGTGACTCTGTCTTGGCAGGGGGGTTGGACTAGATGGTCTCCAGAGGTCCCTTCCAACCCTAATGATTTTGTAGAAAATATGAAAATTCAGCCAGAACTGTGCTGATGGACCTAAGTAGCTCCACTGGGACTCCAAGTCTGCTTAGATATCCTTTTCATGTGGTGGAAGAGCAAGGAAAATCAGTCCAGTGGGTGACTTTTCAGGTGAAGAGCTGCAGTGGATGCTCTTCCATGGCCAAGTGCTGGTGTGTGTTGGTAACTGCAGTTACAGCCCTTTGGATCTGAACACACACCACGTAGCCAGACAGACACCTATAGACACGTTATAGACCTGATTCCCATGGATGGTCATGGATAACCAGCACCCCCAGGCATCCCTTGGTACCTCCAGAGACCACTGTGGGGTGCAGAGGATGCCGTGCTGAACAGCTCCAGCCTGCCTGGGGCAAAACTCAAGGACAGGCACCCATCCAGCCTTCCTGCTCTGCCACATCCTCATAAAGGCAGCGAAAGGTGTTTCTGGCCAGAGAGGTGTTTGGAGGGGAGATGCCTCTTTAGGATTTGCCAGTGGGACTAGCTGGGGAGTTGTTGGAGATGTTGCAGGGGTTTGCCCATCACTGACACTGCTGCAGGAGAAAGTTGCTTCCAGGCAATGATGGAGAGCAGCACTCAGCATGCCAGCTGTGCTGCAGGGCTAATATTTGCCTGCCAGTTCATCTTCCATCTCCAGAAATTCCAGCTTTTTATCTGCTCCCCCTGGATCTCCCCACAGTGCCCGCAGGGCTTCACCCACCCCACACCCTGATAAAATTGAGCACTGCTGCTTTCTCCCTGTGGTGGTACTCCTCAAAGGGACAGAATTGCATGGAGGATGCTTCCAAGAAGGATTAGGGAGTTGAAGCAGCCTGACAAAGCACCTTCCTGTCCTCACCCCCCACCAAACAGGGCTCTGCCTTGTTGGAGGTGGCCAGGCACGATGCCCTTGAGCTGCTCACTCACTGCCAGCTCTGGGCAGATCAGAACCCCCAGCTGAGGCACTGTGCTGCTCCCACCCTCCAGCTGCACTGGGGCATCTTTATAAAAGGAGAAATTGCTGTTCTTTGGAAGCCAGGGGTAAGAAATTGTTGTCTGACCTTCTCAACTTCTGCTTTTCACTTTTGCATGGTAAGCATCTGTGCTGGTGACCCCCATGTGCTCCCAGTTCAGCACGCTCCCCGTGCATGACTAAAGCTCTTTCCAGCTCAGAAAACACAGGAGAGAAAACATCCCACCACTTCCCATCCGTGGCCAATATTTGCCCTTCGGAGCTGCACTGGCCACTGAATATCAACAAGAGTGCTCAGAGTGAGAACCCTCCTGAGGCAAAGCTGCAGGGACAGTGTGTTTGACAAATACTGTCAGTCTGGAGTCACCCCCTTCCCCCATGCACAAGGGAGGCTGCTGAGCCCACCCTGCTGTCACAGGCCTGTGTCACAATGCTGAGTGAGCCACTGCTTGTGGGACATCAGGCATGGCTTTGTGTGTTGCATGGAAGCATGTTCTTCCTTTTGCAGTGGGAAACCTCAAGGAAATTCTCCTGGGTGTTGAGTTGCAGCTCCTGTCAGTGTCCTGTCAGTCAGCCAGCGACTCACCTCCCTCACAGCGCTGTGGTACCTGCAGGTATGCAAAATATACAGAAATGTGTTATTAAATATTGCAGAATCACAGAGTCACAGAATGGTTTGTGTTCAAAGGGACCTGAAAGACCATCCAGTTCCCACCCCCTGCCATGGGCAGGGACACCTTTCACTACCCCAGGTTGCTCCAAGTCCCATCCAACCTGGCTTGGACACTTCCAGGGATGGGGCAGACACAGTTTCTCTCAGCAACCTGTGTCAGGCTCTCACCACCTTCACAGTAATTAATTTCTTCCTAATATCCCATCTAAATCTATCCTCCTTCAGCTTAAAGCCATTATCCCTTTTCCTATCAATGTTTCCCTTGCACAAAGTCCCTCTCCAACCTTCCTATAAGTCCCGTTAGGTGCTGGAAGAGGCTTTAAGGCTTCTGCTATAAGATGATTTCCACCCTCTGCCCTGCAAGTGATTTGCAACCATCCATTTCCCCCTGCTCTGACTGAGAACCCTCCACACACAGACTCTGTAGTTTCTCTTTCACACTTTCCAGCCCTTGCAGAGCTTTGGGGTTCCCTCCCTTCTGCTCCTCAGTCAGCCTTTGGTTTTCAAATCACATTCCAAACCTCCCCTCCAACACAGACATTCTCATCCCTACCCCAGGGAGCTTCAATCACCATGGAGGGAGGACACCCAGGACTGCAAGTGTCCAACAAGTGCTGCTGCCAATTCTTGCGGCCTCTCTGGGTTTGAATGCCAAATATCAGCAGGGGTGCACGAGTGTGGTTACACTGACCTGCTGTACAGTGTGTCCTACAACAGGGTGTTGCCCTTGGCAGAGGTGGGATCATGGATAATTCAGGGAATTCATTCTGCCACCCATGCCGTCCTGCCTGAACACTCAAGGTATGAGTGTTGCCTTCATTCAAATCCATTCCTTTCACCATTGCCATTGTTCAATATTTTCAAGTGTAGGGAGGGAAATAAGTGTGACCCACATTCATCTCCTGAGCTATCCCATCCTGTGGGAAAGCTTTCTCTCCCAGTGCCTGGGTCCTTGGGATTCTGAGCACCCACCTTTGTTTTCTCCCCCAAAACCTCCTTCCTCAAGGTCTTCCCTGTGGTTTTTGCACCACCTCAGTTGCTGCTTTCCTTCCTCAAAACACTGACAATGAGCAACCACTTCCTGATCTTGTTCCTCGTTATTGTCCCAAAACCACAGCTGTCCTTCTTCCCCTTTCTTGCTCTTCCTGAACTTTTATCCTTTCCATTTCTCATTGCCCCTTTTCATTTCAATGAGTCTGATTTGAAACAAGCATTCAGGAAGGGGTTAGAAATGAATGCTGTGTGGTTAAAAGTCTTGATTTTGAGGCTCTGGTCTTTCTCCAGGAAAGGTGGAGCCTAAATCTCCTTATGCTGGCCCACAGCCGTGGTCTGCCTGTGGTCTTCATGAAGATGGAGGCTTTCTTCTGTGCTCCTCCCTAGTGCCACTCTGGGCTCATCACTGGGGGGTGCTGAGCTGGATTCAGGTGCAGATGACACGGGTGTCCAGATCCCAAAGCCTAAAGTCCCCCTGGTACCTTCTGCCTTGTGACAGTCAGGAAATACCTACAAGTTTGGCCCTTGGACTGTGGTTCCCTTTTCAGGGTCACTGTAAGCATTGCCACTTCAACATGGAGCTACTGAATTAGGTGGTTTGACCCCTGACATCTCCCTAAAAATGGCCAACCTGCTTTTGTTGGATCCCATTTATTTTCCTCTTGTCCTCTGCAATAATCAGAACCCACTGGAGGCCTCTGGGATAAAAGGGTAGTTTATCCAGAAGCTTTCTCCTGAAGGCCTCTGCTTCCCCCTCTTATGGATGCATCTTTTTTTGGGGTGTCCTAAATTTTGATGACTCCTGAACTGGTGATTTAAAAGAACTTTAACATGAGGCACTTACCCACAAATGGGGTGTCCTACTCATCCACCATAGATTACAGTCTTTGGTGTTCCAAGGAAAGAGAGGAGAAAGTGACACCAAGCATTGGTGTCTCTGGAAGACCCAGACAGTCCAAAGATCGGGGAAAATGAGATAAAAAAAGCTCTAATTCAGAATTGTCCTTCATTGCTGAGCATTCCTCAGGGGGCTCAAGGACAGCAAAAAGTGTTTCCATCACTGTTGGGAGGGATGCAACTGAGCTGAAGGACTTTGGGGAGGACTTGTCTTCACTTCCCACAACTAAAGACCAAATCTCTGTGGATGTGTTGGCAGCTGCAAAGACATTAAGCTGAAAGAATCTGACAGGGATTAAATCGTGCTCTTTCTAACATTTTGGAAGGATGTTGGTCAGAAGAAAATCAGATGTTTAATCAGGCAGTTGTTGGAGTCTTTCACACCTTCAGGGCACATTTTTACTAGTCACTAATTCTCAGGGTAACTGAGCAAGATTCAGTTCTGTGACTTAGTGCTGGGAGGAAAACAGCTCCAAAAACTGAGTAAACTCAAGCACAGTCATAAAGTTAGAGACAGAGAAATTGTTGCCCAGAGAAGCTGTAGGTGCCCCATCCCTGGAAGTGTTCAAAGCCAGGTTGGACAGGGCTCTTGAGCCTCCTTTTCCAGTAGAAGGTGCCCCTGCCCATGGCAGGGTGGTTAGAACATGATGGTCTTTAATGTCCCTTCCAACCCAAAACCTTTTGTGATTCTGTTTAGTAAGGATATGGTCTCCTCCACCAGCTGAGCTGCCAACAAAGGCACTGGACAGGACCTCAGGAGGATGTGTGGAAACCCCTGTTCTTCCACTCTGGCGTGGACCAGTAGGGGAAGTTCCCTGGGACCACTTTCCATCACTTCCCACAAGAATCCCAATGGATTGTGTCAGCCTCTGGTCTCTCAAATAATGCCACCAGAGACATGATCCAAACTCTTTGTGAAGGAAATGCTGTGGGATGATCTGTGTCTCCCTTACCCACATGGTCTGTTACCAGCTCACAAGAGGAAATCAGCCTGGTTTGGGAAAATCTGCTCTTGCCAAACCCCCTCTCTCCTGCTGCTTTACGGGTGCTTGCAGAAAGGTGGTCTCAGTAGTTGCTCCAGAATGAAATGAAGCTCATCCTTCCAGTTTATAGTTCCAACATCCATGTTTCCCTCCCACCCCCTTATTTCTAAAGATAAGCATGACTTTGCCCCTTTTCTTCATGGGAAAGCATTTTCTTACCCTACTCAAGTTCCCCAGAACAACTTTTACTGAGTTTTTTCAAGCATGTCAGAGGAGTCCCTGTGACCACGGCAAGGTGAAGGCATCTCCTGCTCCCAGGTACTTTCAGCTTTGTAGCTGTCCTGGTCAATAACCTACTCTCTGCACTGAGCAGCACATCAGAGTTCCTTCTGATCATATGATGGTCAGAGCACCTTAAAGGGGATTTTCCATTGGCACAGATCAAGTCTGTGTTGTGTTTTGGCCTTTCTGACTTAGTCCCAGCGTGCTCAACACAAGGAGGCTCAACTCTTTGAAGCTGACCTAGTTTCTACTTTATGTCACTTCTTGATGCTGAGGTCAGTGAAGACCTTGAGATTTACCTGGCTTATATTGATGCTTCTTTCCTTCACTTTTGAACTTGAGATCTCCTTACTGCTTATTTTAATTTCTATGGTTTATTTTTAATTTTGAGTTGAGAAATGAGTCGAGCACTCAGGCACATGTGTGTTCAGCACTGGCAAATCTGAATTTCAAAACTCCTGCAAAACACCTTTAAAGAACAGAAATACCGGTTAGTCAAAAAATTATTCACTAAGGGAAAGAGCTGATTTTGCAACCTAAAAGAAAGGGTGAGTTTGTGTGTTATTTCCCATGTTGCTTGATTTGTATAAAAAGTCTTTTCAGTTTTGTGGACTTGTCCTGAATTGCAGGCTGTAGTACAGGCAGTGGCCTCCAGTTGTACCTGGGGAGGTTTGGATTGGATATTAGGGAAAAAAAGCACTGAAATGATTGTCAAGTGTTAGACCAAACTGTCCAGGGCAGTGGTGGAGTCACCATCCCTGAAGGGATTTAAAAACCATGTGGATATGGCATCTGAGGACATGGGTTAGTGGTGGCCTTGGCAGTGCTGGGTTAATAGATGGACTGGATGATCTTAGAGGGCTTTTCCAACCTAAATAATTATATTATAAAATTCACCACCTCCTCCTTTATCTGCTGATGCACTGAACATTAAATCAACCTTTCAACAATCTCAGTAATAAACACATTTAGGATTTACAATAGGAACAAAGCAATAATCCAGCAGGAAGGGCAGCCAATTAGGTAAGGCAGGTAAGGATGTGCTCCCCAGGCATGTGCTGGAGTCTACAATGAATAAGTTTTTGTGGTACACGGCATGGGCAGCTGCCAGAAGTGTTGTGCTCTGGACTGAACCTTTCTGAGAGCTGGTGATGGACTGAATGTCCTTTCCAGGTGTATCTGCTGTGTCGTTTGGAACACTCCCAAGCTCCCAAGTATTTTATATTGGTCATATTGAGGTAGGGAGGCTGAGGCAAAGGATGTAGGAGTCTGCAATGGTCCTTCTGCAAGTGTCTGTCAAAGCTGGGGTTAGAGCTCAGGAAATCCTGGCTTCCATCATGACCCTGGAGAGGTGTTTTTGGTAAGAGCAGGGACAAGTCAAAGGATGACCAGGTCTGACACTGCTCATAGAGAATTCCCCCCATGTTCACAAGTTCAGCACACACCACCCTGCTTTGCAGGCAAAACCTGGTTGCAATTCACCTCTTGCTGAACAGAGTGGCTCGGGTCAAAGATCAAGACCAGTTTCTGCTCCAAGGTGAGGGTCCCAGAGAGCTGCCTCGCTGGGCTCGTGTCAGTGCTCAGCAGAAACCGAGGTGCTGCAGCCTCAGCAGCTGCTGCGGACGTGGAAGTGTCACAGCACTTCCCACGCGTGACCGCTGAGCACAACCCCCTTCCTGTGCCAGGGTTGTTGACACAGCTTTGCTTCTCCTTAAAAAAAAAGGAGGAAAAAAGCCCCAAAAATATCCCTGGTCCAGGGAAAGCCCCTTCACCAGCCAGGCTGTGCAGGCTCTTCTCCTTCTCTGTGTGTTATGTCTTCGCAGTGCTCCGGATAGGATGGAGTAAGACACATGTACCAAAAATAATTAGGATTTTTTTGGAAATAAAACTTTGGTGCCTCGTGTTTTGTTGCTGAGAGCCTGACAGCTTTTGGGATGGGAAGATGGGACTTTCAGGATAGGGTTTGTTCAAGTAACATAGTCAGGAAACAAAAAGTTCAGTTTTTAATACCTGGTATGTTTTGCCCTTGAACGTCACCAGGCAGAAGGTAGACAAGTAAATTCTCCATACTGGCTTATTACTTTTTCCTCTAACTTCTGAATAAAGTTACCTAAACCTATTGCAGCTAATTGACAGATATTAATTGCAATATTTGTAACACACTGAAATTTGTCTTCTACTGGAAAGCCAGTCTGTGCCTGGCAGAGAATTGGATAAAGCTGTGAGTCTTTACCTGCCATTAGTAAATGTTATTTACCTATCTTCAGGAAGAGATTGTTTCAGCAGGTCAATTGGTTTGGATGACTGAGAATAAATAACATGCAGCCTATTAAAGGCTGCCTAAATATGCTGCCTGAATGGATGCTAAATGAAAACAATTTGGAGCATGAAGGAGTGGTTTGAAGAAATATATTTAAATCTATTCCTCTGTTTTCTAATGTTTGAGTGATTTCCAAGAGTAAAATAAAACTTCAATATACAGTATGACACGTGGAGAAAGAATCTCAGATGAGCAGAAGACTTCATGCTATAAGCACTGACAAATTATATCCAAATAGCTGGAGGGCACCTGTGATCTTTAGGAGAGAGGAGCTCTGTAATGGAATAATCAGGCTGAGCAGTTGCCCCAGGTTACAATAAAAAGGGGTGTTCCCTGTTTTAACCCTGCAGAAGAATGATGTTTGGAAATGCTGATATTAAATAATTGCATGAATCTTAATGGCAAGTTTGTGCCACTAACCCCAATGTGCCTTCCAAATTATGCATCCATGGGGAATGGAGGGAGGGCGGGAGCACTTCTGCTGTGGAGGCAGGCTGAGAGAACCTGGAGAAGAAAAGGCTCCAGGGAGACCTTAGAGCCCCTTCCAGTGCCTAAAGGGGCTACAGAAGAGCTGGAGAGCAACTTTGGACTAAGGTCTGGAAGGACAGGAGAAGGAGGAATGGCTTCCCACTGCCAGAAGGCAGGATTAGATGAGCTACTGGAATGAAATTCTTCCCTGTGGAAGTGGTGAGGCCTTGACTGCCCTTGTTGCTCAAAGAAGTTGTGGCAGCTCCACCCCTGGAAGTGTCCAAGACCAGGTTGGACAGGGCTTGGAGCAACCTGGTCTAGTGGAAGGTGTCCCTGCCCATGGCAGGGAGGGGAATGAGATGAGCTTTAATGTCCTTTTCAACACAAGCCCATGTGTGATTCTATGATTGTAATATCCAGGAGCAAGTGTGAGAGCG
This sequence comes from Campylorhamphus procurvoides, assembly GCA_013396655.1. Taxonomy (NCBI): domain Eukaryota; kingdom Metazoa; phylum Chordata; class Aves; order Passeriformes; family Dendrocolaptidae; genus Campylorhamphus; species Campylorhamphus procurvoides. The sequence continues at coordinate 24,893 of WBMV01007700.1, read as the reverse complement.
GTATACAAAGAAAGGGTCACACTCTCAGCATTGTGTTTCCTGTGGTGCAACCTCCAGGATACCCTGTTTGGGCTGATCATAATTGCTCTGCATTTATAAGAAACTGTGTTACCACCAAATAAAAAAAAGAAAAAAAAAAGGAAAAGCATCAACCAACGCATTTTGTGCCGATTTCTGTGATTTTGGTCTGCGGCTGGCTGAGAAACAAGAACCAGGACACAGAAACCAAGTGCTAAACCTGGTTATTTTCGACCTTCTATTCCTCCAGCCTGGCCCACATTGACCTCTATTTCAGTTTTATTTTGAATAACTCTCCAGATGTTTTTTTCCATAATGCCCATGGTTGCCTAAAAATTTGCCTTTTGACAGTTGAGGTTTGACTTGACTGTACCCTGACTCCATCCCCCTGAAACCTCTGTACCACCCCCTCTAACCATGGAAAGTTGTCTATTTAGAATCATAGAATCATTTAGGTTGGAAGAGATCATCAAGTTCAACCATCTCCAGGTGTTGCCAGACCTGCATGTCTTTTAAATCCTCCCAGGGATGGTGACTCCATCACTGCCCTGGGCAGCCTGTGCCAGGGCTTCACAAAACCTTCCCTGAAGATATTTTTCCTCCTATCCAATCTAAACCTCCCCTGGTGCAACTTGAGGCCAATTCTTCTTGTCCCATCTCTTGTTACTTGGGAGAAGAGGCCACCTGAGCCTCCTTTTTTTTCCAGGCTAAACATCTCCAACTCCCTCAGCTGCTCCTCATCAGACTTGTGCTCTCAATCCTTCACAGACACTTTTAGTTTTTTCAGATACAAGAATAGGCAGCAAATTCCAGGTCAGTTTCCTCATTCATTGCTCCTGTGGGGTCAACATCCACACACTGAGCATGAGAGACACAGATTTGGCTCCTGCTGAAGTTACACAGGCAGAACCAAGCAAACCCAAAAAGATCATAATATTAAAACTGAGGCTGGAGACTCCAAACTGTCCCTTGCAGCAGATCTAGTATCAATACAAGATCAGAATGCTCAAGATTGACTACAGCCTTTGCTGTATGGTGTTTCCAAATGTTCACAGTGGACAGCTTGATCTTTGCATTCAGTACCTTCACCCTGATCTTGATGTGCTTCTGCTTTAGGGTTCCCCACTCCCAAATGATGCTGGTGCCATTTGCTCTTCATCTGTCCAGGTGCAACAGTCTATACTCAAGAGCTGGTGAAGTTGCCTTCTCTGCCCCAGAAAATATCCCTCATGGACAGCTGACTCCTGGCAGTTGGTCCTTGATGGGAATATTGTGTTCTAGGGAAGTGCCTTCACCACCAAAGAGACAGCAGAAGTGAGGTCTGAGCTGGCCCCATGCAGGTTTCTGCATTTCTCTGATGGGTTCCTGTCTGGTTTTGTTTGAGGGAAGTCTTGGTTCATCACTGAAGAATGTTCCCATGGTTATGGTTGATTTTCTCACCCTACTCAAGTTGCACCTGCAAATCCATCCAACCTTCGTGTTCCCATTCCCTCTCTCCTAACTTAGAATGTCAGATGCTGCCCATATACAACACTTTCAAACCCACATCAGTTCAGAAACCCACAAAACAAAGGAAATACCGAGTTTAGCTTACCACAGTTGATGACTCACTCTATCTTGCTGACATACTGCTGGAAATACCCAGTTCAAACTTTCCCACTTGCTTGTTATGGACAGATGCACATTTTTACAAGAAACTTGTTCTCCGCATCAGATTCTGCATTGGCAGCATCACGACTCAGGATTTTCTCACACGTCCTATGGCAATGGCCATGTCCAATGAAATGGTGTCTCCAGCTTCTGCAACCACAAAGGAAACATCACTCGTCCCTTTGGGCTGCCCTCAGCCCTCTGAGGTCATCTCTTTGAGAAGAAAGGGAAGTGTTGCAGGGTAAGGCCACATCCCAAGGAGAAGAGTCAGCCCAGGGGAGGCATAAGCTGACTCTGCACTTGCTCTGCTGCATCATGAGCTGGCTCTTGGTCTGGCAGATCTGACTCAGAGTCCCCTGCACAAAGAGCTTTTGACTCCACTGCTCAGGTACCCGAATTTGCCTCGAGGCCATTGATGCTTTAGCATGAGCTCATCTTCACACCAGGTGATCTCTGGTACCAGCAGCTATTTGGGGACTGAGTAAGAGAGAGAGAACTCTACTCTAACCCCAGCCAACCCAACCAAGAAGTAGGAGAAATAATGTCTGGTCCTCACCCTCTGTTATGTTCTCCAAACACATCAAACACCTGGCTGTAAGAACATTAGCACTCAATTGCATGAAGTGCATCCTTGCTTCCTCTTCTTGCTATGCTCATTATTTAGCTGCTGTTCTCAAGAAAACCTCCTCCCACACAGGGAAGGTGCTGAGCACAGCAGGTGAGGAAACTCCCCTGGAATTTCTGATGGATTGAGACGTCAAGCTCATGACAATGAATGAGGAGAGGCTGTTTGAATCAGAGGTCTGTCCATAACGAAAAGGCTTTTGTAGTGCTTTGGCTGAGTAATATAATACAGACATCAGGTGTGTAGAGATGCAAACACAGAGTGGGACTCACCTGGTGTAATCTGAGAGGTGCAAATCAGAGCTTGTCACTCTGGGAATCCTTAAGGTCATCAAAAAGAAAAAAGTGGTGTAATCCCTTCATGTGCCTGCTGGGAGCTGTGCCCTGGAAGTTTGTATTCCCCTTGTGCTGACTGCACAGGGAGTGCTGAGAACCAGCTCTTACCAGGGTGAATCCTGCTTAGCCCAAACCAGAGCTGCTGGGATTTCAAGTCATTTAGGTGGGCTGAGGTAGGAGGGACTTCTTACAACCGCTTCTCTCCAAGGGCCAGTTTCTTATGAACACAATTGAATTAGGACATGACCCTAATCAGCCCAGGATTTGAGTCTTCGCTTCTTTCTTCACACACACATTGTGATGCAGCAGTGGGTCAGAGAGTCATCTGCCTCTTCCCACTGGTGCTCAGCTCCTATTCCAGATGTCACTTTTAAGTAGTAGGGTTTGCTGATTTTAGATTTAGCCACCTTTAACACATTAAGCCTTGAAATACCTTGGAAAACATTCAAGTGTCTTGGGCAGTCAAAATGCAAAGGGTTTTATCACCTTTCCAAAGGCTTTTATCCTAAGTATATTCAGGAATCTACAGGTGTTTGCACTACACAAGATTTAGGAATGTTTACTTAGAATCTGTATCTTTCAGAAGTGGCAAGAAAGTCCTATAAGCACAAAATGACATAATACGTAATCACAAAGATAACGTATTCTCCTAGAGGAGAAGTNGTCAAAATGCAAAGGGTTTTATCACCTTTCCAAAGGCTTTTATCCTAAGTATATTCAGGAATCTACAGGTGTTTGCACTACACAAGATTTACTCAGAAGTCCCTATCTTTCAGAAGCGGCAAGAAAGTCCTATAAACACAAAATGGCATAACACATAGTCACAAAGATAACAAAGGGCCTAGAGGAGAAGCTGCATGTGATGTGGCTGAGGTCACTTGTCTTGTTCAGCCTGGAAAAGAGGAGACTGAGGGGAGAGCAATTGTGATTTTTCAGCTTCCTCACTTGGGGCAGAGGAGGGGCAGAGGAGGGGCAGGCACTGATCTCTTCTCTCTCGTGACCACTGACAGGACCCGAGGCAAAGGCCTGAAAGTGGGAAGTTTAGGTTGGATATTATCACACAGAGGGTGGTTGATCCCTCGAAGAGGCTCCCCAGGGAAATGATCACAGCACCAACTCTGTCTGAGTTCAGGAAGCATTTGGACAACACTCTCAGGCACAGGATGGGATTGTTGGGTTGTCCTCTGTAGGGCTAAGGGTTGGATTCGATGATCCTTGTGGGACCACTCCAGCTCAGGATATTCTATGGTTCTAAGATTACACATGAGAGGAATACGGGCTCTCCTGGCAGCTCCAGCATCCCCAAGGGCTTTCTCTTAAATCGCAACTTCAGTCTCTTAACACAAGGTCATGTCTGTGTATCAGCAGGATCTGCCACCTGCCAGGATGCACCATTGTCACCTCTCTCCTGGCTGGGGGCAGTGAGCACTGAATGAGTCGAGTGGACACATTCAGAGGTGAAGGGAAGATGAGTGTTGCCCACTGCAGAGAGCTGGCCCTTCCTGCCGTGCCACATCCATGGGCTGCAGAGGATGCCAAGCCCACCAGAGATGACCCAAGGCCCAAGCTCTGAGCACAAGGGCTGTTCTTCCTCATGAGCAACGAGGCTGTTCCTCTGGAGCCTCGTGTGACATATTTCTGCTTACAATCAACAACCTCATTTCCATATGGAGTGAGCCAGCAGCCAAACTGGAAATTGTGTTGACGCAAGTGCTAATTACCCTCGGCATAACTAATGAGCAGAAGCAAAGCATGTGTTTACTTCAGAGAGCCAGCCCTGGGCTCCAGAGCGGTGGAAGCGTGGCTCTCCCTGTGGGGTGGCTTTGTATAGCTTAGAGAGGAACTGGATTTGTGCAAAGACCATTGGATATAATCAGGTTGTCCTCGTGGAGAGAGATGAGTTGATGGGGTCTCATCTTGTTGGTGTCTTTTCCCCAGAGGAGTTTGAACCCGGCTTCTGGAAGTGTGTCCTTCTCCTTCCGCTCTGAGGTATGTGCTGTGTTTTTTTTGTGGCTTTGGGCTGTAGAAAGGCTTAAATGTATAATTCTCAGGACCAGAGAATCTGGCCATTTACGGTGGTGTGATAATTTTCCAGACTCCATCTGAGTGTGACAGGACAGGGCAGGGCAGGGGATGGAGAAGATGGGAGATGAATCTATGTAGGATCATAGAAATGCTGGTTGGCAACATCAGCTGGAGGACTCTAATTCAACTTCCTGACTGAAGCAGAAGCACTGTCAGCTCTGGACTGGTTTGGCTGCGTTTTCATCCAGCTAAGCCTTGAGTCACCTCTGCAATTCATGGTTTGTCATTTCCCAACAACCAGTGGCAGTGCTGTACTACCTGCCTAGAGGCACCTTTTATCCTGCTGTGCAACCTGCACCTTCCAAGCCACTCTCTGTGGCTGCTGCCCTTTGTTACAGCACCTGGCTCTACCATGAAGAGCTTGACTTTGTTGTCTTTGACCTTTTGAGTAGATGTAGGCAGTTGTCAGTCTGCCTTTCAGCCTCCCCTTTGCCAGACTCAACAAGCCTGAGATTTGTGCTCCCTGTCTTAGACCTACTTGATAGCACATCTTAGAGCAGCTTCAAACCAGCCAGATCTCCACAGGATTTGGGAGTCTACACATGTGGTGAAATCCTGGTCCTAATGTACAAATGTCATTCAGGAAGATAAATCAAAGGAGGATTAATAAATAGGTTTTATTAATAAGTCAATGTATTTAATACTCTTGAAAATATATCTGTATGAAGCCACAGCCTGGATTAGTTTCTGTACAGACCTACATGTAAATGAAATCAAAATGCAGTTGTAAGTGTTGCTATATCTTATAATATAGCACATTTTGCAGTCAAACCTACTACCCTTTGCATTCCCTGGCTGGGAATGAGGCCAGCAGTGGACTGCAGCAGTGCATCAGCTTGGTGCTGCTGCTTCCCTCCAGAAAAGCTTTGCACCTTGGTGCTGATGAGTGGCCAAGGTGAGCAAACCCTCAAGGAGAGGGAATGGGCTGTGCTCCAGGAAGGAAGGGATCTGATTTCTGTACCACAGCGAACTGAGCTTCTTCTTGGGGATGTGGGAAAGGGCTCTGAAACCTGGAGAGGTAACCCCAGTGATGGTGTGGCTTAGCCTGCAAAGTTATTTCCAGATATATCCCAAAAACCATGTCAGTAAGTGAGGCAGTGGATTTATTACACAAAGGTTTTAAGTATCTAAAAGTGAGAAATCTGTAACCAAGCTATCAGTTTTGACTGTCTTTATACACAAAGTCATGTCTGCAGTCACCTTTTTCTCTCCATTGACTATAAAGGGCAGGTTTGGAAATCTCATTTTCAAATGCCTGAGTTAGGTCGAATGGATCCCATAAACAGAGATTTTGGGGATGGGCATCCCTTATTATTTCTTCCTTTGTAATACTTTTCTATAAGATTATTTTAGGGTTTTCAGCAACTCCTTTTTCCCTTCTGCATCACTGCTTTTGCCATCCACATTTTATCCCTGCTCCCAGGCTAACATCCTGCTTTCTCCTTGCTGCCATCTCTCCATCCATCAACATCCAACCCACAAAAGTACTGGGGTGTGTCTGTGACAAGGGGTTTTGGTTATTGCCTAATCCTCCCCTGGAGACTTTGTGTTGCCACATGAGAATCAGAAGGTGAAAATAACAGACTGATTTTTGGTCTCCAAAGCTGAAAGGAACTGAAAGAGTGAAATGAACGGGGACTCTGGTGGAGTTAGTATAACCAAAGGTATCCAAGTCCCATGCCAAGGTTTTCAGCTGAAGTGCACAATATCAAAAAAAATCCCTGTCGATCCTTGTGAAGCATAAATGGATTGAACACATTTATCTCCAAAATTCAAGGGTTGCCATAAGCCAGCATTTGGAATGTTGTGTAGAATGACTCAAGGAAAATAGTTTAGAATGGATAATGTGCATCCAGTGTCCTTGGGGGGATTTAGTAACACAGTCAATCTTTTATATCCTTACCTTTTCCTTGCATTTTTCTCCATAAAAGGGATATTTGTTACCTGGCCCTGGAAAAGAGTTGTGTTGTTCACATGAGAGATGGGCCATGCTCCTTGAGGGGGAGCTGCACAGCAGAGATACTTTAGGATCACATCTGGGACACAGGGGAAGGAAAGAAGAAGCAGCTGTTGCCTCTTCTGGGAATCTCAAATCTTTGCTCTGATCTGGGTCAGTGTTTTAACCATCACTCAAATCTCACGCTCATTCGAACGCTTGGCAAAGGTGAGATGTGGCTGCCTCATCCCTGGGAATGTTCAAGGCCAGGCTGGATGGCACTTTGAGCAATCTGATCTAGTGGAAGGTGTCCTTGCTCATGGCAGGGGGTTGGAATGAGATGATCTTTAAGGTCCCTTCCAACCCAAACCATTTTGTGATTCATTCTGTGACTCCATGAATGTATTTGGAGCAGCAGGAGGGTGAGACGTGCATGTCTCAGCATCCTGATTGTTGCAAAATGTGCTGGCCTTGAAATGTCTACATTCCCTCTCTGTCCTTGCTCACATGAGCAGAGCACCTCCCAAAACCACAGGTGGCACACAGCTCAATGAGGGTGGAATGTCTGGTACCCAGACACCTCCAGGTCCTGCTGTGGCCATGGGATCTTTGCTGCCCTCGAAGGAGAGCAACCCAGAACAGAATATGTCTCCTCCATCTACGTGTCCAAGTGACATTTCTCTTGCTCAGATATTGTTTTCTCATGCCCAGTTGGGCTTTGCTGCTGTGATTTACTCTGTCCTGAAGACCTGCAGCCCTCAATCTCCTTAGCATCTCTTTAGCTATTCACTTCCTTTTTCCATGGGGATTGAAGACTCAAGGGAAGGTTTTGGTGGCAACTCATTTTTATTCAGTAGAATCACAGAACAATTAGGCTGGAAAAGATCTCCAAGATCATTGAGTCCAACCTTTGACCAATCACCACCTTGTCAACCAGACCAGAGTACTGGGTACCACATCCAGGCATTAAGGTAGAAACACTACTCTTCTCTGGTCCAAAATCCCCTTTTCTAGTCCTGCAGTCACGAGAGGTTTTTCCATTACCCTGCAGTTGCTCAGCTACCTCCCATCTTGCCCTGCTTTGAGCACAAGGTTGGACTGCTGCCTTTACCATCTGACAGAAGCAAAATCAAGCTGTAAATCAGGAGAACATCCACATGGAGAAGCCAGACCTGGACTTTGGTACACTTTCCCTAGAAAAGTGCTGTAAGTCCTGCTTCTTTTCAAGCCTGAGCTCTAAAGCTTATCAGAAGTATTTCATCTGCACATCTCTAGGTTTCCAACTGACAAAAGAGTGGAGGATCCAAAAAAATTCTTAACAGGTTGAAGAAATGGAGGTTTGTCTTACAGAACAGACCACATGGGAGCTGGATCGATGGGCACCAGAGTTCACTGAGCATCACTCTCAGCATTTTTCCATGCAGGAATTGCACAGCTCTGGACAAAACGTAGGCACTGTCTGCACTGACAAGAAAGGCAGAGCAGTGCCAGGTAATGAGAGAATAATTTCTATAAAAATCAGTGAAATGGAAATCCATGAACTCGCAGACCACAGCAATAGGATGAGAGGTTGATGTTTGCTTCTCGTTATTTCTGGTTATAACAAGCAAGATGTTGTTCCAGCTTTCCTGGACTTTAGGAATTGGAGGAAAATGAGTCCAGTTTAGTTGTGAATGAATGAGCAGTGAGAATAGTCCTGTCCTCTGCCAGCTGTGTCCTATCAGCATAAAAATTACTCCAGGCCATGACCAGCTTTCTCCAAGCCAAGTGTCCTTCTGTATTTGCCTTCCAGGAGAGGAAAAGCCCTTCACTGAAATCCTCCTGTAATGCTGTGGCTGCTTCTGCTGCTGCAGGTCTGGGCAAGCTGCCTCTGGCTGGGACACAGAGAGGTGGTGACATCCTTTCCAAGATCATGTCCTGAGATTTTCTACCAGGACACTCCCCCAAATAATGCCCTGGAGCCAGAGAAGCCAGCCAGGATCTGCCAGAGATACAACAGTCATTACCATGCCATCTTGTACAACAGGAATGTTCCTGTGTACTCTGCTTACATCTACGAGCCTGGACCTTGCAAATGACCTAAAGGGTGGCTGGTTGAGCTCCAGGTGAGTGTCCTCTCCTACAGCATGTCACCCTCCAGCTGTTAAAAGGTGAACTGCAACATTTAACCAAACACTTATATTTCTCCCACCCCCCTACACACACCTGCAAATGGACCCAGTGGTTGGGATACATCTCATCCTAATTCAGACACTGTCACCCCAACACCTCACCCTGTGTATGGGGTTATGGAAGGCAAACACTGGTGTTCCAGGAGTGTGGTACAGATGTCGCAGCCACACAAGGATTCAGAGAATGGGGGTGGGAGGATATGGGGAGAGCCCTGGGCAGATGTGGGATGTGGAGAAGACAGTAGGAAAGGGAACCAGATATGGCAGGGAAGATGTCTCACCAAATTCACCTTTCAAACCTAGGAGTGGAAAATGCTCATTGTCTCACGCATCCACCCACTACAGGCTGCAGGCTGGATCACAAAGGTCAAAAGTCCAAATGACAACAGTAGGATTCTGAGCTTCTATTTTTTTTTTAAAAAAAAGCTCTTGTGTTTATCCAGGAGGGGCAATTTCTCTCAAATTCAGTAATTTACATACACTGATATGACATAAAAATATGTACTTGACACTCAGAGACTTCTGCTCCAGGGAAACCTGCTCCATTGCTCCCATTCTCAATACTAACAGTTTTTATTCCTCTTTACCTGTCAAGCTGATGGGTTCTAATTATCCCAAAATGATGGAAAAAGCATTGACCCTCATACAGGAGTAAGATGACAGCTCAGAGAAACTCGGCAAGAGCCAGGCTGCCCTCCAAGATGACAGGAACCTGATGAGTCTGGACCAGGGCCATCTGAACCCAACTGGCCATTTCATGACTACAGAAGCAGCAGGATGGCCACCTTCATCCTCACCAACACAGTGCCCCAGGATGAGAAACTCAGCAGAGGCTCCTGGAAGAATTACAGCAGCAAGTGATGACCAGGAAGACCCAGGGCTGTGACACCACCCATGTCATGGTGGGTGCCATGCCTGGGAACATATTGCCAAGGAATAGGCCTGGGAATATTGCCAAGGCAGAGTTAATAAACCCATCTACATCTGATCAAGCTCCTGCTGTGAGCAGAGTCCCAGTGACATGGAAGCTGGGGTGGTCATTGCTGAGAATGACAAAAACCACTTTCCACAACTGGAACTGGGCCAGCTGAAAGCCACATTGACCCAGCTCTGGGGCAGGGGACCAGTTTCTCTGTTCCACAGCAACTGTCCCTGGGAATAAGCCTCACATCCTGGGTGTAAAAGGCTTGTGAGCTTTTGCCACATGTCACAGAATCACAGTATCACAGAATGGTTTGGTTTGGAAGAGACCTTAAAGATCATCAAGTTCCAACTCCCCTACCATGGGCAGGGACACCTTCCACTATCCCAGGTTGCTGCAAGTCCCATCCAACCTGGCTTTGAACATTTCCAGGGATGGGGCAACCTGTGCCAGGGCCTCACCACCCTCACAGGGAAGAATTCCTTCCTAACATCTAATATAAACCTGCCCTCTCTCAGAGTGAGGCCATTTCCTCTTCACACTCCAGATTCTTGTCCAAAGTCCCTCTTCAGCTCTCCTGGAGTCCTTTTAGACACTGGAAGGGGCTTAAAGTTGTCCCCAGAGCATTTTCTTCTCCATCTGAACAGCCCCAACTCTCTCAGCCTGTCTCCACAGCAGAGGTGCTCCATCCATCAGAGTATCTTTGTGACCTCATGGGGACTCCACTCCAATAGGTTTGTGTCCTTCTCATGTTGTAGGTCCCAGAGCTGGAGGCAGCACTGCAGGTGGGGTCTCACCAGAGCAGAGCAGAGAGGAACAAATGTCCTTTGCAGTGTCCATCCTCCTTCCTTCTCTGGTGTGTTTCTAGCTCTGTCCCACAGAGTAGCTCCTCCTGCTCTAATAAAGGGAGAAAGAGGTTGGCAGAGCCTCCAGCTGGTTTGCTTTGCTGCCCATCCTGGCAGGGAGCTCTTAGGGATGAGTCCTTGCCCTGACACTCTGGAGGGTTCAGCTGGGTAAGAGCCCATGGACAAGGAAATCAGAGCTTCTCACTGAAACCAGAAGGGCTTTGTCTCCTTTCCCTTTTTCTCCATACCCAGATACAGATCTTTGTTCCTTCCTCTCCTCATTAGCTGTCCCTGGGAGTGTGCTGATGACTTGTCCCTCACCTCCTTAGGGAGGCTGTGGGATGAGGGATGCTCAGGTTTCCCACAGATGTTGTGGAGGCTCCACTGCTGGAGACCAGCCCAAACCTCACTACAACCTTCTTTCAGGTAGTTGTAGAGTGCAATGAGGTCCCCCCTTAACCTCCTCTTCTCTAGACTAAAATCTAATCCTAATATCTAATCTAAACCTGCCATTTGTCATCCTAAAGCAGTTCTCCCTTGTCTTGTCTCTTCAAGACCACATCAATGGTTCCTTTCCAGCTCTTTTGTACCACCTTCAGGTAGTGGAAGGGGCTCTAAGGTCTCCCCAGAGCCTTCTGAGACTTAAGCTGGTAGCATGACTAATTGCTCCTACAAAGCACTTGCAATTAGGCAAGGAATATATGTTGCCTGACCATATTAATTATATTCTGAGAGGCTGCAGAACAGCAGACTCTGAACATCTGTGTGCAGCTGGAGGCAGGCTGGTTGATCAGATACCACCAGAGATGTTCTGCTGTGAGCAATGGCACATGTAGGTGCTGCTGGAGCTGGTGGGGAATGAAGAAATGGCCAGGGAAGTCACCAGACACAGTTACTGCTCGTGACATGTGATGCTACAAGACAGTAAACCATTGAAACATCCTGAGGAACTTGCAAATTGCAACTGTCTCCCCATTTCAGGGCAGGCATGAACAAATCTCTCCTGAGTAACAACATAAAACCTTTCTTTTCTCTGGAATTCCCTTTCTACCAGAAGGGGCAGATTTACGACCCAGTATATACTGCAGTGATCCTGAGGGATCAGATAACTGTTTCTCCAGGGAGAAGAGGGAAGGAGTGGTTCTGCTGCCTGTTCTGAGACTGCCTCAAGGTAAGCTCTTGCTCCTTTCTCACCATTGACTCCAATAAACAAGTGTTTCCTTTGCTTTGGAATCAATAGATCAGACAAAGTGCAGGCTGGAGTTGCTGAGCTCCAACATGTGCCCTCCAAGGACAAATGAGAGTTTATGCATGCACTGAATTGTGCAGCTCTAACATTTTAACTTAAGGAGGTCAAGGACAGAAAGACTGATTTGGAAAAGAAACTCAAGCCAAGTCACCTGGAGAATTCACACCAAACTGTTGAATAAGAAGGCAGGGGGAACTTATTAAGTACCAAAACTCCACCCACGACCTTGCAAAAGACCTCTGGACAAACACAGTTGGTGGCTGCAATCCTTGACCCTAAACCCTGCCTAAACTTACTCTAAACCCTGTCTGGGAAACCTTACAACTCTTCTTTCCTGGGCAACCTATATAAACAGCCAGTCACAGACTGCAGCAGAGGCATTTCAAATTTCCTGCCACTCTGGAGCTGCGAGCAGAGTCCTGAGCTGCTCTTTCCCACGGTAGGTTGGTTTCTGTCTGTCTCATATGAGGTTAGTTAGACATATTTTAAGCTCGTGGAGGGGGTGGTGTAAAAAGACTTTTGAGGAACTTCCCTGCTTGATTTGGGGCACAGATGGTCATGATCTGCAGAGCACTGTAAAAAGCCACTGCTTGCAGTTCATGTTCTCAGTTTCTGACCAGCTCACTGGTCATCAGGTGCCTGATCCAGGGCTGGCAGAGAGATAAAGGACCAGATGTCTTGAGTCAGAGCAAGGGTGTGTGCAGCTTAATATCCCACTGTCAGCTGAGAGCCAGGACCCCAAGCTGGACCACTGAATAGAAGATCTGCACACCTGTGTGAACCTGGAAGGGGCAGGGGCTTATAGAAAGTGCAGCATCACTGTTATTTCCCTGCCAAATGCCCCATGAACTAAAGCCCAGCTCAGCATTGCAGGTGGCTGAGCAGAGTCCCTGTCCAGCTGCAGGTCTCTGCTGTGGGAGGACCCTCAGAGCAGGAGGGAGCAAGGATGAGGGATGAAGATGAGTCAGGGGATGTCTAGGTGAGAAATCAAGAGAAGGTTTTTCACCCACAGAGTGGTCAGGCACTGAACAGGCTCCCCAGGGCAGTGGTCAAAGCACCAAGCCTGGCAGAGTTCAAGAAGCATTTGGACAATACTCTCAGGCACATGGTGGGATTGTTGGGGTGTCCTGTGAAGGGCCAGGAGTTGGATTTGATGATCCTGATGGAACCCTTCCAACTCAGAATAATCAATGACTTTATGATTCTATGATAATACTCTTTATTAGTAAAGTTGTGGCAGATTAAGGTACTAGGGTGGCTGCTGACAGTACCTGGCTGCAAAACTATATTCGGAGCAATACACGAGTTCAAAGCAATGTATAACAAGCTCGAATCCCCAACAAAATCTGGCTGGAGATCATCATTCAGCACCCACAGAGTATGGTTCTTACCCAATAGGTGTCCCTAGGGGGAGAAGACAGGTTCAGCCTGTCAGCTGGTCCCAGAAGTTATGATGGAGTCTACCCTCACTTCTTTCCATTTGTAACTCACTTTTATACTGTTTCTTTACAATTAGGTGGAGCTGGAGTGATTTTAGTCATATATATTACGAGTAGGGGGTGGTTGTACCCTTGGAGTGGATATCTCAGGACAGCCCCAGAGTTACCTTAGGATGGGGACACTTGTCAGTGCAAAAAAAGTGATTTTACCATGGTTGCCAATTCAACAGCAGGACATCTTCCTCTGCCTCCCTCAGTGTTCAGCTGCTGTGCAGCTTTATCAGCCAGAAAGTACCACTGAGGTCCCTCCTCTGCAAGAGTTTTGACAGAGCCTGGCCACGGTGTCTCTGCTCTGCTCCACCCTCTGTTAAATCCCCTTAGGTTATGCTGTGTGTGGGAGGCCAGGGTAGCTGGCTATGTTTCATCTAGGGAGTAGCAATTGCATTTCCCCCTGTAATTTTCATACCATTATCACAGTCATCTTCCTACACACCATTAATGCCCTGCTGATTTTTCCATAACCAGGAGGACAGAATTTAGCACCTCCTTGATCTCTCATAGTCGTCTCTTCAGACCAGTTCTTTCCAAGTTCAGTGTCCCTGTATGTTTGCCTTCCAGGAGAGCAAGAGCCCTTCCCTTGGAATCCTCCCACGATGCTGTGGCTGCTGCTGCTGCAGCTCTGGATGAGCTGCCTCTGGCTGGGCCACAGCGAGGTGGTGACATCCTTTGAAAGTTCATGTCCCCAGTTTTTCTTCCGGGAGATCCCGCCAAATGAAGCCCTGGAGCCAGAGAAGCCAGCCTGGATCTGCCAGAGGTACAAGAACCAGTATTTCTTTGCCACCTTGTACGACAGACAGGAGCGTATTCCTGTGTACTCTGCTTACATCTACAAGCCTGGCCCTGGCAAGAGACCTAAAACATGGATGGTTGAGCCCCAGGTGAGTGTCCCCTCCTACAGCATGTCACCCTCCAGTCATTAAAAGATGAATTGCAGTATTTAAATAAACACTTGTATTTCCTCCCAGCCCCCTACACACACTCAAATGGACCCACTGGATGGGACTCATCTCATCTTACTTCAAACACCTGCACCACATGATTCCTCTGATGTGTCTGAGACATCAGCAGGATGATGAGATGAGTCACATCCCAAAGGTGCCCAGTTTTCTGCATTGACCTGAGAGCAATGTCACGTCAAATTACATGACGTTACATTACAAAGTCAAATGACACCCCACTCTGTGCCTGCTGTGGTGGGAGACCAAGAGATGGGGAAAAGGCATCGAAGAGCAGCTAAATTTGAGAGAACACTAATCCTTCTGGGCTCTGATCTTCACTTCGCCCTCAGCTGTTTTGCATCCCTGATAGAGCTTATTTGCTCCCAGTTAAGAGTCAAATAGGCTTTGTAGATGACATGAGAGAAGTGAGGAGAAGCTCAGAACTGGGTGGGATGACCCAGTGAAAAAGCCTCTGCACAGACACTCAGTGATGAGAGGGTTTGGTTAACACTGGAGAATTTATTCAGTGAAATTTCAGGCAGTTACAAGTGAGGAGAGTCCATCCATGGGAGCTGTGTCACCAAAGTCACTTTTCAAACCTAGGAGTGGCAAATGCTCCTTGTCTCCTGTATCCACCCATACTCCCACTGCAGGGTGCAGGCTGTATCACAAAGGTCACAAGTCAAAAGGAGAGCAGTCAGACTCTGAGCTTCTTTTCCTTTAAAGTTCTTTTGTTCTTCCAGGGGGGACAGCTGTAGGATTTCTCTGCATTTCATACATTTACATAGACTGAGATGACAAAAAATGTGTGTTCTTTACACTTGGAGACTGTGCTCCAGGGAAACCTGCCCCATTACTCCCATTCCCAATACTAACAGCTTTTTCTCTTCTTTACCTCTCAAGCTGATGGGCCCAACTTATCCCAAAACTATGGAAAAAGAGTGGACACTCATAAATCATTACAATGTCAGCTTAGAGAAACTGAGCGAGAGCCAGGCTGTCCTCCAAGACTACAAGAACCTGACAGGTTTGAACCGAGGCCATTTGAACCCCAATGGCCATCACCAAAACTACAGCAGCAGGATGGCCACCTTCACCCTCACCAACATAGTGCCCCAGGATGAGAAACTCAACGGCGGCGCCTGGAACAACTACGAGCAGCAAACGATGATCAGGAAGACCCAGGGCTGTGAGACCACCTATGTCATCGTGGGTGCTGTGCCTGGGAACAACTATATCGCCAAGGGAAGGGTTAATAAGCCCAGCTACCTCTGGTCAAGTGCCTGCTGTGTGGTGAACAACAACCACAGGAAGGCTTGGGCAGTCATTGCCCAGAATGACCAGAACCAGGTCCAGCTCCTCACCCTGGGGGAGCTGGAGGGCATGTTGACCCAGCTCTATGGGAGGGGACAGGTTTCTCTGTTTGACAGTGAATGTCCCCGGGAATAAGGCTCACATCCTGAGGTTAAAAGGCTCAGGAGCTGTCGCCAGAGAATCATAGAGCAGTTTGGGTTGGAAAAGACCTTATAGATCATCTGTTTAGTTTTAGCCCTCCTGCTGTGGACAGGGACAATTTCCACTAGACCAGGCTGCTCAAAGCCCTGTCCAGCCTGACCTTGGAAACTTCCAGGGATAGGTCAGACACAACCTCTCTGGGCAAACTGTGCTGGTGCCTCACCACCCTCACAGTCAATCATTTCTTTCTAATATCTAATTATCTGATCTAACCCTGCCCTCTCTCAGTTTAAAGCCATTGTTGTCCCATCACTTCAGGCCCTTGTCCAGTGTCCCTCTCCAGCTCTCTTTGAAAACCCTTAAGAACTAAGTTGTCCTCAGAGCCTTTTCTTCTCCAGCTGAACATCCCCATCTCTCTCAGCCTGTCTCCAGAGCAGAGGTGGTCCAGCTCTCAGAGCATCTTTATGGCCTCCTCTGAATTCCACCCCAACAGGTTTGTGTCCTCATGCTGTGGTCCCCAGGGCTTGAGGCAGCACTGCAGGTGGGGTCTCACAGAGCAGAGGAGAGGGGGACAAATATCCTGTGCATGGACTGTAGGGGTGAACCAAGACCACCAAAGGCCACCAAAGTAATTTCCAGAAAGTTCTGACAGAATGGACTGTGAAAGAAAACCAATTTGCACAGGAAGTGAGAAACCTGTTTGCAGTGCAGGGGAACTGACCTATATAAAGGTACCCACAGCTGTGTAGGTACCACCTACCTTTCTAGTAGGTCTGGGACTACCACACCGATTTCCATGCCAAGTGTGTAATTTACTAATAAAACATTGTGAGCTTTTGAGAACCCTCTGGCTTTTGTCATTCCTTTCGACCATGAGCATTTATGAATCTTGGGTGTTCCCTTTCCCACACAGGTGGTGCTGTGGACAGAATGGCAGCTTCACACCAAATCTATTAGAGAAGCCTCTGTTGAGTTAATGAGGTGTAGAAAAGACCCTCTTGCTTTCTAAACTCCTTTTCAGAGAGGAGTGTGGCTGCTGGAAGCTGAACCCAGCCTTAGCCCCAGACTTTGTCAGTTGTTTATATCTGAAGGATTATAAAGGTGTAATTGAATCTTTACACAACTTTGTTCCACAGGATGGAGGGTGGCAAACCAGATATATTTACATAAATAGAAATTATTTATTAGGATAAAGATTACACAGACAGATCTTAATTAGAATTATTTACTTTGCAGTATAAAAGCTATAACTACTGGTATGACATAGTGCATTAGGGAGCAATATTGAAGCAATTATATTAAAGCAGTTATATTAAAGGTAGTAAAAGCTAGTTAATTATTAAGTAGAGATTGGTGTTACCCATACCAACAACCCTGGGCAAGGCTCTTTCACTCAGGAGTGACATTGCAAGTCCAGGAAATGTCAGCGCTTGATTGCTCCCTGATTTTCTAAAAATTGAGAGAATATGATGCCTGTCTGACTTCCCCAGGCACAGAATGGACTAGTGGAAATAGGTATAGCCCCGAGGATGTGGTTAAATGAATAAATATGGTGTTAAGAGAACAAAAGGTACAAAAGGAGAAAGGTAAAGCAGATTCATGTGCAATCTGGGGAGCAGGTTTGGTGGCTGCCCAAAAGGAGAGGTATACAACCAAATTGGCAGAGGGAGAAATGACTGTATCTCTGCAGGATGTGGTGGGAGGATGCAGCTAAATGAGGACAGAGAATGAGCAGCCTTTGGGAGAAAGTGTTGCTTGCTGCTGAACGTGACTGTGAAAGGGAGAGCAGGCTGCAGGTGCTGCAGGTGCTGCAGGGGCTGCAGGGGCTGCAGGTGCTACAGGTGGAGGTGTTCCTTGCCAAGAGCCATCAGGAAAAGGAAAAGAGTGTTCAGGCAGAGGCATTCCTTCTTGCTGAGAGCGAGAAGGGGCAGCTTGCTGCTGAGGCAGGCAGAGACGATGCTGGCTGAGTGTGACTGGGGAGAGGAAAAGTGGGTGCAGGGGAAAGCATTGCTCGCTGCCAAGTGCAGGAGGCTTCAGGAAAGGCTTCGGGATGTAGCTCAGCTATTCAGTGATTCTAAGCCTGGGACAAGGAAAGCAAAGAGGCCAAGGATTGTTGAGAGGGTGTAGGGATTATCCCACAAATACGTTCTGATGGACAGAGCCAATTACAGCAGCAAGGGATATATATAGGGACAAAGGTAGGAAGATGAAATACAACTGAGCATAGGAAAAGCAGCCCAGCTCTGCTGAGGTCTGTAAACAGATTAAACAAGGAGAAGAAAGACAATAATTACACTTTATCAGTAGTCTCCTTAATCCCCAGTTTAAACAGAGAGTGTGTTTACATAAATTTCTTAGTAGGTTTTGTTTGCTTGCTTTTGAAACCTGCACCTTCATAGCGTGAGCTGAGGTATAAAACAGGCAGGCTCAGGCATCAGATATAGAGGAAGGTTTGACCAGTCAAAGATAAATTACTGTGATACATTGCTTGGATAACTTCATTCTCTACTCTGCTTCTGAACCTTCTCTACATATTTATGGGAAAAGGATTTTGTGAAATGTATCCAATGTATTCAGTATATTCAATATAATCAATGTATTCAATGTGCCAATCAAAAGATCAATATGTGCCCAGTCATTTATTTCCTGAGCTGTTCACAATAAAAATTATTTGTTTCAGTGCTGGATTGGAGGATCATCTTATATATAAACCACAAGTTGCTTCTTGCTGAAATTTCCACCACTAGTAATGACTCAGTACCCAGAGCATCCTTGAAGGAGGGAGGGTGTCCAAATCCACCCTGAAGATGCCATAACATGTACCAAAGTGTCCCCATCAAACTCCAGTTACTTCCCCTATGAATGTGCATGAGCAAAGTGGACCAGGGTGCAAGCAGCTCATACAGGCTGTGTCACTTCCACAGGGACCAGCTTGAGCCTCAACTCCTCGGCTCAGCAGTGGTTCATCATCCTACAGTGTCTCATCGCTCACCCAGGACCAGGGCCTTTGGGGGCTGTAAAGTCCCATGGAATAAGGGGCTGATGTGTATGTCTCAAACCCCAATAGCTGGCTGGCTCTGGAGCCCACCAAGGATTGGTAGTAATGACACGACATGAGAAAGAACAAGATGTGGCTGGAGAAGGGTCCATGTGGAGATAGGGCAGCACTTTTTGGGGACAAATATCCTGACTGCAGTTCCTGGAGATAAGCACAACACAGTACAGTGCAAAGACAGGAATGAGGCCAGGAAGTGGGCATGGACTATAGGGTTTAGGGGTTTGATCAACACCACCCAAGGCCACCAAGGCCCTCCAACCCATTTCCAGCAATGTCTGACAGAATAGACTCTGCATGAAAACCAATTTGCAAAGCAAACAAGAAAACCTGTATTCAGGCTGGGGAAACTAATCCATAGAAACGTACCCAGTGTCATGTGCTTACAGAGTGGGTCAGGGACTAACACACCAATTTCCATGCCAAGGGGAAGAATCATAACACAGGAGGCATAAGTTGACTTTTGACTTGCTCTGTTGCATTCATGAGCTTGTTCTTGGTCTATCAGGAGATCTGAGCCCACTGCTGCTTTAGCATGAGCTCATCTTCACACCAGGTGATCTCTGGTACCAGCAGCTATTTGGGGACTGAGTAAGAGGGAGAGAGCTCTACTCTAACCCCAGCCAAGCCAACCAAGAAGTAGGAGAAATGATGTCTGGTCCTCACCCTCTGTTGTGTTCTCCAAACACATTAAACACCTGGATGTAAGAACATTAGCACTCAATTGCATGAAGTGCATGCTTGCCTCCTGTTCTTGCTATGCTGATTATTTAGCTGCTGTTCTCAAGAAAACCTCCTCCCACNGCTTTGTCCCACACAGGGAAGGTGCTGAGCACTGCAGGTGAGGAAATTCCCCTGGAATTCCTGCTGGATTGAGAGGTCAAGCTCATGACAATGAATGAGGAGAGGCTGTTTGAATCACAGGTCTGTCCGTAACAAAATGATTTTGGAAAAGAGTGACGATTGTATTTTGTTGTTATGCTTCGACTGAGTAATATAATACAGACATCAGGTGTGTAGAGATGCAAACACAGGGTGGGACTCACCTGATGTAATGTGAGAGGTGCAAATCAGAGTCTGTCAGTCTGGGAATCCTTAAGGTCATCAGACAGTCATAGGCACTTTTGTAGTGTAATTCCCTTCATGTGCCTGCTGGGAGCTGTGCCCTGGAAGTTTGAATTCCTCTGGTGCTGACTGCACAGGGAGTGCTGAGAACCAGCTCTTACCAGGGTGAATCCTGCT
This sequence comes from Campylorhamphus procurvoides, assembly GCA_013396655.1. Classification (NCBI taxonomy): domain Eukaryota; kingdom Metazoa; phylum Chordata; class Aves; order Passeriformes; family Dendrocolaptidae; genus Campylorhamphus; species Campylorhamphus procurvoides. Next base: position 4,868 of record WBMV01007700.1, on the reverse strand, counting down.
TAGCCAAACCCAGAGCTGCTGGGATTTCAAGTCATTTAGGTGGGCTGAGGTAGGAGGGGCTTCTTATAACTGTTTGTCTCCAAGGGCCAGTTTCTTATGAATACAATTGAATTAGGACATGACCCTAATCAGCCCAGGGTTTGAGTCTTGGCTCTTTCTTCACTCCCACATCACGATGTAGCAGTGGGTCGGAGAGTCATCTGCCTCTTCCCACTGGTGGTCATCTTCTATTCCAGATGTCACTTTTAAGTAGTAGGGTTTGTTGATTTTAGATTTAGACAACTTTAACATATTAAGCCTTGAAATACCCTTGGAAAACATTCAAGTGTCTTGGGCACTCAAAATGCAAAGGGTATTATCACCTTGCCAAAAACTTTTATCCTAAGTATGTTCAGGAATCTACATGTGTTTGCACTACACAAGATTTAGGAATGTTTTCTCAGAAGTCTGGAACTTACAGAAGTGGCAAGAAAGTCCTACAAACCCAAAATTGCATAACACATAGTCACAAAGATAACAAAGGGCCTAGAGGAGAAGCTGCATGAGATGTGGCTGAGGTCACTTGGATTGTTCAGCCTGGAAAAGTGGAGCCTGAGGGGAGAGCAATTGTGTTTTTTCAGCTTCCTCACTTGGGGCAGAGGAGGGGCAGAGGAGGGGCAGGCACTGATCTCTTCTCTCTCGTGAGCAGTGACAGGACCAGAGGCAAAGGCCTGAAAGTGGGAAGTTTAGGTTGAATATTATCACACAGAGGGTGGTTGATCCCTTGAAGAGGCTCCCCAGGGAAGTGGTCACAGCACCAACTCTGTCTGTGTTCAAACAGTGTTTGGACAACACTCTCAGGCACAGGGTGGGATTGTTGAGGTTGTCCTCTGTAGAGCCAAGAGTTGGATTTGACGATCCTCGTGGGTCCACTCCAGCTCATGATATTCTGCGATTCTAAGATTACACATAACAGGAATAAGGGCTCTCCTGGCAGCTCCAGCATCTCCAAGGACTTTCTCTTAAATCACAACTTCAGTCCCTNAACTTCAGTCTCTTAACACAAGGTCATGTCTGTGTATCAGCAGGATCTGCCACCTGCCAGGATGCACCATTGTCACCTCTCTCCTGGCTGGGGGCAGTGAGCACTGAATGAGTCGAGTGGACACATTCACAGGTGAAGGGAAGATGAGTGTTGTCCACTGCAGAGAGCTGGTCCTTCCTGCCATGCCACATCCATGGGCTGCAGAGGATGCCAAGCCCACCAGAGATGACCCAAGGCCCAAGCTCTGAGCACAAGGGCTGTTCTTTGTCACGAGCAATGAGGCTGTTCCTCTGGAGCCTCGTGTGACATATTTCTGCTACAATCAACAACCTCATTTCCGTATGGAGTGAGCCAGCGGCCAGACTGGGAATCATGATAACGTGACTGGTAATTACGCTCGGCATAATTAGTGTCCAGCAAAGCTCGTATATATTGAAGCGTGGTCGTCCCAGTGGAGTTGCTTGCAGGGGAAGCGGGTTGGTGCAGAGACCCTTGGACGTGGTCCGTGTCTCCTTGTGGACAGAGACGAGTGCTGGGATCTCATCCAGGAGTTTGAACCAGGATTCTGGAAGTGTGTCCTCCTCTTGCCTGTCTGAGTTATGTGGTGTATTTCTTCTGGCTTTGGGCTCTTTAGAGGCTTAAATTTAGCACTCCCATGAACAGAGAATGTGGGAGAAATTCACTGCATGGTGGAAAGAAAAGGGAAATGTCACAAATTGAGGCTACACAGTTGTTTTAACATCTTGGGGATTGCATTTTTCCTTGGGAATATCTGCAGGGTGTGAGACAGTTTCCAGTCAAACCTGCCACCACCGTTTCGATTCCCTTGCTGCCAACAAGAGCCACAGTCAACTGCAGCAGTGCATCAGCTTGGTGCTGCTGCTTTTCCCCAGAAAAGCGTGGCCCCCTTGTGCAAATGAGTGACCTGCAGCCTGTAAAGGTGAGCAAAGCCCGGAGGAGGCAGAATGGGCTGTGCTCCAAACTTGCAGGGAAAGTACCTTTGCTCCCCAAATCACCTTGGCAGATGTTTTGGATGGAGTGTTGCACTTCACTCATAAACAGAGGATGAGCATTAATTTTACTGCTGTGCACCAGCAATTTCAGATTGACAGTGCACATGGCACTGGTTTAACAGGATTCCATGCAAGGAATGCTTGTGTATGGACTGCATAGAGGGCAGGGTCAGAAAGATATGTCAGGGAGATCCTACTGTTGAGTTATAGGGTTCAGAAGGGACCTCTGTGCATTCTAAAGTCCTATTCAGATGGGAGCGTAGATGTGGCTGGACCCCAACTTAGTCCCAGACGTGGTCAGTGATTTATGTCTAGAGGATGATATGTGCACCCGTTCTTTAAATCACTCAACTAGGATTTCAAAGTGTCAGTGTGATTATTGCCAAAACACTTACTGAGCATGTGACACAATAAGGAATCTCTCAGCCTTGAGGAGTAACTTAGAGAGGTGTCTCTACTCAAGGGGAGACGTGTTGTGGGTGGCAGTGGGGCTTTGGACAAAGTTTATTAGAGAACCCTCCTGCTGAGTTACGAGGTGCAGAAAGGACCCTTTTGCTCTCTTCAGTCCTTCTCTGAGAGGAACATGGATGTGGCTGGATCCAATCTTAGCCCCAGAGTTTGTCAACAGTTTTCAATACAACCTTGTCCCACAGGGTTAAGGATGTCAATCCGGGTATATTTACATAAAATGAATTATTTATTATGACAAATGATCAGACAATGGATCTTAATCAGAACTATTTACTACAGAATACAAAAGCTAGAACTACCAGTAGTGTATAGGATAGGGCAGTCTAGTGCACTATAGCAAAGCAATTCTATTACACTAATTAGATTGTAGCAATTATATTAAAGCTGGCAAAAAAAACCAGTCATTAGTTAGAGATTGATGTAACTGACCATACCAGTGCTTGTGGGCAGATCTCTTTCTCTTCACCTCGAGGAGTATCCTCAAAAGGCTGCCCCCACTTGAGGGCAGAATCTTTACACACTCCAAGGAGAATATGTTAGAAGAGTCTGATCAGACTTTGATCCTATCAAAGTGGGCTGGGCTGTTACAATATAAAGTGATTGAATGCCAGTCGTTTGTCCCCAGGTCAGCTTAGCAGTTTGTGTGCCAAACCTTTGTCTCACTATCAGGATGTTAATTTGGGCATGATGGGTCAGACTGGTTTTGGCACAGTCCAACACCAAACCAGCACATGATGCCGCCTCTCAGCCCACCAGTGATAACTTGCAAAACAGGGGATTCTTTGAGTTCTTTGACCACGTTCTGAGGGCAGAGGATCCTGTGACAAGACCCTGGCCTGCAGCCAGAAGCAGAGCCTTGGCTGTCCACTATTTTTGGAGTCAGAGACTTAACTTACAGCCTCATTTGCAGACAGACTACATGTCTTGAGTCGCACTTTGACTGTGGTTATGTGGGCATGTTGCCCAAATCGGCCCTTGGCTATTGTGTTCTCTGCCTTTCCTGAATCCACTCTGAGTCAAATGTGTCCATCACTGGTGGTTATCACCTGAGCAGAGTTCTGGGAAATAAAGGGAGTTTTGCGGGGAACTCGCCATTACAACAGGCTGTGCTGAAGGCTGGAATTGACTCTTTTGGTTGTTAAGTTGGATGAGGCAGCCTTTTGAGGGAGAAGCAAAGAGGAGGGATGGAAGAAAAGGGTCTCCCGGGAAAATGGAAAAGACAGATCTGGGCTCTGACCTTCCCTTTGGTGCTGATCTTTCCTGGCCCACACCATGCGAGTAGGCAAGGCTATCGGCTTTGACTGTCTTCATACACAAATTCATCTCTTCAGTCAGGTTTTCCCTTCCACTGACTATAAAGGGGCAGTTTTGGTAACACTACTCTTCTGGCTCAAAATACCTTTTTTCCAGAACTGCAGTCAAAAGAGGGTTTTCCATTTTCCTATATTTGCTCAGCTACCTCCTAGTTCTGCTTTGAACATGAGGTTGCACTGCTGCCTTTAGCATCTGACAGAAAGAAAACTGAAGTAGAAATCAGAAGGACATACATGTGGAGAAGGCAGATCTGGACTTTGGTACACTTCCCCAAGAGAAATGCTACAAGCTCTGCTTCTTTCAGGAATGACACTGAAAACATATCAGAAGTACTTTGTCTAGGAATCTCTGGGCTCCAAATAGGATAAGCCCGTGGAATCTAATAAGATGTTTTATAGGTTGAAGAAATGGAGGTTTGTCTTACAGAACAGACCACATGGGGGCTGGATCAATGGGCACCAGAGCTCACTGAACATCATGCTCAGCACTTTTCCATGCAGGAATTGCACAGTTCTGGACAACACGTAGGCACTGCCTGCACCGACAGGAAAGGCAGAGCAGTGCCAGGTATTAAGCCTCAGAGCATTAATTATTTAAAAATCAGTGAAATGGAAATCCATGAGCTCGCAGACTGCAGCAGTACGATGAGAGGTTGATGGCTTCTTCTGGTTATTTCGGTTATTTCTGGTTATAACAACCAACCTGTTGTTCCAGCATTCCTGGACTTTAGGAATTGGACGAAAATGAGTCCAGTTTAGTTGTGAATGAATGAGCAGTGAGAATAGTTCCCGTCCTCTGCCAGCTGTGTCCTACTCTACAAAAAGGGCTCCAGGCCATGACCAGCTCACTCCATTTCAGTGTCCCTCTGCATTTGCCTTCCAGGGGAGCAAGAGCTCTTCCCCTGAAATCCTCCTGCGATGCTGTGGCTGCTGCTGCTGCAGGTCTGGGTGAGCTGCCTCTGGCTGGGACACAGCGAGCTGCTGACACCCTTTTCCATTTGTCCTCAGTTTTTTTACCGGGGTGTCTTCCCAACTAGTGCCTTGCAG